>CAWUFW010015774.1:0-342992 GCA_963921515.1 Calotriton arnoldi | reverse complement strand
TGTTGGCTCACGAGGTAGTCCTTCTTCAACAGCTCCTTGACCCTCCTGCGCACGTCATACCACCTGTTCTGGATGTCTGTCTTTGTGCGCAAACATGGTGATTGTGCGTTCACCCTGTCGACGATCCTCTCCCACATCTTTGTTTTCTGTGACATGGGTGTCTGTTGGACCAGTGTACCAAAGAGCTGCGGCTCTACCCTGAGGATCTCATCTACCAGGACTTCCAATTCACTATCTAGGAACTTATGATTCTTCTTTGGGGGCATGGTGATGGGTGGTGATGGTGAGTGATGTGTGTGTTGGTGTGCAGGTGAAGGTGTGTGAGTGTGTGTTTTGCTGGGTGTATGTGAGGTTTCTATTTGTTGTGGTGCTGATGGTGTGTGGCTTGTGTGATGGATGAGCTGTGGGTGTGTGGTTGCTGTCTGTTGAGTGCTGGCAGGTAATTTGAATTTGCAAAGGATCATGGTAGGGATTTGTGTCCTTTATATGGGTGGAGTTGTGGGTGTGTCTTTGTTCCCTGCCCCTCCCCCCAGTATTTATTGGCTTTGTAATTGCTTGTTTGGCCTTTTTTTGTGTATTTTCCCTTTGTACTTTTCGTGCATGTAGGAGACGTTCTTGTGACCGAGTCGGACCCTGCAGTTGTCTCGTGCGGGCTTCTCCGTTTCGTTCACGCTGTGTTTGTGCTGTTTTCTATGCTGCGTACGCGTCGGTCGCGGTATTTTGGGTTGCTTCGCCTCGCTGTTTTGTATGCGTGTCGGTCATACGGCTTGTCCTCCGTGCGACTCGGTCGTGTTTTCCACGCCTTGCATCGTACTTGGCGGGTGGGAGTTCGCGGGTACGTCTCGTTCGGGTTTGTTCCGGGTGCGAGTCGGTCGGTTCGAATCGCGTGTTTTTCCGGCCGGATTGCTGTTTTCCGCGCGGCTCGGTCGTTCGGATGGTGTTCCGTACGAGTCGGTCGGGTTTTGCTCGCTTCTCATCGTACTTGACGGGTCGGGCTGCACCGGTACGTGTCGGTCGGAGTAAATTCCGGCTCCGAATCGGTCGGTACGTTTTCCGGCCGGAATCGGAATCGGCCCCTCAGTATTTGGAAGCATATTTGGAGGGCTGCCGCTGATCCTGTTTCTAATAGCAGGTATCCTGATTGTAAGTTTTCTGCTACGCAATTGATGTCCCAGTCACCAAGGAGATGGAAACAGTACTCCTGGAGCAAAAATACCGCTATCGCATGGTACAACATCTAGGCACACCTCGCCTAAGAGAACTAAGTGCATCTTGGTTCTTGTGATTTAGACCAGTCTGGATGGCCTGCATCTTACCTGTTCTCTGATGCCTGTTTTGCGGAGAAGAATGCGTGTTGGATCTCTGTCTGACACTCCCATCATGTGCGCAACCGGACGTTGATGCTTTACTGGACCCGATAATGGCCCATGTTCTGCAGTGTCCCCAGCGTATTCCGATGTTGATGGTGGCATTCCTAGAGCCACCACAGGTAGTATCAGCTCCTGATGGTATGGACATCAGCTCCTCCTCTGACACCCAGGCCTTGGATGGCGCACAGACTGCCCTAGCATCGGTTGTGGACAGTACAAAAGATCATCTGTGCTCAATTGACATAATCTGCGAGGTGTTACAGGGACCGTCGTCTGCAGAGGCAGGCAACGAGAATGTTGCGTCTACCAGCCAGGACACATAAACATTTAACTCATTTGGACCGTCGTGTGCTGGGAGAAATTCGACCTTTTTATTTTGAGAAACAAACTGAAAATTGGAACTCCATAACAAAATTGACATTCTTTTGAGCATGCATGGCTTTCAAATGCTATAGTAGTTCGAACTATACCTACGGACACTTTAGGGCTATGGCTTGAGTGACAATTTCCTTTTTAAAATTTTTAAAGATTTTTTAGAACTTTTTAAAACATATTTTTTAGCACAACTCGAAACTAATGCTTCTTTTAAAAACTATTTTGGCGTACCAGTATCTAGTAAACCTAGTAGTACGTTTAGAATGTAACTATGTCGTCCATTCGGAAGAGTAGTGGGTGTTATATTCCATATAGGTACCATAATATAGGCCCGGTAACTTCATTACCCTTCACCTATATTCTTCCCTACATTACACTTGTCACGGTTTACAGGGACGGACCTTTTACCTAGATACGACACTGCATTCAGAACGCGGGTTTTCCCTAGTTCGAAATCTCATACATTATGCATGAGGATTCTTGGAAGCACAGCAGGACTACCACCTCCTGTATAATATCTATGTATAAAGTTCATGCCCGACATCTTCCTTAGGCCGACACAGTAATACAGCGAGGTAGGACCTCTGGGGAGACCTATGGGTATATATACATCACTTCTTGCTAAGATACATAGAGGAGACCGAGACTTCCCGGCCGACACACTGACCAGAGACGCTGACGTTCCTGCATGCAGACACTCCAGCTCGCAGTGGTCTAACATCCCTCGCGGAGTGTCTTACTCGAGACCAGGACGGGGTCCCACAGTCTCTCACTTCAGGTAATGGGGTTGACTAAATCCTAGAGGGATTCTTGGCTTAACACCTACACACATGCTAGGTATACTTAGGTACATCTAGTTAGGGAGGCATCGTAGGAGTACGCATCTTTTTTCATGTGTTTTATATACTCGTATGTATTCATGACTATTGTAAGATGCTAGAGCTATACCATCCGTTTACCTTCATAGTACTGCTAATCATTTACATCTTATACTGTCTAACGGTTGTTGCAGCTCATCTATTCTACACCAGAATAACAACTGTTCAATAAATGCTTATTGAAAATGCCCAGCCTGTTTATTCTGGGTATGTCACTGAGACACACTAAGTAAGCACGAGTGACTGAGCGAAAAGTACTATATTGTTTCCACGGTCCTGAGGGATCAGGGTTGTCATGTTCGATGGTTGCCAAGAACTATTCTCTCCTTGGTAAGAGGAGATTCTAGTGGCACTGTGAGCTAGTTGGTACAAAAGCCAACACACCCGGTGGGGGTGTCCGGAATCAGTCTGGCACCAATCCTACAGTGTAGTGTATGTTGTCTAAACGCGCAGATCCTGTATACATTTTATAGGAGCTACACGACAACACTTAATGAAGAACCATAACCTTCTTCTATGAAAGTTATCCGTTATTCTTTTGAGTCTTCTTTGGAATAGTTTCACAACTCCCTGTAACTTGCTGCTACCTCTGCCCTTAGCATCGGTCAGTATCCATTAGCACCTAAGCTCATTGTATGACACTTGACCACAGCCTCCTGCAGCTATAGTTGTCTGAAAAGCCAACTGGGCCCACAACAAGGTTTTTGGCCTTGTTCTGCATCCAGTTCCTTATCCTCAGAGTCCACTGGGTTTTGGGGGTAGGGCAAAGCTGTTAGCCCCTTTAGGAAAGTGCCCCTTTTTGGGTTTTGCCTGCACAGCGCTTGCACTGTGCTTGTGAAATCTATTGTTAATATAAATCTTAAAAGGGACTTACATCCTGCTCCCTTGCTTTTCATTGGTTCCTGTGCTTGCTACTTACTTTTCCTCCGTGTCTATTGGCTGTAGTGTACTATTTCCTCTTGTTTCTTGTGTCTTTGTCTTATCAGTCTCCCGTCTCACCTCTGACATACCGCTCACCCAGCACTCACATTCCTCTGACCCTCCACACACACCTCTCATCCTGAACTCAAACCGCTCATCCTGCACTTATACTATTGATGTACCACTCACCCTATACTCACACATCTCTTACCTTGTACAAGGTAACATCTCTCACCCTGTACACTCACACAATCCTCATTCTGCATTGAACACACATCAACCATCATGCATTGAGGCACTTTCCCCCTGCACTCAGACACTTATCAACCTTCATCCATGCACCACTCACCCTCCACAGAGATCATTCACACCATTCTCCCTGCACTGATACACTGCTCCCACACCTCTTAACTTATTATTACTCCTAGGAGAAACCTAATGCATTTACCAATGCTTGTTAACTGGGTCTCCAAATATCCCTGGACCAGAGCAGGAAACGCCTCCGCTTCCCGTGCAGGTTGGGCCGTAGTTGAGCCCTGACATACAAACGTCTGCTCAGGCACATCTCGGTCATCTGTAATAGAGGCCCCTATCTCTGCTTTCAGCAGTGGCTATCGTTTTCTACATGCTGCAGGCATTAGGACCCGCCCTGCCCCTCCGGCACACACCCTTTAGTGCTGTGCCAAATAAGCTCTCCCAAGGCATGCACAGAGGTGATATGGCCGCTGCGCTCCATTTATAGACGATGCTGCACCCAAACACCTCTCGGCTCAGTGAGCTGTTGCCGGATGCCAGCAGAATGTAAATATGTGCCCCTTTTGCGCGTCCGTATTTTAGGCTTTTCTGGGCCCAAATGAACTGTAAACAGCCGAAATCCCCATGAGCTCAGTGGTGTTTGCCACTCTGCAAAATAGCTCAGTGGGTTGAGAGGGTGTTCCGAAGGCCCGTGTTTGTCCCGGGGATTCAAATGTATCTACTCGACCTCTTATCCATTCGAGGTGGATAAAATGTGTGTCATTGAGTTAACAAAACTCGAACATGTGATTTACAGCTCTGTAAACATACATTTTGTGGGAGAAAGCAGGCTACTTAGTCAATTGATGCTGTTTGTATAGATGTTAGTTAATTAAAGGAAACACTCTTATGTACTGCTGACGTCTATGGATTCCCAATCTGTACATTATGCTATGTTTCTCCTAATGTAGAAAAATTGAATAATGTACCTTACCTTCTGTTAAATGTTTTGTATTCCCTTGTGGTATAGGATAATATAAGCAAAGACTCTTCGTCAGTGCTTGCATCAACTTTTTTAGAGCACTCTGAGACTCTTAGGGGCAGATCTACAAGAAAGTGCCGCAGCGTGGCGCTGCAAGCCCTTTGGCTGCGCCACGCTGCGGCACTTTCAGAGCACAGGAATGCGACATATTTACAAGAATATGTCGCATTCCTGTGCTCTCCCTGCGCTGGCGCACAAACAGCTGCCAAGCGCCGGCGCAGGCACCCTTGCACCATGGTGCAAGGATGCCTGCGCCATGGGGAGATTGTTTTTGTGCAGGAAGGGGCACCTTTCTGCACAAAAACAATCAGTACAGGCTTTTCCTCTTTCAATGCGTGCTGCAGAATGCAGCACGCATTGAAAGAGAAAACGAGGAGAAATGAAAACATTTCTCCTCGGTGCGCCTCGCTACGCCACCTCTAGGGTGGCGTAGCATTCACACGCATCTCCAGAGTTACGATTACTCGTAAATCTGGAGATGTGTCTTGTTCCATGGGTGTTGCGTGGGAACACCCACAGCAACACCCATGGAACGCCCCTTCAACGCAAAGTGCTGCGTGTGAAGGGACGGTATTTACAAGGAGAGGAAAAGTCACGCATGGTGGCTTTTCCTCTCCTTGTAAATATCGAGGAGCCCCCTGCGCCACCAGTACGTCACGAAAAGTGACGTACTGGTGGCGCAGGGGGCTTGTAAATCTGCCCCTTTGTATCTAACAGCACTATATGAAGAACTTTTTAACTAAAGAGCAAAAACTGGTGGAGGCAGAATTCAGAACTAATAATAAAACGTCAAAGCCGCCCAACAGTACATCCTCTTCCTCTTTCTGAAGCAGAAACTGTCTCAGTTGGGTGAAAAACACCACTATATTGCGCATCCCTCTCACCATGATCGAAGGCATGCACCGGACACCACACTGGTTCCTCTCTACAAGACTACTTTTAGAGCAGGGGTCTGCAGTCTATTCCATACTGAGAGCTACTTCTGCCCAAAGAAAAGCATCTCGAGCTAAATGCAAACGTTATCACTGTGGAATAGTGACCACATCTATTAACTTCATATTAGTAACCACCCTAAACAGGATTATAGGTGGTGATCTCCCAAGCATTTTAGGTGACCAGCAGCTTTAAAAGTGTTTTGGAAACGCAACCTTTTGTCTTGAGACGGGCAGTACACATTTTTCTATCTCATACCACTTTCCATTTTGGGCAAACAAATGTAATTTTCCAGGTGAAAAACCTTCTCTGAAAAAAACACCATTATGTCAAGGATGGCTAGAGATAAGCCAGCCATGCTCTTAATGTGTCGCTGATGGCTGTCTATGTGTCATAACTAGATCAAGGATTTCCAAAATCCCAAAATATATCAAGGATTATGATTATTATGCCATTTCCACTATTAGTCCTCAGAAGCCCGCAGCTGGTGCAATTAAACTTTGGTGTGCCGGATACCAAGGCTGGCAGTGTTAAAGGTACCTTATGCCTCTTTAATCTACTATCAGACACTCCCTGACCCTTTATCTGACTCCTGAAGGTTTCTGCGTTCTCCCTATGTGAAGGTTTTTAAATTTTTCTGATTTGTGTGTTTTTCCCTCTTTTGCTTTCGGTAAATGTCTGATGAGAAAAATAAGTGCTGGTCCCTAAAAATAGGTGCCAATGACCCCCACCAGCTCAAATTAAGCACTGTCGTTAACCGGGGAGACAGACACACACACACACGCATGCATGCACGCTTGTGCACACACACACACACAGGCTCTCTCTCTCTCTGTGTGCCATCTTTTTTCCATGTCCGTAGTTCACACACAGCGTGCTTGATAGAGTAGGACCTTCTACATGGCCTCTTCCCTTGTTATCGTGCAACATTGAGCGTGGAGACGGATGGTCAGGTGGCAGGCCAATTGATTGATTTAGTCTGTGTTACAATGTTATCATGAGACCCTGCAATTGGATTGGCTGGCTGCCTCTCTAAGCATTTTGAGATGAGCAGTGCTGCTTTCTTTAATAAGCACACACCCTCTGAATGAGGTAATGGGTTTGACTTCCCCTTCTTAGAGCTACTTGAAGGATGGGTGCTACCAGTAGCTTCCAAACTAATTCTAGGAGGTCCTTGTTTTAGACATGTTTTAGACACTCGGCCTTACGCCATCACGCACGTCTGCATCACACTTACATTGTGACCACATACAACGACTTGCTCGTTGGTGCAAGAAACAACTAATCTGCCACCTTTTATTCCACCATCTTGTTGTCTAACAGCATTACTAAATACTGCTGTCACTTATTTAAGCTCATTGAAAACAGAAATGTACTTATTATCCTATCTACTCTATAGCCGCGGGCCTTAGTGCAAGGAAAATGGGCCCAAGTCACTGATTTGGATAGTAAAAAGCAGCATTAATTTGGGTGCTTTGTAACCTTCATTCACTAGTGACACTGCTCCTGCTGCACTAATGATAACTACCTCCCCAATGGCTGAAGATGTTACCCAATCATCAATCTGCACCTCAGCTACTCAGGGTGCTTCTCACCTTACTCCCTCCAATATCTTTTAACCAACCTGCACTAACAAAGGACACTGGCACACATGAGTCAGTCATTGAGATGGAGAATAATCTGTTATACCATGTGGTATGCAGTAAACTACCCAAAGTGTTTTTCACAAAAAAATGTTTCCTCATCATAGCCACAAACACTTGCTTAATGCCTTAAATACTTGCGTAAACACCTCAGAAATCCTGTGGTTGACCCTAAAAAACTTCTTGTTTATCTGTGGATTCTACAAAGCAATATGTGTATAAGTCAAATGCTCCTAGTCCAACTTCAGGGGTACATGCCAATGGAAATCCTTACCTAGTAAACATCTACCACAAAATAATCCAATACTCTGGAAGTTATGGGTGCAGGATTATATCCATAGTATTTCCACTTGGGAAACGAATCCACTAGTGTTATGAGATATTTGTTACCTACACTTAACATTTCAAGAGTACCTCAAAAATCTATAGGCTAAATATTTCCTAAGAGGTTCTGGAAAAGGCACAAGTGACAATGGAACACTTTTCAAGGACGCCAAGGCAAGTCTTGCTGAGACTTTTATTAGCAGGGTCGCCTAAATGTCTTCTATGAGCCGCAGTCACTTCTAGGCAGCAATGACTATTGTCAAGGTACAAATGGAATACGTTATAAGTATCTCCATAAGATTTTAGCAGATGGACTCAAACGTGTTTGTCCGTATGTGGGTATGGTCTAAAAATAAGTGGAACTGGTTGATAATCTACTCATAGGCACCAGAGCTCAATTCAAGAAAATACATTTCCCATGAAGCCACAGAACTCTCACAAAATTTGGAAATGGTCGCTGCCATCTTTAAGTTTTTGAGCATTAGATTTCTTAAGGTCCAGAGCGTTTTTGCAAGGCCATCGAGTTACTTTGTTGCAGCAGCTAGAAACCTGTTACCAGACCTTACAAAAACATTGGAGATTGTTTTAATTTCGGTAGCATGTTTGAAGTCCCAGCAGAATACACAGAAGTATTCCAAGCAATTCAATCATAACCTTAAAGGAGTATACACTGGTATTTGTCTTGTACACGTTTGTATACTAAGCTTCATGAGGAATGGGAAGGATCCTCATCTCCCTAAAGAGTGTTGCTATTTTAATGAGGCATATTATGTATGTAAGATAGTGGTATGTGTCAGGAAAGTTATGTATTTGGCATCAGCATGAAATATATAACTCTGAGTAATGTTTGTTTATATTACAGTTCATGAAATAACCTTCAATGTATATTAGAACCAGAAAGCATGTACTCACAAAACAGAAGGTAGTACCTTGGTTAGATAAGGGAGCAAGAGTATGCAAAAACCTGAATACTACTCATTACAACAGTAATATTTATGTTTCAGTTCCAGGAATATCAGGGTTCCACTAAAATCACAGGGAGTCTGAAATATAAAGATATACTAAATATAACACTTCTCATAGCAGGTATCAGATGATTCACTGCAGAGATGAGATACTACAGATATTAATCTTGTCTTGGGATATCCACTATGGACCAGTAGACATCAGTCTCCAGCAGAGTGACAAGTCACAGAGCCTGTATCTAGTATCTATTTTTCTCTCTTATCCCATTCTCTATCCCCAGGTCTACTGCTAACCAACATATTTCTATGGTCTATGACTGGCTGTGGATATGGAGAAGTGTGGAAAAGTTTATCGCTCCTGTTGAATCCAAAATTCAGGCTAGTCCATTATGACAGGTAGTGTTGCATAGAATCATCATTTCCTGGGACGTATTGGATGTGTCCCTGAGGATTTGGCCCCATAAAAGGGAGGTTCCCTAGGTCCTGTTATGCCATCATGCTCCATTTCCCACATCCCAGGCCCCTATCTAGAGGAAGTGGGAGAGCAGGGATATAGCATGCTTCTAGGCTAGGGCAGAATTTACATTACGCTGACGTAATTAGTTTAGGTGAAATTCTTAGAATTAGGCTATTATGCCACATCCCATAATTACGTGCCTTTAGGATTAAAAATTCACTGCAAATATGGTGTCTTAGGTAAAACATTTACCACAAACTCTCGGCAACACGAACGACAGAGAGCAAGTGGCTGTTGTTTGTGTTTTTTTCTTGTAGTGTTTTTTTTTATCTATTATCTCAACGTGCATTCTCGAATCTAAAGTGGATGAGAGAACGCATTTTACTCTAAAATACAGCAGCAAATGTCAGTTTCACATTTCATGCAGCTGTTATGTTATGTTAGGGTATGTTAAATGAACTAGTAAAGCGCACGTACACCAGACGGTTTGATGGCGCTGGAGTCTAGGGAATGCTGCAGCAGTGAGAGGATTAGATTAGTCATATGCCTGGCGGAACAGCCAGGTCTTTAACTGTTTCCTAAACTGCACGTAAGAGGTCACTGATCTAATCTCCACAGGAAGAGAGTTCCAGAATTGAGGGGCTAAGACCGCAAATCTTAGTACCCCATGTTTCTTACTTTTAAAGGACGGGATGACCAACAAATTCAAATGAGAGGACCTGAGGTCCTGAGAGGGGACGTAGCGCTGAATCCCAGAGGATATAAATGCTGGACTGTTGCCATAAAGAGCTTTAAAGGTGATACACCCCAGCTTAAATGCACATGATGCACGTAATTTCACATAATTATGCAACAATTTTGAATAATTCTGCAAAAGCAAACTACGCAAACTTTGCACATACTTACTTGTTTCTCCCCTGCAGGTGAAGAGATGCAGAGCCGGTTTCACTGCCTTGCTAGGGAAGCTGTGTAGGTTAATCACCGGCCTAACTTATCAGGCTTTAAGGATTCTGCACTATCACAGCAACCATAGGAACCAGGGCCCCTACTAGAAACACTGCCACAGCAGGCACTTCAGCCGCAGGGAAATAGAAAAGTAAACATTTGAAGTGGCCAGTTTACAAGACTTTCCAGGGGATGAGAATCACCCCCATTAGTCTCAGTGTGGGATAGACAATTTGCATATTTATTTTTCACTCTTGGTGGCCTCATGAAGAGCAGAAGCACCACCAAGGTACTGTGTTGAGCAGCGGGGCTTAATTTCAGAAATGAAGCAAGTCGCCCACAAGGAGTCCCAACATATTTTTAAATTGTACCACTCTACGTCTCCCAGGGCCCAGCATCAGAGACCCTGAGAGAGATTGTTATTACTTTCGAGTAATTCTAGAGCTGTGCTTTATGATTTTAGTCTCTGGAGTGTATGGACTTTTTTGGGATCCTCTATAGCTGTCTGACAACCCAGTTAATGGTAAAAAGAAAACTTTCCATGAAATGTTCAATCTTGTGAGCTATTTATCATAGTAGTCATCTCTAAGGGTCAGATGTATGACCTTTTTTGTGCTTGCAAACGGGAGATCGGCCCGTTTGCAACTGCAAAAAAGGGTAATGGCATGTACAAACACTGTTTTGCGACTCTGCTATTAGGAAGGGGTGTCCCTTCCTAATAGTGAGACTCACTGACATGTACTATTGTTTTGCGACCGCATTTGTGACCGCAAAACACTCGCAGTTTACCACCTACTTCAAGTAGGTGGTAAACCACTCGCAAAACGGGAAGGGGTCACCAGGGGACCCCTTCCCCTTTATGAGTGTGTGAGAAAATGTTTTTTCAGAGCAGGCAGTGGCCCAGGGACCACTGCCTGCCCTTAAAAAATGACACAAAAAAGTTTCATTTTTCTTTTTTAAATGCAGCCAATTTCCCTTTAAGGAAAACGGGCTGCATTAAAAAAACAAGCATTTGCAATGCAATCGGTCTCGCCTTTGGGACCTTAAATTTACTTAGCTATGCAGCACATTAGCCTAGGTGCTGAAACATCTACTGTTCTTTAACATGAAGGGAAAGTAAGCACCAAATTGCGTGACATGCCAGGTATGGGAACACATGGAGAGAAATATTACCTTTCAGCGGGAAATGGTATAGTCCAAAGCTCTGTAATTAATATAAAAGCAGGGCCTTCGGTGGTCACATCACTGAAAATACAAGATTTGAAAAAAATATTATTGTCTACGGGTGCTCGTGGAAGACAATTTCTATGGACTGGAATCTAGAGAATGCTAAAGTGATTCGGGTATTTTACTGACCTCTGCTGGTCGTTTTCTATCAAGAAAGTTAAATAGAGGCAGTTGCCAGAAAAATTAAAAAAATAAAGTACCTCAGCAGAAAGCAATTCTGGTATTTTACTGACCTCTGCTGGTCGTTTTCTATCAAGACAGTTAAATAGAGGCAGTTGAACAGAAAAAAAAGTCCCTAAGCGGAAGCAGACAAGTCCTAGGGCTGATCTCCAGAACCCACAAAGTACATACACATATAAGTATATACTAAAGCATATACAAGAGGTCTCGAATGCTCGACCTAAAAAAAACTGCTTTATTTAAAAAGCAGTCCCAGACATGGTGGTCGGCTGACCGCAGCAGGCCACCATCCCTGGGAGTGCTAGCCATTCCCAATAGGGTCGCAAATTGCACTTGCCTCATGAATATTGATGAGGCATGCAATTTGCGACCCCATTGGAAATCGCTAACAGTGTCTGAGACACTGTTGTACATTACATTTTGTGAGTTGCAAATTGCGAGTCGCAAAATGTAAGGGTCGTACATCTGGCCCTAAATCTTTAGGAGTGACATGTTAATGGTGAATATTCAAACAAGTCCATATTTTCGTAGCATCCTGAATTTTTAATTTTTGTTGAAATGCTTATGGTTATTCAGTTAGCTTATATTCTATTATTTATTGTATGGTGACATCCTCTGACAAAGCCAATAGTAGTGTACACCACACGGTTGTGTTAGGCACATGGGGGTATTGTATTTTAGGGGTCAGGGCCGGCTAACCATTAAAGCTGTCTGCAGCATTGGGGGTGCTAGGGTGGATATTAGGTGACTATGCCCTCTCCTTGCTGTGGAGCTGTGCACCCCATGTAGTTTGTAATGCCCATTTACACGGTGCTTTCATTGATATTTCCACCTGGCAGTCTGTATCTATATCTACTCCCATGTATGTGGTACCCACATACTGCACATGCACTCACACCATGTACAGGCAGGATGTCAGCAGAAGGTTCTGGGACTCATTTGACAGAGGAACATTAATAAAACAATAACCCAGTATTTGTAAAGCACAAGCTAATCACCCCTGAGGGTCTCAAGGTGCTGGGGGCCGTCTGGAAGATTAAGCGAGCTATTGCCCAAAGTCACATGGTGCTGGGCTGACCTGCCGCCTGCGATCGAATCGTGAGCCCCTTGTTCCACAGTGAGCCACCCTGGCCGCTGTGCCCCACCTCTTCCTATAAAATATGATCACTGTCCTCCATTCTTTACTTGATGCATTCGGGACATGGACAGTAGCCCATTGCTTAATATTAAGGCACACTTGGTGTGCCCATCCAGGTCACAGGAGTGGTCCTTGACCTTGTGTTGTCAGGGACAGGCCTAGGCCTTGGTGTCCAAGCTGCATTCTCATGACTCCAGGGCCAAAAATTCAAGCCCGGATACCAGTTTTGCAATCGGGCACTCAGCGCAGCAGTACACACCTGTTTACCATACATGGAACATTCCTGCACCCTCCCAAGGCTGCAATTTGGAGCTCGCATGTATCTGAACTCAACTCTGTGATTTGTAAATAGTTCAGATTATGGTGATCAGGATGAGCTTGTGGTTTCAAAAAGTTGAGAATATGCTGGAGAGGCCGAGTTCTTGTGGGGGCACACGTAAATGAGAGTTCTTGGTTTGAAATTTCGAGTTGCGGTGACCACGTCATTGGTGAGCGGTTCTGAGACTGGGAGCTTTTGTTGGGCTGCGTAAGGCACTTAGGGGCTTATTTACAAGCCCCTTGCACTGCCAGTACATCTCTGTTACAAAGTTATCCTGTGCCCTGGGCACCCCCCAACTTTTTGCGTTTTGCTGACTGGTACTGGTGGTAACTGACTTTGACTGACCCTGGGCTCTGCCTAACCAGGCCCAGGGCCAGTGCTATGCTGAAAGAGACGCTTAGAATACAGTGAAAACGCCTACATACACTAGGGTACACTTTGGGTTAGGGTACCCCTGTGAATGGCATGACTTACCCTATAAGGCCCTAGTACATAATAGGGCAGGGGGATTGAAACTACCTCTAAGTCCCTAGTATATAATAGGGCATGGCAGTTTAGAGGCCAGCAGCCCTTTCTGCACTTGCACGTGTGCACTGCTGAAGACTGCAGTTAAGTTTAAAAGTAGCCCTGTGTTGCAGGACTGCTTTTAAAAAGTAAATTGTGCCCAAACTCGACTTTGGTGTTTGGGGCACTTAAAAATGGATAACTTAAAATGTTTGGGCATATTAGGTACCCCCAGGGTCTTCCCCAGCTGTCCCAGGGGTGGGGGGCCAGGCATTTATAAGGAGGACCCTTATAAAATGAGTTTTATATGCCCTGGTTTAAGTGAAAGTGCACATTTCACTCCCCACATTGTTATAAAGTGCAACCTAAATTTGACTTTGGTGCTAGGAGCACTGTGGAAGGAGGATCTGCAATATTTCTACATATTCAGAACCCCTAAAGTCTCCCGTAGGTGTTCCAGGGGTGGGGGTCCTGTAGATATAGGCAGAGTACTTATGAAATATGTTTTTATAAGCCCTGGTGCTGGAAAAATGGCCCAAGTAATTTTTCCCATTGCAAATCCCCTGCCACATAGGTTAACATGGCAAGAAGTTATTAACTAATAAATCCTGCTAGGAGAATGATAAAAATAGCATTCAAAGACTTCCCAGAATGGTATTGATAAATCAAACAATATGTTATAAGACTTTCTTGTCTATAAGCCCAGATTTAGCCTTCCAGTGGTCTGTCCTGCTTGGCCAGAGTTAAGTGGATAAGCCAGGCTCCGTGGAAGAGGTGATAAAGAGCCCCTGGGGTTAACCAGCTCTGCTGGGAGGGCAGTGATCTGTTACACAGGAATTCCAGAGCAGGGGGAGGAGCCGTAAACAATGGACTTCAATGGAATGGGAAGGCACCAGTGTCATTTACAACTCTACTCTTTTGAACCCAGCCAGATGCTAGGCTTAAGGAAGGAATGAGAAGATACCAGAGGAGAGACTATGGAGAATAGCCATCCTAGGGGTGTGTTTAGCCAGCTCTTCTCTCCCTGCTGGAAAATCAGCCATGATGAATTTGGAAGAATTGGTGCACTCTGGGACAAAATAGTGCCACACTCTGAAGGATGTGGTCATACTTTGGGGCGTTACCCTGTCCCCCACAGGACAGGAGTGCCCTCCTGCTTGGCCCAGAGAACTTGGAATAAGCATCTGAGAGGGGCAGAGTCTCTCAGATCTGCTGCTTGTAACCTAGGAAAGCAAAAAGGGCCATGCTGAGAAGTTTGATGTGCAATCACTAAGGCCTGCACTCTGAAGATTGTACCTTCTGCACCATCTGGAACTACAGCCCTGTGGACTACCTTGCTGTAAAAGGACTAAAGAGTGGACTCCCTGCAAGCTGCAGGTTAACAGAGCAAACCTGGAACATCACCACCAAAAATCCTCAACCTGGAGCACTATCAGTGGATTTGTAAGGGTTTTGTCCAAGTGGATTGTGGGAACTGAAGTCCTCAACTTTCAAGGACCATCTTGGAGCTTCCAGATCCTTGGAGACTCTTTGGGACCCTTTGGGGAACTTCAAGAAGAAGTTCCAGAAATTTGGAGAAGTTTGGAGCAAGTTTGGGAAAAAGCTCCATAAGTGGACCGACGCAACCTGGCCAGCCAAGCCGCCTGCCTTCAACCGCGAGTCGGCCTGCCGTCCCGGTACGTCCCGCTGAAAAGCTCCGTAGGTCCGACTTCCAGAGTTTGACCGGGAGTATGCAAAATCCGAGGCTGGCGAACCCTCACCGAATTCGGCCTGGTGAAGAGCATCGAGGGACCCCACAAGAAAAAGCTCCGTAAAAGTTTCTAAGTCCGAACGAAGAAAAGGTGACCGGGAGCAACCGCGAGAGTCAAGCCGCTGCCTTCAACCGCGAGTCGGCCTGGATCCTTGGTTCATCCCGCTGGAATGCTCCGGAGGTTGGACTTCCATGAATTTGCCCGCGAGCTCGTTGCAAGGCAATCCGGCGAACCCTCACCGAATCCAGACTGGCTGAGAGCTTCGAGAGACCCCAGGAAGAAAAGCTCCAAGAAAGTTTCTAAGTCAGAAGGTCAAAACTTTGACCGAGACCTACCGTGAGGGGTAGCCGCACAGGGTTCTATCGCGGTCGGCCTGAAACTTTGACTTTGACCCGGTCTATCGCGACAAGATGTCCCAATAAGGCGCTATAGGTTTCTGTGTGCTATATAATGCTAAATCTTTAAAGATTCATATCTCCAGTTCCCTACATTGGATTTTTGTCATTTTGGTGTCATTTTAAAGATAAAAATATTTCCTATTTTTATAAATTGGTGTTGGATTTTTATTGTGCATTGTGTGTTCATTATTTACTGAATTGGTGTTTTTAAATGCTTTACATACCTGTCTTTGAAGTTAAGCCTGCCTGCTCACAGCCAAGCTACCAAGGGTTGAGCATGGGAATAATTCTGAGCCCTATACTGTGTTAGTGGCCTTATTGCCAGCGGCAGATATACATTTGCCCCTGCTAATAAACTACTTACCAACATTTGGTGCTCAGCAGTGTAGATGATGACTTGTGTTTAAAAAGTAAACCTTTCAGTAAAGTGAATTAAGAGTTAAAAATCTTCTAAATTGCCTTAAAACAAAACTTTTGAGTTCGATTTTTGGAATTTGGACTAAACTGTTTTTAATCCATTGTTATAATTTTTCCAAATTGTTCTAAGTCTGTTGTGCCTAGTTGTTGTGACCCAAAACTAGGGAACCATGGAGCTGGGCTGGCTAAACTGTCCCAGTTCAGGATGGCTGATCGTAGGGTACAGTGTAGGCTTAGGGGGCTGCCTGCTTCCAACAAGATTAAGTCCCTAAAGGCCTGGGCTGGGGTGGCTGAGGAGATTCAAAGGGGGTTGGAGGGTGTTCCCCCAACCTCACCCAAGAGGAGGGTGAGGATGGTGCCTCTTCCATCTTCGCTAGTGTTAGCCATATGACTCCAGATGGTGGGAGTGGGGGGTCCCTTACTCAGGAACTACCACTGTCCCTTGCAGAGAGACAGCTTGAGACTCAATTAGCTTTGATAGCTTTGGAGCAGAGGAAACAGGAATTGGCTGAGAAGAGGTGGGAGAGGGAGGAGGTGTTCAAAAGACATGGTGGCAGTGAAAATGATGAAGATTTTGAGATGTCCAGGGGTAGTGGATTTGATCACGAACTTCCCAAGGGTATAGTGCTCAAGTACACTGAGGGGGATGACATTGATAAGTGGCTAGCCGCCTTTAAGAGGGCCCTTAGAATTAGTAGGGTCCACTCTAAGTATTGGGGTGCACTCCTGTGGGAGTTGAGAGGGGAAGACTCCTGACCCTGAAGGGGGAGGATGCAGAATCATACCAGCAGATGAAGGCATGCTTAGTCAAGAGATTTGGTCTGACTCCAGAGCAGTACAGGGTGAAGTTTAGAGGCACCCAGAAAGTGAGTTCAAAGTCTTGGGTAGACTTTGTGGACGTTTCAGTGAAGGCACTAGAAGGCTGGATTGTTGGTAACAAAGTTGACACATATGAGGGATTGTATAATTTGTTTTTGAAAGAACATATTTTGACTCATTGTGCAGAAGAGAAGTTACCCCAGTCTCTAGTGGACTCTAAGCTGACAGACCCCAGAGAGCTGGGAGAAACAGCTGATGAGTGGGTGAGAGCCCGGGTTTCCATTCAGCACCAGAGGGGTGACCAGAAAAAAGGAGGGCAGGTCCCTCCCCAGGGGAAAGCCCAGGGAAAAGAAGGTCTAAAACAGAAGGAGTCCTCCAAAGACCCACAAAAACCTGAACATGGAGGGGGGGAGGGAGGGGGCGAGCCAACCCAAATTCAAAGGAAGGGGGTATCAGGGAAAGAATGGTAGGTTCCTTGATCCCTCAAAGGTGGGTAAGTGCTTTGACTGTAACCAGCCAGGGCACAAACAGAGAGATGTTGTCTGCACTAAGAAGCTTCCCCCTAAGGGGCCATCCACAGGGATTGCCAGTGTAAGTGTGGGGGTGGAGAGTGGTGCCCCAGAGAGGGGTAGTCAAGTGGTGGAAGCAACCTTAGTGTCCATGGGTGGGGTGAACATTGCAACCCTTGCTGCCTTACCTCCAAACATGGACAAGTACAGGCAGAGGCCTAAAGTGAATTGGACTGAGGTTGAGGCTATCAGAGACACAGGGGCTAGTGTAACTATGGTCCTGGGTGAGCTGGTGCCTCCAGGAAGGTTGCAACCTGGTGAGTTTCACCAGGTGACATATGCAGACAGAACTACCAAACTCCATCCTATGGCTGTGGTGGATTTGGAATGGGGAGGTGTGACAGGCCCTATGAAGGTAGCTGTGTCTAAGGTGCTCCCAGTCCTGTGTTTACTGGGCAATGATCTCAAAGCCACAGAGTGGTCAGAGGTGGAGAGAGGACTCCATATGTAAATATTGGAGCTCCCTGAGTGGGTATGTGCTGTGACTAGGTCACAGACTAGCCAGAAGGGAGGGGCTGGACATTTGGACCCTGGAACAAAGGGCCAAGTATCCAAGGACAAGGGTACTGGGCCTGGTGAGCCAGCCCAGGGAACTCCATAGGTGCAGGAAGAATCTAACCCTGATGGGGAGGATCTGGCCTTTGAGGGAGGGACTCCATCCCTGCCAGAGCTGTCAGATTTGGCAGAACTGACAGGAGCAGGTGAACCCTCCAGGGAGGAGTTCAGTAAGGGACAGAGAGACTGTCCCACCCTTGAGAGCTTGAGGCAGATTGCATCTAAGCAAGAGGAGGGGAATGACAGTGGGTTTCACAAAATCTACTGGGAAGATGGACTGCTTTATACTGAGGCCAGAAACCTCAAGGAGGGGCCACCAGGAGGTTGGTGGTGCCCCAAAAGTACAGAGAGTTCATCCTGACTTTGGGTCATGATATCCCCTTGGCAGGACATTGGGGACAGACAAAGACATGGAACCGGTTGGTGAACCATTTCTACTGGCCCCATATGTATGAAAAGGCAAAGGAGTTTTGCATCTCCTGTGTCACCTGTCAGGCCAGTGGCAAAGCAGGGGGCAAGACACAGGCTCCCCTAATACCACTGCCGGTGGTTGGGGTCTCTTTTGAAAGGGTGGGGATGGACATTGTTGGACCCCTGGACCCACCTACTGCATCAGGGAATAGGTATATCTTAGTGGTAGTGGACCATGCCACTAGGTACCCTGAAGCAATCCCTCTTAGAACCATTGATGCTCCTGCGGTGGCTACAGCACTGCTTGGTGTGTTCACCAGAGTGGGTTTTCCAAAAGAGGTGGTGTCAGATAGGGGCACGAACTTTCTGTCCAGCTATCTGACTGCTATGTGGGATGAGTGACGTATCAACTACAAGTTCACCACTCCCTATCACCCACAAGCCAATGGTCTAGTTGAGAGATTCAACAAAACCCTCAAGGGCATGATAAATGGGTTGTCAGAGAAACTCAGGAGGAGATGAGATGTTCTCCTCCCATGCTTACTGTTTGCCTACAGGGAGGTGCCACAGAAAGGGGTTGGCTTCAGTCTCTTTGAGTTGCTGTTTGGACACCCTGTGAGGGGGACATTGTGCCTGCTGAGAGAGTCTTTAGAGAAGCCTCTTAAAGAAGCAAAGGACAATGTGAGTGACTATGTGCTAGGCTTGAGATCTAGAATGGCAGAGTACATGTACAAGGTAAGCAGGAAACTGGAGGCCAGCCAGGAGCTCATGAAGCACTGGTATGATCAGAAGGCTACTATACCTGAGTATACTCCAGGACAATTGGCATGGGTGTTAGAGCCTGTGGCTCCCAGGGCCCTCCATGACAAGTGGAGTGGGCCCTATCCAATCTTAGAAAAGAAGGGTGAGGTTACCTATTTGGTTGACCGTGGCACCCCCAGGAACCCTCATAGGGTCCTGCATGTAAATAGATTGAAACCCCAGCATGACAGGGCAGATATGACCATGTTACTGGTCAATGATGAGGGAGTGGAGGAGGAAACTGAGCCAGTGCCCGACCTCCTCTCCACTAATGTGCAAGATGGGTCAGTGGAGGGGGTGGTACTCTCTCCCAAGTTGACAGACCAGCAGCACAGAGACTGCAAGCATGTGCTGGAGCAGTTTGCTGGCCTGTTCACTTTGACCCCAGGCATCACTGAGTGATGTGTGCACCACATTGACACTGGTGACAGCCTACCTGTCAAAAATAAACTGTACAGGTTGTCTGACCATGTCAGAGCCAGCATTAAAGCTGAGGTTGCTAAAATGCTGGCATTGGGGGTAATTGAACTGTCTGAAAGTTCATGGGCCAGTCCAGTGGTGCTGGTGCCCAAACCTAATCCACACGGGAGACCCAAGGAGTTAGGGTCCTGTGTGAACTACAGAGGATTGAATGCAGTCATAAAGACTGATGCTCACCCTATACCTAGAGCTGATGAACTCATTGACAGGTTAGGGGCTGCTAAGAACCTTAGGGCTGTAGGGCAGCACAGCAGGAAGGCCTGCAGTGCTGCCCTACGGCAAAACCTCATAAATGAGGCCCTTAGGATCAGTGGCAGCCAGCACGGATCTGAGCTGGTAGGGGGGCAAGTGGGTAAGGAGATATAATTGTAAAAAAAAAGAAAAATTCACATACCTCCTCACTGCTCTGTCCTACGTCGTCTCTCCTCCACCGAACAGGAAGCAGCCAGGTCCCCCTGAGCCAATCACAATGCTGCAATGCAGCGCTGTGATTGGTCTGAGCACCGTGTTTGCAATGCAGCCTGTATGAAGAACATGCTAAAGCGTGCATGACTGGCTGGCCAAGAGGGCCGGTCAAAGCATCATGCACACTTTATTGTGCCCACTACTCCTCCTGTCAGCAGAGCAGCCCCGCCCTCATGCTGACGCAGCAGGGAAGAATAAAATGATAATAACATCGCGTTATTATCATTTTACTTTTACTTTCTTTTACTGCTGCGCAGCAGTGGGGCTACGCTCCTCCACCTTAGCAGAGGAGCCGCCACTGCTTAGGATGTTGTCTGTGAACCCAGAGGCCAGTCAGGGGAGAGGGCTGTTCCATCCCTGTATCACTTTGACTAAATCCACTAAATTCATTCAAGCATCTAAGATTTAGTAATCACATAGAAGCAGAGCAAAGTTATAACTTTATTGAGAAGCTACTGCAGAGAAAAGCCATTATAAAGAAAATTACATTTTGGTTGTTACAATGAAAGTAAGACGTCAATTTTATTTCCGATTAATTAAAAATTTTACATAGCATAGGCTGCGTTCTTTATAGCTTTGCCGTTTTAAAGCTCTGTAAATGGCAGTTGTTATTATTACTTAATTATACAGCCAGGTAAGAATTTGTCAGCCATGTAGAAATTCGAACTGGTAACCTTCAGATGAGCGCATCCCTCCGCAGGCGACACTCTGAGCTCCTCCGTTGTTGAAAGGCCTGTACAAAGGAACAGGGTGTGGTTAAGATAACTGCTGTACTTGAAGTTGTGGTTCAAGGGTCAGAGATAGATATGTTTATCTCTAATCTATCTCATCACATAGGACCCAAATTACAAACACTTCTTATCAGAAAATTACTAAAAACACGCTTTCCTCGCTGTCCTTGAATGCATCCTAGTAAACAGTGGGGTTGGAATCCCAACAATTGCCAATTTAACCTGTCAATGCCAAGACAAAATTCCCATGTGTGTCTCAAACTACCTATCCACGCCTAAAGTAGCAAACTCGCGCTGTCTCCTAATATACTCGCACTCTTTAATCTGCTTTCGCCTCAGAGTGAAGGACCTACATTTACTATAGGAGAAAGGACTGTGCCAATGATTATTACTTATATCAGTCCCAGTACTCAGAGGCAGTGCTTCCTTCACCTGTAACAACAGCAATGTACCCGTGAGGGCATGCCACAGTATCTACCAGCAAGTAGCACCGTGAAGCATGACAACCCCCCCTATATATTGTTCAGTGTTATTTCAAATCCAGTTAAAGAACTGTGTAATACCAACTAGCTAAGGAACCTGGAGATGAGAGGGATCGCGCAGGACTTCACAAATGCCAAACGTGGGGAAGTAGGAATTTTGAATGCAAGCCCAAAGATTTCACAGCTGCCAATTTCAAATATCTCAAATTGTAGTAAGTTAGATGTCTAGCTGAATCGGTTCATTTGTAACATATTACTCCTCCTTGCAAATTTACGTTTCAAATCAAAGTTTAATCGTTTTTATTTCTTCTCGAAAAACATTAGAAATACCATCTTTTTATTGTAATTTATTTCTGATAGTAAAACATTGAAATATCTATACGTGCTTCCAAGTAACAATGCAGGACTAAAAGTAAAAGATTGCAAAGATAAAAGGAGAGGTGTATGAAATACACACTCCTGGGTCCTGACATACTTATAAACTTTAAGTCTGGACGGTGAACTACGCTCCGCTCGCGGTGTTTGTGGAGATTTTCGCACTCCGCGTTATGCGGAGCTCGCAGAGTTCTGAAAAACTTGCGGAGCGGAGTTGTTTCCCTCGCTCGTGTTCGTCAACGTCAAGTTGGCGAGCGAGGAAAATTCATCTCTCTGCAAGATTTTTCCTCATTCGCGATCGTCAACATAAAGTTGGCGGGTGCGAGCGTGGAAAATTAACCTCCTGGCGAGATTTCTCAACGCAGGCGGTCAGATTTCTCATTGTGAGTGGTCATGTATGCTCGCAACCGCTCGTGTTGAGAAACTGTCCGCTCGCGTTGAGAAAGCTGCTGCTCAAGTAAAAATCTACTTGAGCAGCAGCAAGGAAGCAGCTCCCACTTGTGTTGTGCATGGTGCAGTTCGCAATGATTGCACAGTGCAGATAAGCACCTGGCACTGAAAATCACAGCGAACAGCATTTATCCAATGCACTCCACCGCTTGCGGAGCTCCTCATAGAGAGGCGGAGTTTTTTTGCACTTCGCGGAGTTCCGCGTAGCAGAACTCTGCGAACTTCGCCCAGGCTTAATAAACTTGAAATTTAAGACCTGGTGCAGACGTCCATGGTAATGTAAAATCCAATGACCTCCAATGGATGCATTGAATCTGCATCATTGTACTTACAACCGGCACAAAGACTTCATTTTGTAATGTGGCAGTGGTAAATACACCACTGGTAATTCAGCTAACGGTAGCAGTTGATTTTACATAGCTACACATTCCTTAGTCTTGCAGAGAATTCTTGCTCACAGTGTAGTGATGGTCAGGAGGTCAGTTAAGTCTCAAATATCCAGGAATGATAGCAAATGAAGGGCAATCAATGGAAGGCTGAAAATCTACAAGAGAGAACAGTACAATACGAAACAGCAGAAAAAGTACAAAGTATTTTATTGACATTATGAGTCAGACAAATATTAATGCATATAAAAAGGGATGCACAGATAGCAAGTTTATAAACTCTTCTGCTGGGCTGCTACCGAACAGTGTCCTTTCTAGTTTGGAAACTTGCAGAGATAAGAGAAGGGACCCTCTCTCCTGGGCCCGGTATTTACCCAAGAAGAGATTGTTTCGTTGTTCATCTCAGGGATTCTGCCTTTTCCTCAGTGTGTTCTTGAATGATTGTGAATTGTCCTTGTGTGTTGGTTAGGGTAGAAGAAAGTGCCTTCTTCAAAGGCTCATCATTAGCATATTCTGACCCCCCTCCTTTCTGAAGGCCGGTTTGATCTCTGTCTGCCAGGCTCTATTTGGGGTTAGTGTACACTCGCCTGTATGTGATAAGTGTACCTATGGTTTATATTTTGGGCTATGGCCAGGTGTTCTGCATGGTTGAAGTCTGAGTGCAATTCTTCATTCAACCTTGTTTTGTGGGGTCAGAGGTGCTGCAGGGCGTTCAGTGAATGTTCACAGGGGTCGGTTATAGGAATGGCTCACATTTCATAGATGGTGCACATGTTCCCAGGACTGGTCAGACCCACAATGGTTCTTTGTGGTGAGAGCAGGAGGCGGATCATAGATCTGAAGAGGTTGTTCCAACACATCAAAGAGGCGCCTTTCCAGTTTCAATGGAGGCAAGGCCAACCTCATCCTCCTCCAAGATGGCTCGAGAATTGAGACAAGAAACAATTGGATGCAAATGCATGAATCGAAAGTTAATGCACTTCAGCTTTTTACCAAAACCTTGCCATGCAGGCATCCTGGCCACAGCAATGGAAGCCAGGGGAGTCTCTTTCTGTCTTAACAATCCTTTCCTTCTCTGATTTATCTTTGTCTAAAACATCATTCTCTACCAAAAGCCGAAAGCTCTGGGTGTACATTTGCAGAAGGCAATAGGATACACCCTATTTCCCTGAGACAATGCATATCTATCTGGGATCGAAACTTTTGGACTTGCAGGGGATTGCGGGGAGGAATGAGGGTGGAAATGGAAAGGTGATCTGAAGGGGGGTTGATGCTAAAAATACTTTTGTT
The DNA here is from genome assembly GCA_963921515.1 of Calotriton arnoldi. Classification (NCBI taxonomy): domain Eukaryota; kingdom Metazoa; phylum Chordata; class Amphibia; order Caudata; family Salamandridae; genus Calotriton; species Calotriton arnoldi. The sequence goes on along the minus strand of CAWUFW010015774.1, from coordinate 319,157 downwards.
TATACACTCCCCGTTTTTAACCATACCACCCGGAGGTCAAATTAAAATAGCACTTCACTACCAGGCAGGTATTTTGAACTTTTTGCATAAGACCCCCCCACTCCTATTTTCATCATTTAGAATATATCTATAAGTGCTCCCACGTAATTCGTAGGTCGTAGCATGCCCCATTTCACAGTGGAACAGGATGAACCTGATGATGAAGCATGCCACCAAGGGGTAACCCTGGTTGGTGAGGGTTATATAAGCAAACCAAGCATTTTCTTTATTGTGTAGAGGATTGGTTCATCTGACACAGAAGGGCTCCTTTGTTTTTGTTGCATATCAGTAAGAGGACGAGCCCTTCTGAGACTTTCCTCTAATTTCCCCCTTGTTTTTGTTGAGATCCTTTGGCACCCAGCCCATAATTAGACCATGCTCACAACATTAGCGATGAAGAAATAAAAATTCTTCATTTTATTTTCTTACCCGTGGATTTATTCATCAGTGTTTCTTCTTTATAGATTGCCATCTCTAATGGAAATGACAGCTACAGAGGGCATGCTTCATTGATGTCAAAACAGAAGAGGGAAAAGCCAGATTACGTCTTCTCTTGCAGGGTGATATTTCCTAAATATCTTTCATCCCATATTTTAGGTCTGTCCTAGAGACAGTGTTAACTTTCTTGGCAACCTGATGTATAAAAAATATTCATAAATAAAAATATTTGATTATATAGATGCATAGATACATATAGAGGATTATGTAAAATTGTCATTCACATTTTGTTTCCGCCCACCACAGCATCCAGCATTGGGGAATGGGTCAGTCCATTTCAGTCACTGCACATTCACCTCTCCATTCCTCTGCCAGGTCTGTTAGGCCAATCTTTCTTTTTTTCATTTTGTAATAGATATGTAAACTTTATTACATGGGGCATACCTGTTTAAAGTTAGATGAAAAGAAATTGTTTAACGAATTTACTAAAACTATGGCCGCCTTCGCAGATGCTGATGCCTCTTTTATGGCTTGACCCATGCTTACACATTTATAGTTTGAACTTTACCACTAAACCCCAGTCGTTAGTCCTTAGTTTACAAACACAGAATGGTGTGGGTGCTCATGGGATGAGATTTACATAGTTTTTTTCACCAGAGAGTCATCATAGTTTGTCATACCAATTATTTTTTTATTCCTGAGTTTATCTTGCAGAGCAAGTTCCAGGCAGCCAAGGTGTGTTTCGTCACTGGCGATATCCCTATGACTTCACCAGGGCTTATTCAGAATCAGAAGCAAAAGAAAAGTAAATTCACATATAAGGTGTGTAGTGGAGAACGAAACGCTGGTGTTTCATATCATAAACTCGCATTGGCTGCACAGCACAGGGCAGCTAGTACTTACTCTGTGAGAAAAAGCTAGGAATAAAAGAAGAATTGGTGTGATGGACTATGATGCCTCTCTGTTAATACTTTGGAAATGCTCACAATTGCAGTTGAAAAATTGGGTATTTTCCAAATCCAACTTGGGGAGCATTTATGCGGCTGCTCCTACCTTTTGCTGAGCACCCGGTTAAGTACTTTAAAGACTTGTCGGACACTTTCTGTGATTTGAATAGGAGTCCACTGACACTACTCAGGCCGCTAAATTGTTTTTTGCATGGCTTTTTTGTATGGAGATGTAGACCTCTTTCTGTCTCAGCCTCTAATAGTGCTTTTATCATGCATGTCTTCAGAGAATATTTTGCAGGTTGCTTGCACAAATTAATTGGAGGTAGTTCTATTGTTTTTCTGCCCAAATGTTTGACAGCTGGTGGAATGTTTTGTTAATCCTCAAATATGCCCACTTTTCGCACAGTCGCAGTGGAACTCTTACTTGGTTTCATTCTGCCGGGCCAGAGGAGAAAGTTTTGCTCTGAGTGTCAGTATCTGTGTTCATTCGGTCCAGCTCCAGGGGGTCACTCCTTTTTCCATGGCCAGGAAGTGCATGAGCATCCTTGTTAGTGCCAGAGACTTCAGATGAGGTTCCCTCGAAGAGTTTGGCCAAGAAGCCCACACCTGCTGTCTTAATGAAAGAGCCTCCTACAAAGGCATACAGAATGGGGTTTACGCTACTGCTTAGGAACGCCAGGGCTGTAACGTTGGGCCGAGCCCTAGCAGCGGCTGACTTCAGGTTTGCAGCACTGGAATCAGGCAGCAGGTTGCCTAGGACCTGAATAACATTCACTACATGGTAGGGCAGCCAGAACACTGCAAAGGCCAGTACAATCAAGGCGATGAGGCATGCTGTCTTCTTCTTGTGCTGAAAGCGGGCACTCCTCAAGCGAATCCCAATATAGTTGTAGCTCCCAAGGATGACGGTAAAGGGTAGTAGGAAGCCAAACAAGGTCTCAAACAAATATTGGAAGACAACATGCCTGGGGCTGATGTGGAATGGAACACAGACAGTGCGGTTATAGTAGAAGGTGACCACCCGGTAGAAGGGCATGGGTATGGCGAACAGGAAGGCCATGAGCCAGATGACCAGTAGGATCGCCATCACTACTGGTTTAGTTCTCACCTTCTGGGACAGTATGGGCTTGTATATGACCAGAAAGCGGTCCAAACTCATGAAAGAGATCAGGAAGATGCTGGCATACATGCTGAGGCAGCAAATGTAGTGGCAGATCTTGCAGATGGCAGCCCCGAAGGTCCAAGCACCTGTTGCGAGTAGCTGGATGAAGAGCGGTGCTGTGAACAGTACTGCTGTGTCAGCCACAGCCAGGTGGAGGATAAGTACACAGGTAACGCTGCGCTTTGTCATGCGTGCCAAGATGGTCCAGATGATGAAGACGTTCCCGGGGATGCCTACAACTGTCGCAATTGAGAGGATGATGATGCCCAATGTCGGAGACGAGCTTGGAGGCTGGGCTTGTGTGTGAGTGGAATTAAGGATCGTGGTGTTACCAAACGGGATGGACATCTTGATGGAAGGTCTTCCTAATGGAGGAAAAAATATATCTTTATCATTGAAAACGCTAAAGGCAATCGCTTTTTTACATTTGAGCTATTACATTTTCTTCACACATTTTTTCAAAAGACAATCATAATTAAGAATAGGCACAAGAGGACTGCACATGGTAAACCCCATTTTTCAAATAACATATATAAAAGCATTGCTTGTTATCAACTGAAATGAGAATGACATAACCAAAATATTTGCCCAAATTTAGAGATGATGAAATGCAAAACACAGTCATCAAAAACAGTAGTGATTTCATTAACATTGACATTTTATAAAATGTGATTGCGCTCATAAATTTACAATGAATGCCTTGTTTCAACTATCGGACACTTTGTGCCTCCTAGGGCAAATTTTGGGATTGAACCACTTCCCAGCCCTACTGATTGAATGTTAAACTACCCTTTTGAAGCATTCATGCTACCAACATAATAATCCACAGCTTGCTACCAATGTAAACGCCACAGTAGGGGCGTAAGACACACCTTGGAGCCACTGTGGTGCAGAGGGCCCATAGCCTTCCTGATTTGGCATGCCCCCCAGTCACTTCCTAATTTGAAGAGCTCACATCATGCAGCAAGTTGCAGCCTGCTGTGTCTTGTATGCAGAGATAGCAAGACTGAAGCTGTTTTGCAGAAACAAAAGTAATAAGCTGTTCTTACAACCTGTGAAACATGTATTGACCTTTTTAGGTTGAGCCTGCAGGCAGTGCATGTGTGCTGTCGCTTGGCGACGATCTGATGTATCATAAAACACACTCAAAAAAGAGCCTTAGAGCCCCCCCCATTACTTACTGTTCGTTCGCTTCATGATTACTCTCATTTAATTTTTTAGCTCGAGACTTGGCCGCGTGCACGTGCTGTTTGCAAGACCTGCTGTAATTGCTCTATAGAGAGTGTAATCCCACCTTCTGCTTCAATTGGTTCACTCCTGCGTCGCTGGTATTTCCTTGCTCCTTATTGGTAGTGCTCCCGATACTTCACTTTAGTTTTTATAGTTCGGGAGCACCTGCCAACTACAGTTTTCTTACGCTGTAGTTGTTTATGTGTTTTGTTAGGGACTACTCGTTTTAAATTGCTGCTTTTGTTACTGTGTGAGTGCCTACATCTTGTTTCTATGGCCACTCCCTGCTCTACTCCTGGGCAGCCGCCGCTGCCTCAGAGCTCCACCAGCGCAGCAGCTGCTGTGCATGGCCTGCCGTACAGATTCGGCCTGCCCTACTTTTTATGTCTGTATGCATGTAATTGCCTATAACCTGTTTCTATGGCCGCTCCCCACTCTACTCCTGGGCAGCTGCTGCTGCCTCAGAACCCCACCAGAGCTGTAGCTGCTGGGCATGCCGTGCAGACTCGACCTGCCGTACTCCCAGCTCCACCTCTGACATCCAGGGAGCCACAAACCGTTCACCTGACACTAATGTACAACATATTGCCAACTCTGAAACTTGCAGCTACTGTACACACTAGAGCTGCGTAGCCAGGAGCTCAGAGGAGGGCACATAGGCAATAACTGACACGGCAGAGCTCTCACTAGCAGTGTGTTAATGCTCGCTGTACAAGGCAGCGGGTGCACTTACCTGCCATGGTCACTGCCCGCCTCGATGCAGCCTCATGCACTGGCAGACCCTTAGCCTACATTTGGCGGTGCCTCCCCTAACACTGCCGCAGATCGCATTCCATCAGGTACGCTACTTAGCCTCCAGCTGCACTGTGTGCAGTCCGCTCCAGTGCCTTACTCTTCTGGCTGCCATATGCAGTCAGCTGTCCAATATCCCGAACCACCCACATGGTGTTAGAGTCCAAGGAGCATAGCTACCCAGACCGGGGGCAATGACCAGGCCTGCATGGCATTGATTTTGTCATTGTATTTATTGTTTTATTCATATTTAATTCCTCTGTGTTGTTTATTTTTTTAAACATAATTATTTGTTGCAAGCCTCATTTACAACATATGGTGTATTTATGCTTTGTCAACATGGCTTGGCAGTTCGGGCTGGACTGTTCCCATGAGGCACAGGGTCAGACTGATTTGCATATGGCCATGTCTGAACTGGGGTGGTGGAGTGAGCTAAAGAATGATGATGGATTAAACCCAGATCAGTTGACTGGGGGTGAGTGTTTGATTGGCTCAAACGTTCCGTCCATCATCCCCTTTTGTATCGCTTTGGTCGCCCTAAGTTGGCGAGGGTATGCCCAGACGTGGGTCCCTTGCTCACTTTGCCACTGGATTCAAGCAAGCCTGGCTGATGACGGCTGAAATGCCAGAAACCGGTCCTAGGATGCTTGTTTCCGGTCCAGGGAAGACATGGCTTGGCAGTTCGGGCTGGACTGTTCCCATGAGGCACAGGGTCAGACTGATTTGCATATGGCCATGTCTGAACTGGGGTGGTGGAGTGAGCTAAAGAATGATGATGGATTAAACCCAGATCAGTTGACTGGGGGTGAGTGTTTGATTGGCTCAAACGTTCCGTCCATCATCCCCTTTTGTATCGCTTTTGTCAATATTCGTGTCATAGCATGTATAATTATCCAAAGTGTTTCGTTTATTTTCATCACATAGGGTGGACAAATCACGTGTTTTCGAACTAATTACATTTCAGCAATAGACTGACTACTTTCGGTTTGTCCTAACTTGGTGAAATTGTAAATTGTGTGCTTTCACTTGGTTGGTTAATAAGAGAAGATGCTGTAGACCCAGGTTGGACCTGCCAAAAGTTGTTTTTTGTCACGGAGCAGGTTTACAGATTTAGGTGTATTTAACTTACATATTTTGTTTTATTTCAATAACATTTACTTACCTTGTTTCTTAGCCACGGAGTACATTCTGTGGCTTCTGGTGTATTGCACTCATTCACTTTTATAACGTTTTTTTTACATTTTCTTTTCACAAGCAATTTTCAGTATAAACGCCATGCTGCATGGTACGTCTTGTTTTTTTGTGCCACTTCTCCGCCTTGGAATGCTTTTGTAATATTTCTTAAAGCAACTTGCACGTTCGTGGTGCTAGTTCTGTGGAGTACCCTCTAAGTATTGGGTGTCGTTTCGTTGATGTATTTGTCCATAGCAAACTCAAATAGAGATAACCCCGGGTGTAGTGGACGTAGCGGGGCTACACGGAGGTCCACAGAGTTGCGAACAAACTCCGTGGACCTCCGCTAAGCTACGCTATGCCACCCGCTTCCACCCCCCTATATTACAATTATTTCTACATGACTTAAAATGAAATTAAAACCACTTACCTGGCATGCGGCGTCCCCAGGCTGCCCTCCTCCTCTTCCTCGCCGTCCGGGTAATTCTTTGAGAAAACTGCGCAGTTTTTTCAAAGAATTACCCGGATAGTGAGGAAGAGGAGGAGGGCAGCCCGGGACGCCGTATGCCAGGTAAGTGGTTTTAATTTCATTTTAAGTCATGTAGAAGTAATTGCAATATAGGGGGTGGAGGCGGGGACTGGCCAACTCCGCTCCGCTGCGAGTGTGCGGAGATTTGCCTACTCCGTGGAACGCGGAGGAGGCAAATCTCCGCACACTCCGCGAGTGGAGCGGAGGTCTCCACCCGAGGTTAATAGAGAGCCTTCGAGCTTTAGAACTAGGTACAGTCTATTGCCATTTAATGTTTTTCACATTGAACTCGGGTTTAAGAAATCTTGTACTAGAAGTTGCTCACAGATAAGATCTCTGACATGCAGTACCAGTCAGTCGATTGCCCCAGACCAGATAAGCAACGTGTTTACTGAACAGAGCTGTAAATAATCTACAGGTCACATGTTTAAATGCTCATTAAATAGCCCAAAAAGTCAATGTTCCTAAGCGGAGAATTGGGTATTAACTCCTGCAGGTTGTGAGTTTGAATCCCAATAAGAAACTTCAGTTTAGAAGGTGACACACGGCGGGCAGTGGGATGTTAGATGTGCTCAGTAAGCATCATGGGACAGTAGCAGGAGGTGTGATTAAGGGGCCCCTCACCTTGTGCGGGGGAGGGGGGCTTTCATATTTCCTTCCGACACTAGGCCACGGCAGTTACTGCCTATGTGAAGGGCATTAAGAGATAAGAGCCAGCCCCTGCAGAAGAGGCCAGTGACAGACCAGGTGTTTGTAGTTGGGCTTTAAAATGAATCTGCCCAGTCTCGTTCATGCTGGTGAGTGAGGCTGAGGGCAGAAACGTTTTAAGGCTGTCTCTCAAAACCAGTACCATCTTAAGGATCTTTGGCAAACCGGGCAAGACATATTTCAACAGTTTTTGTGTAGCTATGTTAAAATGTAAAATATTTGGCATATTGTTTGGCATTATGTGGGCTTGAAATGGATAATAAACTTCAAATTTGTTCCATACAAGGGCCCCCAAAATATGTTTTTGCCTGGGGCCACCAAAATCCTTAAGATGGCACTGGCTGAGTGATGCCTCATGCCGATGAGTGAGACTGACGGGTGCCTCATGCCATGGAGGCTGGTTCAGGGGTGCCTCATGCCAGTGTGTGTTGCTGAGGGGTGCCTCCTGCCAGGGAGTGAGGTTGAGTGGTGCCTCATGCTGGCGAGTGAGACTGAGGGTTGCCTCCTGCCAGGGAGTGAGGTTGAGTGGTTCCTCAAGTCAGTGAGTGATGCTGAGGGGTGCCTCATGCCAGAGAGTGAGGTTGAGTGGTGCCTCATGCTGGTGAGTGAGACTGAGGGGTGACTCATGCCAGGGAGTGAGAATGAGTGGTGCCTCATGCCGGTGAGTGAGGCTGAGGGGTGTCTCATGCCAGGGGTGAGGTTGAGGAGTGCCTCATGTCAGTGAGTGAGGCTGCGGGGTGCTTAATGCCAGGGAGTGAAGATGAGTGGTGCCTCATGCCAGTGAGTGAGGCTGGGGGGTGTCTCATGCCAGGGAGTGAGGTTGAGGGGTGCCTCATGCTGGTCAGTCAGGCCTCGGGGTACTTCATTCCAGGGAGTGAGGATGAGTGGTGCGCTCATGCCAATGAGTGAGACTGAGGGGTGCCTCATGCCAGGGAGTGAGGTTGGGTGGTGCCTCATGCTGGTGAGTGAGGATGAGGGGTGCCTTATGCCCGGAAGCGAGGTTGGGTGGTGCCTCATGCGGGTGAGTGAGGCTGAGGGTTGTCTCATGCCAGGACGGCTGCTTCCAGTCTGTGCTGAAATTTCTTTTCCTGCCAGGGGTCAGGCACTTCATTCTGACTGGTAAGGAGACTGGCCTGTTCATGTGTTTCATAGAGCTGTGTAAATAAAACTGAAATAAATATTGCCTGAAACCATTAGAAAGAGCTGATCCTGGCTCAGTTGCTGCAGTGAAATATGCCATATTTGTCTTGATGTAACAGAATCTTGGGGTCAAGGTTCTGTTAGAATGTCATTGTTTGAAATGCGTCAGTTTATGCTGAGGCTGGCAAGGGGAAAGTCAGGTTGTGGTGGGCTGAATAAAATAATTCTTAAAGGCTTCATGTGAGTGGATCATCTTCATTTATTACAGTTTTTTGGCGCTGGAGGACCAGCCTACTGCTGCCAAGTGATTAATTTTATGAGTGTGCCTCTCTGAGGAAACCCAGTATGCTGCTTCAATTAAGGATTGGGTACAACCTTTCATAAGGTACAGTGCTATAGTAATAAAGGGTAGAAGAAGGCAAATTAATCTTGAAACAGTTCCCGATGCGAGTACGAGTCAGGCATTGGCGAGCGCGTGGCTTGAGACAGGTGTTAGGTGTGAGCAGCATGAGTCTGCCCGATAATACCTGGTTGTCAAGGATACCAGCACGCTCACAGGAACGTCCAGTGTTTGTTCACGCGTGCCTCAGCCAGCGGGTGGCTTAACTTCAAGAGCTGACAGTGCGTGCAACGGAACAGGCTGCGCGTGTTTAGCATGACCCTATATCAGCAAGCGAGTCTTCTGGCTGATTGCTTCACACGCCAACGCGGTGAAGTGCACACCTTGTTGAATAAAAAAAACCTGTGTGCTTCAGGGTTTCTTAAAGGAGCCCCATCCTAATACAAGGAAATCCTACACAAAGAGTTGTGGCAGAGAGCAGTGACGCGCACACCAGTCAATGTTTTTAAACAAGTGAACAACATCAAAGAGCCTTGGATTAGTTTATTATTTTGTGGAAGGTTGATGGCGGGGAGCAGCTTCTAAACTGAGCTGGTATCTGCAGGCTTCCACAGAAGTTGGAAAAAAATAAGATTTTATATATGTATAAATATATCTTTTCTCTCTCTCGCTCTCTCTTTCTCTATATATATATATATATATATATATATAAATATATATAAATATATGTGTGTGTATATATATATATATATATATATATATATATATATATATATATATATATATATATAGACAGATATATATATTTCCATATATATATATATCCATATATATATATATATATATATAGAGAGAGAGAGAGAGAGAAGAAGAGAGAGAGATATAGAAAGAGAGAAAGAGAGAATAAGAGAGAGTGATTTTTTCATCTTGGAGAAGAGCTTTTGGGGTTGCTCATCTCTAGATGTGCACAGCTACAGTGACACCAGGAGGATTCGGAGGAGCAACTTGGAGCAGGTGTCATTTGCAGCACCACCACTAATTTTGCAGCATCAAGGGACATTCAGTGGGAAGATTGGATAGACATGTTTGACAATTACTTGTTAGCTTTGGATAGTGATGATTATATTACTGAAAGGAAAACAGCAATCCTACTGAATTCATTAGGTTCGGAAGTGCAAAGAATGTTTAAATTTTTACCACCAGCACTGGATGATGGTGCGAGTATTACTGATGTCTACAGAGAAGCTAGATTTAGGTTAAGCACTAGTTTTGCAAAAGAAACAAATGTGGTAAAGGTGAGATGCAAGTTCTATATGCAACCACAGTGCGTGGAAGAGATGATTGATGAGCTTGTGTCAAGATTGAGAGAGTTATCAGTGAAATGGTTTGATGGTTGGGAGATGAAATGATAAGGGATCAACTCATAGTGCAGTGCAAGAGTAGGAAGATATAAGAACGTTTGTGGGCAGCAAAGAAAAATCCCTTTCTGAAGGATCTCATTGGTGTGGCAAAGGTTGTGCAAAATCCCGAATTTTGTATGCAGGAGATGAGCAAATGGCCAAGTACCAGTTCAACTAAGAATAATGGTGTGGCAGAAGTTGGAGAGCTTGAAAAACCAAGCAGCAAGTTTGGGGCTATGGGAAAATGCCCTAAGGACACAGAAAGGTTCAGTAACAAGCTTAACTCAAATAGGTGCTATTGGTGTGGAAGTAGTTTTAATGGGAGTGAGGCAAAAAAATTGCTATGCCATTAGCAAATAATGTAGTAGATGAGGATGCAAGGGGCATTATGCATGCATGTGCAAAGAATGGCCCAAGTCCAAAGTGGTGGTGACAAGTGATGAGAGCAGTGAGCTTGTGTGTGACTGTGGAATAAGCACGGAATGCATTTTGAGCTTGGGAGATGATGAAGGAGCAGAGAGAAGGAAAACTAGGCCCAAAGTGTGGTTTATCTCAGGAAGCTCTAAAGTAGAACTTATGGTTGAAACACAAGGGAAAGTATATGTGTCTGACAATGGACCATCTATCCTAGGGTGGATGCATCAGTGTGATCTTAGTATTATTGTGAACCCGAGGGCTTCAGAACAGGTTAGAGTTGCGGAAGAGAAGAATGTGGAAGGAATATTGGAAGAAGTGAAGGAAGTCTTTCATGAGGAGTTGGGGGACTTGAAAGGGTATGTCCACAAGATTTGAGTGAAACCGGGTACATTACCAATAAAGCACAAGGTGCGGAAGGTACCTATAGTGGTAAGGGAGGACTTCAGTCTGATGTTGATTGAGATGGGGAAGGAGGGCATGATTGAACCAGTGGAGGCCTCTAGTTGGATTTCACCTGTGGTTATAGCTAAAAAATCAGATGGACGCTTGAGGTTTTGTGTGGACTTACACAGTGTGAATCAGAATATAATTATGGACAACTTTCCACTCCCAAACATTAATGAGTTGCTTCTTTTACCATCAGATTAGGTTGCATGAGACCTCTAGAGATGTGACGGCTTTTATCACCATAGATGGAACATTCTGTTTCACAAAGAGGCCGTTTGGATTATCTTCTGCAGTGAGCATTTTTCAAAGAATGATGTCACAAGTATTTGCAGCAGCAGCTTGCCAATAGGGGGCACGAGGGTGTTGCCCCCACCTCATTTCTAAATTTGAAAGGGTTCCAGTTTTATCATGAAAACAAACAATCTTACTGATCGTTTGTTTTCATGTAAAAAGCTGCAACGTCATGTTAGCACCAGAGGGAGCTCCATCATGCCCATTGGTGTTCTGCATGTGTGACTGCGTTGGCTGTTACAGCCTGGCTCCTCACATTCACATTCCATAGCTGGCATGTTTCACAAACCTCAGGCTGTTCAGCATGTCAGCTAATGGAGCTTTAGCGGGGCTTGTCAATCATATGCTCATATGCCCTATCAGAAGCCAGGTTAGAGAAGGAGAGTCGACCTCCAACCCTTTCCTGGCTTCTGATCAGACAGAGGCTCGAGCATATGAATCAAAAAAGCAAAAGCTGTGGTGTCAGATTCGAGGTCTTGAAAGCAGGAGGCACGAATCCATGATTTTCAGGACCAGCCAAGCAGGAACTGCAGCTCAGAGTGTATCAGATAAGGTACGTTTTCAATACTGGAATGTGTGGATTTCTTATTGTGTGCAATCTAGTGTTTCTATGGATATATGTGTGTTTAATTGGGGGTGTGGTGAATGTCAGAGAGTATGCCTGTGAGTGGATTTGGTTCATGTTTAAAAACTATGACTTTTAATAAGCTTTTTTTTAGTGCAGTGTTAAAATGCGACGTATTAATTAAGCCTGCTCTTCCATATGTTAAAGAAATACAATTGTTTTAATTTTGAGGACACTTTAGCATATTTACATGATGTTTGTTTGTTGTATGAGTAACAAAGCAAATATTTTCAGGGCTTATCTAAAAATTAACAAAAATGCAGCAGCTGCACCTACCTTTGTTTTGGTTCCATTAACAGATTAAACCAAAACACACGTGGTGCAGTCAGTGCATTTGTGTTCATTTTTAGACAAGCCCTGAAAACATTTGCTTTGTAATTCATACAACAAACATCACCTAAATATGCTAAAGTATCCTCAAAATTAAAACAAGTGTATTTCTTTAACAGATGGAAGCTTGGGCATTATTCAGAGGCGAGACAGTTGACATGTAAAACCTTGTACTGACCCAGATTATTATAGAGAAACATTATAGTCTACAAAATCAAACAATAGGTTTTTGTACAGTTTGTATTCTGAACTCACATATTTGAAAGTGCTTTCATATGCCGATAGTCAAGAAAAAGAAGTTTGGTAAAAAAAAAGAAACATTCCCTAAGATCACGCAATTTCAGCAGAGAAGCTGTGATTTATCCAGATTTTCTGATTTCAGTATGCACAATACAGCCACTAAATGGGTGTCTTTCTTTTTTATGTTAATGCTTTGTAGTTACCTCTTTGTGCATTTTTCTGCAGTTTTCATATAGCGCAACCTCTATGTGCTTTACTGAACACCAGTTACATCACACAAGGTCACTTAAAAGACCAATGCCAATTAACCATAAAATCGACTAGACCCTTTCTAGCATCACCTCTCACTTCTTCTCGCAATTGAACACCCACACAAACCCATTTGTTTCAACCAGGAGAGGATTCAACTAGTATTCCCACTTTCTAATCCTGCATGGTGCCATGATAACCATATGGACGCTATAGACAAACCTATGCTTCAGCCTCCAATGTTGGCATGGTTAAATAGCAAGAAAGGCTAGAAGAAACAGGTCTTAGATCATTTGCAGGTGGGTGACCACCATTTCTGTCACCATTCACCGCCTCTTGAGCACCGATAATTATTTTGAGGATGTTTGTGAACCTTGGGTGACTTCCAAAAGTAACTGAAAATGCACCCCACTGCTGACTATTGTTTATTATTATTATTGTATTTTGTTTTATTGCTGTACTGGGACTGTGTCAACTTGCTTGCAGTCGAGTTTAACTGCGTTTTTGTTGCTGTTGACTGCAAGGTGTGCTTGTAGGAATGGTAGCTCCAGCTGTTCTGGCTAAGCCCTTCCATGAAGAAATTCAGTCATACACAGAACTCACATTCCCATTGTGAAGAAGCAAGATGGAAAAATGTGCATTTTGATAAATGATGGGCCATGTAATGTGGAATAGCCATTTTTCTACTCCCTGTATTATATACAGCTCTTTACCCAGCTTTTAAGGAAAAGTGTGATGGAAACCCTACTATTTTGCCACCATTTGTTTTACAATTGTCTTAGGGAAGTTGAGCTCCAACACGCTGACAGGGAGTTACATTTGCCTGGCACACCACAAAAAGCACTGGACTATTTCATTCAGCACCTTTGCATTTTTAGCCAATTTATGTGAAAAAATATACTGTAAAATACCGCATTTGGCCTTGGTTTTTCAAAATGTTCTTGTAGGACAGAACCCCAGAACCCTCCTTTAGAGTGTCAGTCTTGAACACTTGCTCCGATTCCAGGTACATATGTACGCCCTACCTCTTTCAAAGTTCACCAGCCGCCTCTGAGTATTTGAGGGTTTTACAAATGTTATTTTCTTCCAGGATGACATTTTAATATACGGATCAACCATGCAGCACCTCAATCAAAATTTGAGGAAAGTGCTTAGAAAGGTGATGGATGTAGGTCTATGCCGAGAGAAGTGTGTTTTTCTGTGTGAAGAAATTGAGTATTTGGACCATACTATTTCTGGGGGTGGTGTAAAACCAAAGAGGGATCTGTTGAAAGCAATAAAGTTTACTCCACAGCCCTAAGACAAAGATCAGTTAAGGTCGTTTATGGGACTCATAGAATATTACACCAAATTTGTAGATAACTTTGCAAACAAAGCTGAGGATTTGAGGTTATGTTGAGAAAAGTGTGTCCTTTCAAGTGAGGTGAGGTCCAACAGACATGTTTTAAAAAAAATCTAACAAGATGTGTGTGATGCAGGAATCTTTGTACCTTTTAATACTTCATTGAGTACTGTTCTAACTGTTTATGCCAGTGCTTTGGGGGTTGGCGCAGTCTTATCCCAGATCCATGGAGGAGTGGAGAAGACCATAGCTTTTGTGTCTCCTTTACTGACGGAGACTGAGAAGAAGTACTCAGTGAGGCATTGGTGGCGGCTTGGGCAGCGGCATATTTCAGAACATACCTGTGGGGTGTAAATTTCACAATGAGGACGGATCACAAGCCGCTAATGAAAGTCTTGACTCCTGGAGGGGCTGGGACGGGGTCAGCAAGGTTGGCAAGATTGGCGGCTCGTTTACAAGAATTCATGTATTCTGTTAAACACATTCCTGGGTGGCACAATGCTCAAGCTGATGCCCTTTCACGATTATCTGTGGATTTGAAACTTGTTGAAAGCGAGGCAGTCCGTAATAAAGAGAAGGAGGGAGCGGTGACTTGGCTGGAAGATCTTGCGCTATGGAGTTGGTGTTTTCTCTAGGGAAGAATGGGTGCAGGAAATGGCCTACAAGATGTTTGCAAAATGGTAGTGACTGGAGGTAGGAGAGAGCACTGTTGCATTATCTGTGAGGCTGTTTGTTAAGTTACTGGTTGAATTATCTGTCTGTGAGGGGACTGTTTTAATGAGGGGGGACAAATTTATACCACCAGAAAATCTTAAAAGGAAAATAATCCAGTTGGCACATGAGAGACATCTAGGGTGATCATGACTCAAAGGAGAGGGAGGAAAATTTTGGGTGGGTGGGGGTTGACGTGCTGACTGCCCAATGAGTAGAGAGGTGTTCGGATTGTAGGGAAAGTGAAAAAAGGCTTAAGGTTGGTGTGCTTTCCGCAATGGGTCATATTCAGGTTCCAAAAGAAGTGTGGCAAACTGTTTGTATGGATTTTATTGGACCCTTGGCGGGGGTGAGTCAGGATGTGAGGTTTGCCTTGGTTTTGGTGGATGCTTATTCCAAACGGTTGGAGGTCATTTTCATGAAGGATGTTTCTACAAGAAGTACTATAATCAATTTCCGTGAAATTTTTAGGAGGGAGGGTTTTCCTCATACTTAGTTAACAGATAATGACATCCAGCTAACTTTCTTGTGAAATGAACGCGTTTTTGACAGTGCATGGTATTAAGCATCATTGTACAGCTTTTTATAACCCACACAGCAATGGCATTACAGAAAGAATGAATCGCATGGTCAAGGGAACTATACAGTTAGCCATGCAGAGTGAAACAGATGTGGCTGTAACGGTCCAGGAAGCAGTCTGGGTGCATCACACCACTGTGAATAAGGAGCTTGAGAAGATCTCCATTTGATGTGATGAGAGGGTGCAAGGCAAGGACAAAATTGGTTCCTGGGTGATTGGAAGGTAGGAATGACCCAGGTGTACCTTGGGAAGGGTATAAAGATTCTATGATTCAGATAGGTGATTGGGTGAAGGTAAAGGATGGTTGTATTGGAAGAAGCTTCTTCAAATTCAGGGGTCTGTGCAAGGTCAAGAAAGTGTATGAGTGGTATGTTGTTTTGGAGAATTGAAGTAAGTGGAATAGACACAAAGTAGATGTGTATCAGAAGGGAGGCAAATTTGAAAGATCTGCAGTGGAAAGGGACGAAGGTTGTAGTGCTTTTATGCTGGCTGGAGAGGGTGTGTCTAGTCCCAAGGACAGAAGAGAGGATGAAGGACCTAGAGGAGTTGGAGGAACTTTGGAAGGTGAGAGAAGGAATGGTCGTGTGAGGAGAGAAAGGAAAACTCTTGCCTATTTGCAGGACTATGTGTTGGGTCAGCTTGAGCCTTGTTCTCAGTACTATTGTTTTAGGTTTAACCTAATGTGTTAATCTAATCGATTTATTAAACTATTTGCATTTTTGTGCTGTGCATTTCCTTGTTGGTTATAAGGAACTGTTAATTTTTACATTTTTGTGTTTATTTACATTTGCATTTATTTACATTGCTATGTTCTCATTGTCTATTGTTATATGAAAGGGGTGAGATGTGTTATATTTGTGTTGATGTAACAGAACCTTGGGGTCAAGGTTCTGTTAGAATGACATTGTTTGAAATGCCGGTTAGTTTATGCTGAGGCTGGCGAGGGAGAGTCACATGGTGGTGGGCTGAATAAAAGAACTCCTAAAGGCTTCATATGAGCGGATCATCTTCATATATTACAAAACACCTGACCATTTGGTCAATAAGTGATATCAATCCGCAGTCTTGTGTTGACATCCTAGAAAAAATACTGCTTTCAACAAGCAAAATAACATCATCCATGCCCCCAGACTACTGTTCTATCCTTTCTTTGTTCACCAGTGATTTACAAGGCTGTTTTTGCTATCTCCAAGACAATTCAACATTTTATCACAATCCTGACACTGTGGTAGGAGCAGCAGACAAAAACTAAAAGGTAAACGGAAAAATGCAACTTGCTCACACCTTTCAGTTAGGGGTGGACGGAACCTGCGGAGTTTCACTCCACAGAATACTGCAGGGATACACAAAAACTCTGTGAGATTCCGCAGAGTTGTGAATTTGGTACGTCGTGCTGCTCATGCTGATTTTTAGCACCGGGAGCTTGGTCTGCGCAGTAAAATCAGCATGAACGGCACCACATGGTGCGCCAGAGGGCACTGCTTCTTTCTGCCACTCAAGTAGATTTTTTACTTGAGCAGCAGCTTTCTCAACAGGAATGGCAGCAATCTGCTACGAATACCTGTGTTGAGAAATTTCGCCTGGAGGATTTCTATTGCTCAATTTTCTAGTTCGCACTTTGGCGTGCCGCGCACAAGAAAAGTCCATCAAGCTGTGGTTGGTAGTGTTTTTCCGGAACTCCGTGCTCCAAGTGAAGCGCGGAGTAGGCAAGACTCTGTGTACTCTGCTGGAGGAGCGAAGTTTATCGCCCACTCCTACTTTCAGCCTATCAAGACCCTGCTCTCTCTCTGGAAGCAACAACGGGTGAGCTGGTTTGGGTACAGTTTTACGCTTTGTGTAAATTCTCCATTTACTTAATGCCCACTGTTATTTTAAAATGGTCCCTTTATTTGTTATTTTCAAAACATTGCCACATAGGCCCTTTTTGTACATTTAATACAGAGTCCTACTTGCTTGTGTTTATATTAATATTCACTTAGAAGTTATTGAAGTGTGGAAACGCATTGTTCGTAAAATCACACTAGCCAGTAAGTTGGGCCCATTTTCACATAGTTCCTTGTTATGTAGTCAGTGGATCACCAGTTATGTGATGTCATTCCTGTGATGTTATCACTATGGTACTTACGGTTTTCCAAACCTGAAAATTACTTTCATTATTTTTGTTATGTACTGTTTGCAAGTATGGATCTTGGTTCCCCAGTAATTCAGGGAATCCTTCAGACTCTTTTCTGTTGGGTGGGGAGGGCCAGGCACTCCACAACAGTGTGCAGTACTGAGCTTCTGTGCAGGGCCGCTGACCAGGCACATTTCCCCTTCAACAGGATATCTGAGAATGCCCAGAGGAACCACCTGACCCACAGGTTAATAAGTGGTGGAACAAGAAAATCTGGCTCACAGAGATAAGGATCCAGTGGATGGCGCCCTACCCTTTCCATCACACATAAATGTAAGCAAAAAAACTGGTATGAACGGGAGGATTCAGTGTGAAGCAGGAATCAGCAAGACTCTTCTCACCTTCACCGTGTTCCAGGCCGTCCTTTCAGGACAGAAAAGGTCTGCCAAAAGGTGGGAAAACAATGTTTGGCTCCAAACTAAACAAATCTTAGGACAGAAGTGGAAGCAGGCCTCAGGAAAACATGATCCGGTGGATTTTAAGGTAGAAATCTGTGATACCCAGAAATCCGAGATCACACAAATACCTGGCAAAAGTAATGGTGACAAAATCCAAACCCTGCCTTACTAAAAGGGGAAAGAAACAGACTCAGAGGCTGAAAATTAATCCCCTGGAGACTTCCAAGTACCAACGGTACATGCACAGGCAGTGGGGCAGGAACAGCACCTGCAATGGCAAAGATTCAGAAGAAGCCAATCAACCAGGATTACAACAGAAGATGAGCAATCGAGTTCCTGAAATACCCTTATAGCAGCTCGTCTAAACATAAGGGTGGAGGCAGGAAATCCTTTGAGAAACAGTCTTTAAGGAATTTGAGAATCAAAAAGAAGATGTAGGAAGCAGCATGGAGTCCATTAAAGACACACCACTGGTGAGCAATGGAGGCACTAGTGTATAGCCTAAGACTTTACTAAGTGCAGGAAGCACGTCACTAGACCAGCCCAGGCACTTCAAAGCTAGACACTCTACTAGGCTGTCATAAGAACATGGAGCAGGGCCGATGGATGAAGAAGTTACCACATGACAGTACACAGGGTCTTCGTAAGTGGCTACAGGAAACACACCTAGCGAGAACTTAGATCTGCAGTTGCACACAACTCTAAGCACGTGGAAACAAGAGTTGCTTAATACCACACCATGGACATGTCCAAGTACAATGTTTTCAATGCAGACCACCCTATACACCACCTTATAGATGGGAAAAAGTGCACACAAACAGTGCAATCGGAACCAACTCACACTAAAAAACTTGGCACAAAAAAGGCCCCTTTAGCCTGCCACCAAAATCACCATTCACTACTAGTAGTTCTGGCCAAATAAACACTATAACAAGTTATTAAAGTAAAAGTCACATCGACTCACCTGTTCATTATATCAAGGCCACCGAGTTCATACACCTGAGCAGTCACTTTGGCTATCTATGGCATCAAATCTACAAGGAGAAGAGAGTTTCCCTGGACCGTTGCATATCACATCATCACAGGACGCAAAGGCAGCTAAAAAGTATTAGCAAAATCAATAATAAATATAATTCTACCCAACATACCTTCAGAAGCTTCCTTTCAACATACAACTGGCTGCGACTGGAAAATGACTAGATCGCAGGAGAACTTTGGAGCCTCTATAGAAACCCTAGAGATGCCTGCTTTATTATCTCTTGACAATTTAAATTCTGCAGGCACGCATTTCAATTTAGGCACTACAGAAAATACATCAAGATTCACAAAACCAGCATTTATGAAAGCCTGTCCAATGCAGAACTTATTCTGTCCAACTCCCACAGTTATAAACAAACTCTCCAATTGTGGCACCCATTGCCTGGACACATTCCCTGTAACAAATGCAGAGGTCCCAGCACAGGAAGTAATCAGGTTGGTTCAACATTGGAAAGCGTAACCTTCGACGATTTCAATCTATTCGACAAAGAACAATCAATGTTCGAAGGATGCGAGACAGGTGGCCAACTCAAGGATCACATAACAAATGAACATTCATTGGACCAACCAATACTGAGCATCATGAGGGTCATGTATAAAACTCTGGACGTAATTGCAGATGCGATTACCACAGAGTCCTCAAAACTCGATGCCCAACTAGAATTTACCATGCAATTTACAACTCCCATAGTGTCCATTGATAGCAGGACGGCTGCGGTCAAAGAAGTCATAAAGGAAAATCTAATTACAAATTCCAACCAAGGGCATTAGAAAGTCAAAATTGTATTCCTTTGTTGGAAGAATTGCTAGAAGTACCAAAGGTTATAAATAACATTATAGAAGACTCCAGGCAACATTTGTCAACTAATCAATGTACTGGCCAAAAATCTGAACAAGTATGTTTAACAACAGTATCTAAGACAGTATCGCCCATTCATCAAGCTTCGGCTCAGTTAAACCATCAGTCCACTATGGGGGATTCAGTTGAAGAACCAGGAAACTTCTACTTATTCAATATTGAGATAACATCTGTTTCTAATAAAAAGGTACAAAGGAAACAGAAACCGTTAAATGTAAAACTTCATAGGAATAAATAAAAAGTTGGTGCAGCAAAAAGATCAAAACTTTTCCTATTCCTTCAATTACAACCAACTACCTCAAATTATTACACTACCTTTTGAAGAGCTGAATACTCAAGATTCAGGAAAAGTTGCAAAGCAATCACTTAATAAAATGATCAAAATTAATCAAACTGATTCTTTTGCAAATCAAAATCAGGGCTGTTGTGTAGTAAAGCATGCACTCTTCATTCCCACATAAACCAAGTGCCAACCGGCTACACGTTGATCCACTCACCAAAGCTAGAAATCAAAAGTGAGGAGGAAATATCATCTGTTGAGATCAGAAAATCGCCATCTTCTGGCAAGGGGGATAACCACAAAATCAATTTAAATCAAGAAAACCATAAAACCGATTTAAATCAAATGAGTCGAATAAACCAAATAAGCAAAACTCAATTTCAATATGGTGTAATAGATAACAAAAATTTCTGTTGTTTATTGACTCAGATCACTAATCTACAACCAAGACGCACATTTCCAATGGAGGATCTTCCTTACAACATGAAGTAAGTCCATAACAAGTAGATTTAAGCATCACAAAAGCCTTACATGGGAAATCCCAAACTTTGCCTCCTTGTCACCTAATAACTCTGGTCACTGGCTCGGCTTCTGATAACCTTGCACAATCCTGGTTAAAAATTGGAAATTCCATGCATAACAGGGTTCAACCTCTAATATTGGATAACTGTAGGAAATCAATTAAAGAAAGTAGACTGGGTAACATGCAAACAAATATACTATGTGACTTTAACCAAGGTAGAATAAATGCTAGCAAAGAGTAGTTGCTGGTCATATTTACTCTAAAATATACATCACATGGGAATCAAGATATTCTCAATAGAGGTAACATCCCGTGATTTATAAATACGTTGCCAGGTTTACAAGACATAAGGTCAAATGAGCTGATAGCTATAAGCTTAAATCAATCCAGCAAGAATGGGGGAAAAGAATCCATACACACTGTATAGTACAGTATAAGAATAACGAACTAAATCCTCACCCATGTGGACCAGTTGAAAGTGTGGGGCATTCATTTAGAGTCACCAAAAATTGAACCCTAGCCACTCTTTCTTCTAGTGCAGCCATGCGTAAATAAATCACTCAACCAGCAGAAGCCTAAACGAAGAATAAATCCAACTATGAAAGCTGCAGTTAGCTCTTGCCAATCCCTTCCACAGTGAGCTGACTTGACCAAAATGAAGTTCTGTATTGCAAATATTTTATCACTTAGCCAAAAATTTCCACTCTTGCAGAAATTCAACAACAGAGTTTTTTCAAATCACATTCATAATCATTTAGCACTAAAAAAACACAAATTATCAGTTCAATCAGGTAATCGCTTATAGATTAAGGGGCCGATTCCGATCTCGGCCGGTAGTGCTCCGAATCGGATTCGGATTTACCGGATCCGATTCGGAGCCCTGTTTCCCGACCGAATCGTACGCGGGTCCGGCCGAGCGAGTATGATGCAGGCACCCGCGAAATCTCCGACCGACTCGAACGCGGCTTCAACACGCTCCGACCGACTCGCATGGACACGACTCGCACCGCGCTATGGAGACGTTTCCCGGCCGGGTAAGTACGATGCGCGCCGCGAGCAGTTCGATCGACTCGCGCCGTCCGGCTCGAAAAAGCTGTCGAAGCTGGACTTTGGGGGTCCGCGTCGGACCCCCCTGTACGCGTAGGTGCGCGAGTCGCACACAGGGGGGACCCATGGGTCCCCCCTACCTGTGCATGTACGCCGCGATGCGCATCGACGCGTACCTGCTGTAGGGGGCGCCCTTGTCCGCCTCGCACCCGTTGAGTCAATGGGAGCCCGCGTACGCGTTGTATGACCGGCTCCCATTGACTTCAATGGGAGTCCGACCGACTCGAGTCCGATGGCATGCGTGCGCATCGTACTCGTTCGGTCGGACTGCCAGAGTCCGATTCGGTCGGAAATCTCTCCGGGTCCGGCTCGGTCGGAGAGATTTCCGTCCCGAATCGGAATCGGCCCCTAAATCTAGAATCTCTAATTTGGTAATTGGATCATCAGCATGCCTAAAAATATTTTGGGGCCAATTTCAATGCGGGCAGGAAGGCCTCTGACCGTTGGTCGAAGCCCTTCCTGCCCGCATCGTAATCACCGATTCGGATTCCCTTCCGACTGAGCCATTTCGATGGGCTTGGTCAGAAGGGAATCCGAATCGGTCTTCCGAATTGCTGAAGGCCATTCGGAAGGCC
The DNA here is from genome assembly GCA_963921515.1 of Calotriton arnoldi. NCBI lineage: Eukaryota > Metazoa > Chordata > Amphibia > Caudata > Salamandridae > Calotriton > Calotriton arnoldi. Next base: position 297,071 of record CAWUFW010015774.1, on the reverse strand, counting down.
TTCAACAATCCCTCGGCCGGCTCTTTGAGGCCGAGGGATTACAATGGCAGTTTCCCACTGACTTTTTGTGCCTGCCTTCTGAGTTTGAGCATAGCAGGTCTAAAGCCAAAAATGGACGATAAGGATTAGTTGACTTTTATAAAACAACAAGACATTTGCTGTTTGCAAGAAATGTGGACTGTCTATATCATTGATCTTGATGGATATCTAACTTACCATTCACCCGCTAATAAACAACAAGAAGGTAGACCCACAGGAGGTTTGACTATCTGGGTAAGAGCCTCATTGATAGCTAATGCTGAAGTGATTCATACCAAAACCAATGAGAATACAAACGTTGAGCTAAGAAATCAGGGGCCATATGTATCATTCCAAATTGCGATCGCATACGCCGAAATTCGCAGAATTTTGGCGTTTGCGATCGCAATTGGGCTTAGTGGTATGTATCAATGGAAAACTGCCTCGCAAAATAAGGAATCGCAAAATTTGCGATTCCCTATTTTGCAATCGCATTTAAGGAATCGCAAATTGCGATTCCTTAAATGCAATGTAAGAAGCACAAAAAAAGTGCAATTTGGCCTTAAGGAATCGCAAATTACCACCAACTTCAAGTTGGTGGTAATTTGCGATTTCTTTGAAAAATGCACTTTTTGCATTTTTGAAAGTGCAATGTGGCGCACATACATGCTCTTAGGGCATGTATGTGCGCCACATGTGCACCCATGCTTATTTCAGGGTGCAACAGGGTGTCCTTTTGACACCCTTGCAACCTTGAAATTGCATTCTCAATTTGCGATTCTCTAATTGCTAATCGCAAATTGAGAATGTCTTCCCATTCATTCCTATGGGCCTCTAGGCCCATAGGAATGAATGGGGAGGTATTCCTTAATTGCGAATCGCAATTTGTGATTCGCAATTAAGGAATATGTAGGATTCGCAAAATTATTTGCAAATCCTACATACATAGCGCTTTGCGATTCTCAAATAGTGATTTGCAAAAATCGCTATTTGAGAATCGCAAATGAACATTTTGATACACATGGCCCCAGGTGTGGTCTCTTAAGATTTTGAATATATATTTTCCTCCAGGTGGGTGGGCACTAGTTAAACCTGATATAGTGCTATTCAAAGAACAGCTTTTGGCAAAAAGGCTGGCAGAGTCAACAAAGTTGCCATTAAAAGTATACCTCAATCAATCAATCAATCATGTCACTTATAAAGCGCACTACATACCCGCGAGGGTCTCAAGGCGCTGGGGGAAGAGGGGGGTGGTGCTGCTACTGATCGAAGAGCCAGGTCTTGAGGAGTCTTCTGAAGGCCAGTAGGTCTTGGGTCTGTCGGAGGTTGGTGGGGAGGGTGTTCCAGGTCTTGGCGGCGAGGTGGGAGAAGGATCTGCCGCCGGCGGTCGTTTTCCGGATGCGGGGGACTGTGGCGAGGGCGAGGCTGGTCGAGCGGAGCTGGCGGGTGGGGGTGTACCTGGAGGGCCTTGTACTGTAAAAAATTTACTGTAATGCTGGACCCCTTGATAAAGGATGAAGACAGCGTATGGAACATTGCTTCACTTTTGAAAGAGCACTGCACTCGTACATGGAAAGACGAATGTAGCTTTGGAATTCTATTTGAAGGAGGCATACGTCCATTGAATGGCCGAGCTCCTTCAGACAATCCCCCAAAATTCACATTTAGATCTAGTCATAGGCAAAATGTAATTGATTATATGGCAATCAGCATCGAAGCATGGCACCTTGTTGTTGATTTGAAAGTACAAGAAAGAATCAAATATGATCATGATCCGTTTCTCTTGGATATAGTGTAGCCATATACGAGTTTTCTTACCTCTAAATCAAACAATTTGCAGGTGATCTAAATGTTGCCTTGATACCAAACAGAAAGAACATTGATGGCATCAATGATATATGCAACTAAAAGATCTATACTTTCATCACTAAATGGGTGGCCCTAAAGGCTCTGCCATAAATACAGATTTGGAAATAGGGGACTTGCAATTAGAGAAATTTGAAGAGCTGCTAGTACAGATGGCTGCAGTTGGAAAAAACAAAACACATGACTTACCTGGAAATTTGTCTACAGTCTGCCTGTATTGGTACGATGTGGTATGTTTGAAATTAAAAAGGCTACTGTCATCAGCCTTGAAAAGTCAATGGCTGTCCAATAGCAGCAAACAGAACTTGAACGACATTAGAAAGCAGCCTAAACATCTAATAAAATACAAAAAGAAAAATCATTCTCAAACTCTAGCAAGCTTTACATGATTTAATAACATTATCCTGGATCAACCATTTTACATCTCTCTATCGGAATGCAGGAGAAAATACACCATCGAGAACAAGTGGCTTAGTTTTACAGAACCAGGTTTTGTCAGAAAATAAAATTGTCATGAATAAATCAACACAATCAAAACAAAATTGCGGTAAGTTGACCGGAATGTAAATATGAGCGAAAACTTGAAATTAGACATCAAACTATAGACCATCCAAAAACCATGGCTACCACTTCAAATCCCTCTAGCAGCTTAACCGCTCTAGCCAGTGCTTCTTTTCATCAAATAAAATCGGGGTTAGTTGATAAACTTACGTCCAAGTGATTCACGTCCAAAAAACAAAATTCCAACACATGTCTATCAGAATCACTTAAACGTATGGCAACTGTATAATATCTGGTCTCTTAAGGAGATACCACTCTCTTGGAGAAAATCAATAACAGTTCTATTATACAAAAAAAGGCCTAGAGATTTCCCAGAGAATTATCGACCAATTTCACTGCTCGATGGAGTGGGAAAATCTTCTGTAAATTGTTACTATCTCATCTAGACTAGTGGTTGGAATAAAAATATCTAATATCCCCGTACCAAACAGGCTTCAGGAAAGGCCAGAGTACAGTGGACCAAGTAATGAGATGAAACTTTATTTGTTCAAAATACATATCCCATAAAAAGTCTTCTCTATACTTGGTTTTTATTGACCTTCAAACTGCTTTTGATAGAGTTGATCGATGTACACTATAGTAGATCCTAAAGGAACAGGGAGTCCCGGATAAGCTTCTAAAGCTACCAGTTGCACTGCATTCTGGTAATACCACCCAGGTGAAGTATAGTACCAGAGGCGAATACACAGCCGAGATCCCAATAGAACGGGTCGTCAAGCAAGAATGCGTGCTAGCACCAACATTATTTCATTGTTATATAAACGATGTCATAAAAACATTAACAGACCATGACATAGAAGTGCCGAAAATGAGGCATGTCCAATACTACTCTTTACAGAGGATGGTGTGTTAATTGCCGGAACCGAGTTATCAAGGCACCACTTTTGGCAGGTTTTGAGTCATTTTGTGCCACTAGAAGCCCTACCATCAACATCGGAAAAATCAACTATATGATTCTCAACCAAAAAACGAGACTGAAAGTGACTGTTAGGGTTTACAGTAAGACGTTGGATCTTGTGACCACCTATGACTATCTGAGAATTCATGTGGATAGCAAACTTTTGTGGTCCCCCGGTTGTCCAAGAGTAATACTGTTCTGGCCCAGCCAGCTGGTGAGGTACTGAGATTCTCAAAATCATGCGGAACCTGTTTCATAGGTTCAGCTATGCTGGCATATAAAATGAAAACCAGGGCAGCGCGTATATATGGCTCAGAGATTTGGGGGGATAGAAAAACAATATCCATTTAAATTACCAAGAACAACTTTCTTTGATGGTTACTGCATTTGGGTCGTGGAACACTGATGAATGCACTGAGAGAAGACTTGGGCATTGAAAAACAAAGAACCATATTGCCCTAGTACGGGTAAAGTATTGTACCTGTATTTGGTCCAAAGAGGAGCTTGCTTCATATAGATTCACACTATCTGACAATATGAAGAATCTAAACAAATGTTCTTTCTTTATAATATTGGAAGAACGCTTGCTCCATCTGGAAAATATTACCAAGGCCAGTTTCGATTTGGTAATAAAGTCTTATTGGCTGCATGCAAATCAATAAAAGGTTTATTTCTAAAACGTTTTATGGCATTCAAACAAGATCAATGTTTTGAATCTTTCTTGGAAGAAATGTTCCCAGTGGAAAAGAGAACTGTTTATCTAACATTCTGATTGGGCACTTTGCCGGTTGCTCCACCAATCAAAAGAGGGTCTTCAAAGTCTGATGAGGATGCAGCTCTGTATCCGATGCTCTTTGGGAGGTCCAGAAACAATTATTAATTTTCTCTTGCGTGTTATCGAACGTTAAGCATTTGAAAATACGTCTGCTGTTTCTTAAATATAACATCAGGAAGTGTAACAAAGCTGTAGCACTCTGTATGATATCAGACAAATAAAAACAAATTTTGGCAGCATCACCTTGGTTCACTGACAAAACATCGACACACACGGATCTCGCGGATCTGGGATCTGGGAATCCGGGGCACGGCCCTGGGCTGGCTTTCATCCTTTCTTAAGGATCGCTCACAGAGAGTTCAACTAGCTGATCTGGTGTCCGATCTAGGCACACTCTCATGTGGGGTACCTCAGGGCTCGGCACTATCACCCTCCTTTTCAACGCATACCTTCAGCCCTTGATATCTGCACTAAACCAGATGGAGATCCGGATCTATAACTATGCCGACGACACCCAAATCATCATCCAGATTGACAGCTCGCCGACGGCCCATTTAAGGATGCAAAACATTTTAAAATTCACTGTCAACTGGATGCCGGCCAATTCCCTTAAAATCAATCCAGACAAGACTGAGGTACTAGCCGTCACCACAGTTTCCAATCCATGGAACGATCTTTTTTGGCCACAAGAACTTGGCCCCTTTCCGGAACCGGCCGGGGCCGTGAAAAGCCTGGGCATCAAAATTGATGCCAAGCTATCCATGATACAACAGGTGTCGCCAGTAGTGGGAACCTGTGTTGGCCTGTTGAGACAGCTGCAGAAACTGGCCCCTCTTCTCACCTTCTCCACACTCAGACTGGCGGTCTCAGCAATGATACTGTCGCGTCTGGACTATGGTAACTCCCTGTATATTGGCCTCCCGCGACTACTGTTGGCCAGACTACAGGTTGTTATGAATGACGCGGCCAGACTCATTTTCAGAATGCCGAGACGAGCACACGCCTCTTCTTTGCTACGCGAACTACATTGGCTCCCGGTCAGGCAGAGAATCAAGTTTAAAGGTCTCTGCATTGCTCATAAAACCATGTATGGCCAAGCCCCAAGATATATCAAAGACCGCCTAGCCAACTACGCCCCTAGCAGGGTGCTCCGGTCAGCAGAGGCCAGGCTACTGGTCTGCCCCCGTTTCAACCTGTCTTCCGTGGGAGGAAGAGCCTTTTCAACATCAATCCCTCAGATTTGGAATAGTCTCCCGGCAAATCTACGCAAGGAAGCGAACCTCCTCCCCTTTAGGAAGAAGCTGAAGACAGTACTTTTCTCACAAGCTTGGGGCATCATTTAACAGCTGCTATTTCCCTACTAACATGGATAGGTACTCCCTCTGGTAGCGCTTAGAGACCTGCTGGTGATAATGCGCTCTATAAATATAAATTACAATTACAATTACAAAACATCGCCATACCACAATATCGAGTCATAAATATAGATGTCGAAAATATCGACATCCTATATTTATAAAGGTAAGTACAAAAATATTGAGAAAGAAATATCGATGACATAAATATAGATGTAAAAAATATCGTTTTTTATATATAATAAAATAATAAATATTAAATATATTAAATAATAAAATTAATTAAAAAAATAAATAGATTTAATATACATTTTAACAAAAATAACAAATAAACTTAACTTAAAAAAGTTAAACACACATATATAATGATTATTATATATATTTACTGTAAAACAATTAATAAACTATTAATTTAAATTTATTTTATAATTTTAAAAATATATAAACATTTAACAAATAAATATATATATACATATACCAATAACATAAAATTTATGTTAAAAAAACATTCTATTATTAATTAAAACATTAAACTATATAAAAATATTTAAACTTAAATATCTCACTCCAGTCAATGCAACAGTAGGGAAAGTGTTGTATAGCGGAGGGGTAAAAATTACTACTCCCACTCCAGTGAGTGCAACATGAGGGAAAGTGTTGAATAGCAGAGGGATAAAATGTACTATTCCCACTGCAGTCAGTGCAACAGTAGGGAAAGTGTTGGATAGCGGAGGGGTAAAAATTACTATTCCCACTCCAGTGAGTGCAACAGTAGGGAAAGTGTTGGGTAGCGGAGGGGTAAAAATTACTATTCCCACTCCGATGCATGCAACAATAGGGAAAATGTTAAATAGCGGAGGGGTAAACATTACTATTCCCACTCCAGTCATTGCAACAGTATGGAAAGTGTTGGATACCGGAGGGGTAAAAATTACTATTCCCACTCCAGTCAGTGCAACAGTAGGGAAAGTGTTGGATAGCGGAGAGGTAAAAATTACTATTCCCACTCCTGTGAGTGTAACAGTAGGGAAAGTGTTGGATAGCAGAGGTGTAAAAATTACTATTCCCACTCCAATTAGTGCAACAGTAGGGAAAGTGTTGGATAGCGGAGGGGTAAAAATTACTATTCCCACTCAAGTCAGTGCAACAGTAGGAAAAGTGTTGGATTGCAGAGGGATAAAAATTACTATTCCCACTACAGTAAATTCAAAACTACAAACAAACAAAATTTCAACAACAAAATATATTTGAAAAACAAAATAAATTAAAAAATGTATATAAATACAAATATATTTAATATTAGAAAAATAAAAACAAATTATAATGTTAAATACATATCACAAATACCTACAAATATTATATTAAATAAAATATAAAAATATTTTTCAAACAAATATTTTTATTAGAAATTATTTATAAACAAAAACATTATTACATACATTTATTTTATTTACATCCTACCCTATAACTGCAAAAACAACAATTGATGGACAGAATGCAGAACAATGTCATACATTCACCCCAGTACAAGGATCTGGGCCTAAATCCATCGTTTTTTTGCTCACCATGCCATTCCAGTTTGGACCCAGCCATATGCAAATCAGTCTTGACCCTGCGCCCAATGGGAACAGTCCAGCCCGAACTGCCAGGCCACGTCCTCCCTGGACTGGAAACAAGCATCCTAGGACCGGTTTCGGGCTTTCAGCCCTCATCAGCCAGGATAGCTTGACTCCAGTGGCATGGAGAGCACGGGACCCACGTCTGGGCATACCCGTCCCACTCGGGGTGACAAATGCAAAAACAACAATTGATGGACAGAATGCAGAACAATGTCATACATTCACCCCAGTACAAGGATCTGGGCCTAAATTCATCGTTTTTTTGCTCACCATGCCATTCCAGTTTGACCAAGCCATATGCAAATCAGTCTTGACCCTGCGCCCAATGGGAACAGTCCAGCCTGAACTGCCAGGCCAGGTCCTCCCTGGACTGGAAACAAGCATCCTAGGACCGGTTTCGGGCTTTCAGCCCTCATCAGCCAGGATAGCTTGACTCCAGTGGCATGGAGAGCACGGGACCCACGTCTGGGCATACCCGTCCCACTCGGGGTGACAAATGCAAAAACAACAATTGATGGACAGAATGCAGAACAATGTCATACATTCACCCCAGTACAAGGATCTGGGCCTAAATCCATCGTTTTTTTGCTCACCATGCCATTCCAGTTTGGACCCAGCCATATGCAAATCAGTCTTGACCCTGCACCCAATGGGAACAGTCCAGCCTGAACTGCCAGGCCAGGTCCTCCCTAGACTGGAAACAAGCATCCTAGGACCGGTTTCGGGCTTTCAGCCCTCATCAGCCAGGATAGCTTGACTCCAGTGGCATGGAGAGCACCGGACCCATGTCTGGGCCTACCCGTCCCACTCGGGGTGACAAATGCAAAAACAACAATTGATGGACAGAATGCAGAACAATGTCATACATTCACCCCAGTACAAGGATCTGGGCCTAATTCCATTGTTTTTTTGCTCACCATGCCATTCCAGTTTGGACCCAGCCATATGCAAATTAGTCTTGACCCTGCGCCCAATGGGAACAGTCCAGCCCGAACTGCCAGGCCAGGTCCTCCCTGGACTGGAAACAAGCATCCTAGGACCAGTTTCGGGCTTTCAGCCCTCATCAGCCAGGATAGCTTGACTCCAGTGGCATGGAGAGCACGGGACCCACATCTGGGCATACCCTTCCCACTCGGGGTGACAAATGCAAAAACAACAATTGATGGACAGAATGCAGAACAATGTCATACATTCACCCCAGTACAAGGATCTGGGCCTAAATCCATCGTTTTTTTGCTCACCATGCCATTCCAGTTTCCCTTGCTCACTTTGCCACTGGAATCAAGCTAGCCTGGCTGATGAGGGCTGTTAGCCCGAAACCGGTCCCAGAATGCTTGTTTCCGGTCCAGGGGAGACTTGGCTTGGCAGTTCGGGCTGGACTGTTCCCATGAGGCACAGGGTCAAGACTGATTTGCATATAGCTGTGTCTGAACTGGGGTGGTGAAGTGAGCTAAAGAACGATGATGGATTCAACCCAGATCTGTGACTGCGGGTGAGTGTCTCAAAAGTTTCAGCGCTCCGTCCATCATCTCCTTGTGTTTGCTTTGTTCGCCCTAAGTTGGCAGGGTATGCCCAGACGTGGGTCCCTTGCTCACTTTGCCACTGGTTTCAAGCTAGCCTGGCTGATGAGGGCTATTAGCCCGAAACCGGTCCCAGAATGCTTGTTTCCGGTCCAGGGAAGACATGGCTTGGCAGTTCGGGCTGGACTGTTTCCATGAGGCACAGGGTCAAGACTGATTTGCATATAGCTGTGTCTGAACTGGGGTGGTGAAGTGAGCTAAAGAACGATGATGGATTCAACCCAGATCTGTGACTGGGGGTGAGTGTCTGAAAAGTTTCAGCGCTCCGTCCATCATCTCCTTGTGTTTGTTTTGTTCACCCTAAGTTGGCAGGGTATGCCCAGACATGGGTCCCTTGCTCACTTTGCCACTGGATTCAAGCTAGCCTGGCTGATGAGGGTTGTTAGCCCGAAACCGGTCCCAGAATGCTTGTTTCCGGTCCAGGGAAGACATGGCTTGGCAGTTCGGGCTGGACTGTTCCCATGAGGCACAGTGTCAAGACTGATTTGCATATAGCTGTGTCTGAACTGGGGTGGTGAAGTGAGCTAAAGAAGGATGATGGATTCAACCCAGATCTGTGACTGGGGGTGAGTGTCTGAAAAGTTTCAGCGCTCCGTCCATCATCTCCTTGTGTTTGCTTTGTTCGCCCTAAGTTGGCAGGGTATGCCCAGACGTGGGTCCCTTGCTCACTTTGCCACTGGATTCAAGCTAGCCTGGCTGATGGGGCTTTTAGCCCGAAACCGGTCCCAGAATGCTTGTTTCCAGTCCAGGGAAGACATGGCTTGGCAGTTCGGGCTGGACTGTTCGCATGAGGCACAGGGTCAAGACTGATTTGCATATAGCTGTGTCTGAACTGGGTGGTGAAGTGAGCTAAAGAACGATGATGGATTCAACCCAGATCTGTGACTGGGGGTGAGTGTCTGAAAAGTTTCAGCGCTCCGTCCATCCTCTCCTTGTGTTTGCATCCTACCCTATAACACCACACAATTCACAACCCACATCTAAATTAAAAACAAAATGTACTTCCATAATTAACATAAAATAATGATCAATTAAATATATATTATTAATGAAAAAACTAATTAAAACACATAAAAATTAATTAACTTCCCGCCCTTTACCGCTTTAAAACCCACAACCCTTAACTAAAATTAATTACACTATTCCCATATTTAATTTTCAATTAATTAATTAATAATAATTAACAACTGATTATTAATTAATTAAAAATAAATTACTTCCTACCCTTTACTCCGATAAACCCCACAACCCGCACCTAAAATTAATTACACAATTTCAATATTTAATTTTCAATTAATTAATTAATAATAATTAACAAATAATTATTAATTAATTAAAAATTAATTACTTCCCACTCTTTACCCCTATAAACCCCACAACCTGCACCTAAAATAATTACGCAATTTCCATATTTAATTTTCAATTAATTAATTAATATTAATTAACAACAAATTAATAATTAAATAAAAATAAATTATTTCCCACAATTAACACTATAAAATATCAATTTAAATAAATATTAATAAATAAATCAAAATATTATTACATTTTAATTAAATTACTTCCCACCCTGTTCCCCTATAAACCCACAACCTGCTACGGAACTAAAAAACGCAAAATTTATTTAAAGTAAAATTGATAACTACTAAAAATGTAACACAATATTAAAAAACATAAACAATACTTATACAACAAATACATCACAAACATTTAAAATATACACTGAAATACATAACACTAATTAAAAAATCGATGTTTTAAACAACTATATTTTTGCAAATGATATTATTGACTTCTATATTTTTAAAAGCAATACTTCTTACCTTTAAATCGATATTCTTGACCACGATATTCTTGCTGTCGATATTTCTCACTGACGATATTTAGGACTCGATATTTCTGTAGTTCGAAATTTCCAACTCGATATTTTGACTGCACATCCCATCATCTTATATCCATGCCACTTGGAAGTCAAGAGTATGAGCTCAGGAAATCTTGTTCATACTCCTGAAGCTATACTTGAACTTAAAGGTACAGATGAACATAATATTTGAACACTTCTCAGAATATCTTTTGATCAGAGCCAGCGAGTCCCCAAGTTTTTACAACGCTGCAAGCAAGAAATTGTTATGAGCTTAATCAACTCCTCCCTAGCCTAATGTTCCAAACACTTACGATGTTGTTTTTCTGAGATATCCCACTGGAGAAAGTACCTTTCCTTGCTGCTATTTAGTGCAATAACATGTTGATTGCCCGAGAGGTTGCTACTGAGGGCGATCAATTTGAACTTAATTAACTCTCTCCTCGATACATGCTGTAAAAACAAATCATGTGGTCTTTCTTGAGATATTTCAAATGAGAACGTTTTATCCTGTTGCTAATTTTGTGCAACTATGGTGATTGCTTCACTGGTTAATACTGAAGGAAGTATCAACGCACTTGCACTTTATTTGAGATATCTGAAGATATTTCGTTGGAGATAGTCCTTTTTTGCTGCTATTTACTGGGATAATATGCTGACTGTCTGAAGGGTTTATCCTGAGGGCAGGATTAACGCACTTGCACTTTATGTTTGCAAGTCTCTGGAATGCTCCAAGAAAGTGACTGATCTGAACTTAATTTACTCTCTCCTAGATCCACGTGTTAAAAATATAATATGCGGTCTTTCCTGAGATATTTAAATGGAGAAAGTCTTTCCTGCTGCTAATCCCAGTGCAGGGTTTCAGGAGGCCTGATACCTTCCCCGCAAAGTCCAGGTGAATCCTTTTTCTCCACAACAAGAAGTCCCAAGCAGCACGAAACGGACTATCTTGCACGTCCAGGATGTGCACACCAATGAGGAAACCTCAGTACCTTGTCACACACAGTCCTGCAAAGGTGGAAAAAATCACTAATTTCCATTTTTTTCTTACAGCTTGAAAAGTTCCTCCTAGCCCTTGTACAGCCCCACGTCCACAGAGCAGGCTTCCAGGCTCCAGGTCTCTCTCTATCCAGGGTTTCTACGGGGCCAGTCCACTGAGGCAGACTGGCCTTCTTGAAGTCATGAGTCCTTCTGCCTTTTATTTCCCTTTAGCCTCAACAGGAGGCAAACCACATGAACCTTGGTGAGCAGTTTCAGTCCCTGGCTATCAGTAGGAGTCAGGAATCCTTCCAGCAGTCTTCTTATTTTTAGGATGGTGCCATCTGAGGAAAAAACATGCTTTGAAGGTGTGGTGTTAAGGTGCCAGTGTAATCCTGTACATTTGCCAGAAACTGGAAAATTCCCTGCACCAAATTCTGAGTAATCGTCCACAGAATCCTCTCTTCCTTTTGCAGCACACAGTGCCTTAGTTTACTGCAACCCTTCCCAGAGTTGCTTATACGAAGAACGCCTAGCCTTCCTCCAGCTGCAGAAGCTTTGTCCCTCTCCTTGTCACTCTGCTAAGAGATAAGGCTCCACCCTTCGTCCAGGGTAAGAACTGTTTTTCCTTCTGCTGATAGCATAGCCAGAGCCTAGGGAGGCTTTCAGTTTGAATGATTTCAATTTCTGGCACCCACATTTGGGATCTCTACTTCAAATAAAGGTGTTGTTTTAGCTTGCAGTCTCCCTGCTGCCAGAGGGTAAGACTTTGTTTTCAAGGAGGAGTGTCATTAACAGCTTGCTAGTGGTGTGTATTGAGCCGCTGGAGCAGGGCTAAGAGACTAACCACTTCTAAACCAGTTTACTCCTGGACACAAAGTGCATTCTTATAATGCTATGTTTCCACTAAAGTTATGAAAATGTACTTCATTTAATTAGATTTCTAATAATCACTGAAAAGTAACTGATTTATACCGTTCTATCATTTTTGCATGCCAAAGAACAATAACCAGGCTTTTTTTTATAAATGGGTCTGTTCATTTAAAATGTAGTGTTACCCAAAGAGTGACCATCAGATGTTTGCAACGGGGTTTTCCTTAATATTTGGTATGTCCCACTATTAGATATTAAGCCCAAAATACTGTGGGCTTCTGAAGCACACTTTAAGGATGACTTAGCTAATATATACAAGTTATTTTTTCTACGTGGCAGAGGCGCTGTTTTGCCATATTTTACCGAAGTGCTTTTCAAATGTAGTCCAGCTAGAACACAGTGCTGCTCTCTGGAGCCATACAGGTTTATCGTCTATATATGGGTAGTCTAAATACATAATGGAGCCCAAATACGGCATGTAGCTCCCATGCCACTGGTGCATTTTCTAGGCCATCTTCCATGACAAGTCAGATAAGCCAATTATGGGAAACCAACGCACCATGCATGTTTTTAGGGGGACAATCACTGTCGTTGTTTGGTAGTGTCATAGCACACCAAGTCCTAAAGTCACCAACAACAACCAGTAACAAGCATTGGCATAGCCAATAGGTCTCGCTTTTGGGACATTATAAGTGTTTAGCCATGCAACGGTTGATGTTGTTGCACCAAGGATATTGTGTGCATAACTAAATACTTATAAGGTCCCAAAAGCGAGACCTATTGGCTACGCCAATGCTTGTTTCCAATGCTGCAGGACTTGATCACTGAGGACTCCCCGCTTACTTGGTTGGGTGATTTCAATTGTGTCCTTGATCCTGACTTGGACCGACACGCGCCCAGAGGGGGCACCAAGCCACGCATGACTAAGCAATTGCAAAAAGTGATGCATGATTTGGGTTTAAGGGATGTCTGGCGGATCCAACACCCGACACAGAAGGTATACACGTGCTACACGCCAACGCATAACACGTACATTAGGCTGGACAGAATTTTGATAACGGAATCTCCTGCCTTTATAACAGCAGGCATAACCCACTTAGAGCGATTTTTGTCGGATCATGCTACAGTGTGCTGTGCGGTACAATGGAATATCAGGGAGCAGGGCCCTCGAGGCTGGAGGCTCCCATCGGATCTCCTGGAAGACCAGGTGGGTAGGGAGGCGCTTTTAGAAGCATTGACAAATTACATATCCCTGAATTGGAACACTACTGATAGTCAGGCTACTGAGTGGGATGCCTTGAAGGCGGTGGTCCGAGGGGCAGGAATGGGATTAACATATGGGGTACGAAGGCAACTGCAATGTGAGCTGCGCGATAGAGAGGACTCCTTGGCGGATGTCCAGGCGGGTATGCAAGGATGGGATGACGCTCAGGAAAGGAGCGTATGCTGCAAGAGCAATTAACAGATCTATGGGATAGGCTGGACAAATATACACTTACTAAATACCGACAATTTCTGCATGCAGAGGGAGATAAGTCTGGTCGTCTGCTAGCATGGATATTATGCAGGGAACAAGCGCCCCCATTGATCACATGTATACGTAAACAGTCGGGGGAACTGGTCTACTCCAGGCTAGGTGTTCTGGAGCAATTTAAACATCATATGCAGAAGTTATATACAGCTGACCCGTTGGTTAGGGCTGAATTCTATACTTCATTCCTGGAGGGCCTCCAATTGAAGAAGATTACTGAGGAGGCCAGCCAGGAGCTGGAAGCGCAGCTAACAACAGAAGAAATAGTGGAAGTAATAGCAGACATACCCAGGGCCAAGGCCCCGGGGAGATGGATTCCCGAGTGAATTCTATCAGACATATTCGGCTTAACTGGTTCAACCCTTATTACAAACATTCAATGAATCCTTTGAAAACTGATTATTGCAGGCAACAATGCGCGAGGGAGAAATTTGTATGTTCCCTAAACTGGGTGGAGATAGTCAGGACCCTGCAGCATACAAATGATTAACACTGGTGTGAAAATATTGTGCAGAGTGCTGGCCAAGCGGCTGGGCCCGCACATGGGTTATCTGGTCCACGAGGATCAGTGCGGGTTCATCCTGGGTCGTAACACGGGCATGAATATTCGGCGCTTAGTACACATAATGCACAAGACGCAGGCAAATACTGAGGAAATGGCACTGGTATCCATTGATCTCGATAAAGCATTCGATACTGTGGATTGGGGGTACCTACAAGAGGTGTTGAGAGTGGAGGGGTTCAGACCCCACTTCCGCATTTGGGTTAAGATACTGTATACAAAACCAAGTGTCAGGATCCGGCTGGGTCAGACTAGGTCCACGCAGTGGCTACTAGAGCGAGGCACGTGGCAGGGGTGCCCCCTGTCCCCGTTGCTTCTTGCTCTGGCCATAGAGCCCAGGGCGGTGTGGGACAGACGGGATCTTGCTCAATGGGGAATTCGATTAGGGAATGTTACTCACCTTGTCTCGCTATATGCCGATGATGCATTGTTTTATGTTGTATCTCCCAAGACGGCAATCCCTGAGCTATTGGAGCTGTTTGATCGCTTTGCAGAATATTCAGGTTTGTGCCTTAACAGACATAAGTCTTTGGTGTTCCCGCTGGCTGGGCTAAAGGGACATAATGCTGAGGAATTGCCCAACTTAATTCTGAGATGGGAAACAGGTCACTTCCGTTATTTAGGAATACAGGTGGCGCATGAGGATGCACAAGTACTCCGCCTGAATATAGTTAAGGTACTAGAGTCCCTGAAGCGCTCAGTAGCCTTTTGGAATACACTACCGCTGTCTTAATGGGCAGAATTGCGGTGGTAAAAATTGTGGCTTTGCCTCGATGTCTCTATGCCTTGCAGAATTCAATATGCAACATCCCCATGTCAGTATTCAGGCAACTGAAATCAATCTTGGTGTCCCTTTACTGGGCGGGAAACGTAGCAGTGTGGCACTGCAGGTCCTCTCCAGGCGCTATGAGGAGGGGGGACTAGAGGCGCCTAGATTGGACTTATATTATTACGCAGCGCACCTCCAGCATGCGGCGCGGTGGTTGGATGAGAGAGACAATTGGGAGAAGCGCCTACTTAGTGGACATGTCCAGCCAGAGAGCCTCCCTGTTGTGCTGATGGAGGGGGCAGGTGCAGGCTCGGATCTGCCATATGTCGTTAAACAAACAGCATTCTTATGGCAACAATTTGTGGAACGCGTGCTTAGGCACGCACCATTTCATCGGGAGTTAAGCATTTGGCTCTTGGCCCTAGTGCGTAAGATGGTCGAGAATATGTCCTTCCGGGCTTGGAGGGAGGAAGGGTGGGTGCCCGGTTCTCGCGGACCTATACACGAACGACACCTTCATTACATTTGAACAGGCGTGTGAGGGTTTTGATCTGGGGCGAGGGCAGTACCCACAGTATGCGGGTTTGGTGGAGCTAGTCAGGGTTACATGGCCATGTATCCGAACGTGCCTCAAACGACTGAGACCTTGGATGTGTTGCTCACATGTGGTAGTGGGCGCAAATTGGTTTCACTGCTATATAGGACCATGAGGGTAGACTCGGGACCCCTGGTTCACAAGGCATGGGATGCATGGAATGAGGATCTGCAGGCCCCGTTGACAGAGAAAATTGGGAGAATGCATGTGCATTAACGCGTAAAGTATCCTGCAACGCGCACCTAAAATTGATACATTATAATTTCCTGCAGAGGGTGTATATAACTCCTGCGAGACTGCATCGTATAGATCCAACTCGTCCTCATGAATGCCCTAGATGTCATAGGGCCCAAGCAGGGTTCTTGCATTTGGCATGGGAATGTTTGGAGGTGTAGCAATATTGGACTAATGTGGTAGCAAAGGTGTGTGGGGGGTGGGTATCCAAGTGGAGGCCAATCCAGCGCATTGTCTCTTGGGGCAGATACCGAAACCTAGGAGACGTAAGATGGCCTATAAATTGCTACCATTAGTCATGGTGCTGGCCAAACGGAGGGTAGCTATATGCTGGATGAGCTCACGAGTGCTGACATTGGAGGGTTGGATGAGGGATGTAGGCGAGTGGTCTCTTGCTGAAGAGCTGCACATGAAAGCCTGCAGAAAGGATGATAAACTAGCCGAGGATGTCGCAACGTGGTGAGAATTATACAGAGAATTGCTTAATCCGATGGGAAATGGAAATGAACAGACTGACTCATCCGATAGTAATAGCGATATGTAAAGTAAAGTTTTTATTATGCTGTCACGTTGCATGCTGTGTGAGGTATCCACATTTGTTAGTATGATATGTACCTCCCTATGCTTTTTGTTATAAATGATGTGGTTGATTGATGTGTCGCTGGAAACTGCTCCTTTCAAGAAATGCCTGGATGAAGAATGTTTCGAAGCTCTGTGTACAACTGCCCTGTTGGGGTTTAAAAATCAATAAATAAAGTTGTTAAAAAAAAAAGTATTAAGGAGAAAGTACAATTTGGGGACCAAAGCCAATGTAAGAAGTTAGCATAAGGCCACCGTAAGTATGCTTTCTAAGTCTCAGAAAGAGCCCAGCTTCTGTATTCTGCAAATGTTCTGGAGATAAAAGTTCTTGTGATTCCCAGGTACTTGCCATTGAAATGGTCGCGACACGAGAGAACCATGGATATGGCTGCCTGTATTCTGTGGATTTGGTAAGAACTTTATCTTGTAGTTGGCGGCTTTTTTTTTTTACATCTTGTTTCCAAAGACTTAGCCACCATGGCTTTGTAAGCCGGATTCGGTTTACACCCAAGGTATTGGAAACCCACTGACTTTGAAATCGGGGCCCAGATTTAGTATGGCTTTGCACCAGCGCAAAATGATGTAGAATGACACAGAGTCTTGCAAGGGAATTTACTGTCCAGCACAAAAGTGTTTTGTGCTGGCTGGAAAGGTGCCTCTTCTCAGTGCAAAACCAATGTTGAGCTGCTTTGCATCAAGGGAGCATTACTGGGATATTACTTTGGCAGATCAGCACACATACTAATAGGTTTTGATGCAAAGCCCAGTCTGCTATTTGTGTCAAAATCTAATGCCTCCTTGAAGCAGGTGTTAACTATGGGAAATGTATCTATTTCTAAAAAAAATCGACACATTGCAAGTGCTGAAGTGAACAGCGTACATCAAATGTGTGGCATTATTCTAAGTAGGTCAAGGCATAGGAATTTGTACTGGAAGGGTATGCTTCTGTACAAATCCTACGCTGGACAGCGCACACTCACCTCTGCATCATGATCAGAGGCTGTATGTTGCACAAGGCAGACTGTTTGTGCACTAGTGCAGGGGATTATACCAGCAGCAGGACAATCTCAGTGACATAGCTAGGCTGTGTTTTCCCCTTCGTGCAATACAGTGCAGCTCAGTTGGATGTCATATGTAAACCAGTCTCAAGGACATCATACATCGGACTTGTGCTGCAAGCTCCATAGTTTCCAAACACTATTAATCTGCTGACATCACCACACAGAAAAAAAGAGGTGTTTGAGGTCATGACAGGAAATACCAAGTACAAGTGCTGTATGGATGCATCACCCCATAACTATGCGACATCCAAAATCCTCCTTCGCTTGGACATCAGAGCGTTAGATCGGAGTGCAACAGGGCGGAGCTAGGAGTAAGAATTGACTGCTGTGCAGCCAGGAACAAGGAGTGAGAGGACGGCAAGAAGGAGGCAGCGAGTACAGGGAGTGCAACTGTTAAGCTGGGCAAAGGCGAATGCATTACCTTTGGGGTGGGCCTGGCCCCATGTTTCGGCACTGGCAATGGGGGTCCTTGAAGCAGAGTGGATAGCAGTAGCGTCATAAAGGTCCGGTTAGCCGCAGCCACACTCCGCATGCTCTCCTGCCACTTCAGTGCCTCCTGCATTCCATTCCTGCATCCCAGTACTCCCCCTATGCTCCCACACTGCTCTTCCGCTCCTCTGTTAGTTTGGACACACCCCCCCATCCACCCGCTGCCCCGTGCCGACAGCCTACCTGCCGCCGGCCTCCGAGAGCAGTGTTTGGGAGCCAACCGCCGGCATTTCCCGACGTAGCAAGGAGTGGTGGGTGAGGCCTTTGCGTGCTGCACCGTATAGGTACTGGCAAGCGAGGTGGCAACAAAATCGGCAGCAGCTTTGGCAAACAAAAACGAGAGTTCAGCCTGCAAGTGCTTGGCTTTGGCAGTACCACCCCCGGCAAGCGGAAGCGGTCGGCGATAGGTCGGTGCGGCTTGCTGGCAAAGGGGGGTATCTGCCTTTCAAGTGACTGAACTCTCCTGCTTCCAAAACAAAAGGGTAGAAAGGGGCCAAGAGGTATCATCTGCCTTTCAAGTGACTGAACTCTCCTGCTTCCAAAACAAAAGGGTAGAAAGGAGCCAAGAGGTATCTGCCTTTCAAGTGGCTGAACTCTCCTCCTTCCAAAACAAAAGGGTAAAAAGGAGCCAAGGAGATGAGGAAAGCAGAGTCTGTGACAAATAAGGCAAAACTAAGGAATCACCAAGTAACAAACTGTATTTAAAAGCATCCAAAAGCTCCTGATGACTCCCTGATAAAGATAAGGAATCTTCTGCACCTATGGTTTAATCTCTCCGCTTACTCATTGAGGATCATTCTGGTGTAGTCTGGCAACGTTTGTTGGAGGTCTCACTGAATCAAATCGAGGTGGTGGCCGATCTGACATAATTTCATAAACTTTAGGAAAGTTTGTACTTGCGCACAAGAAGCTCCTTGCTGCTAAAAGCACATGCAACAAGGCCAAAGACAAAAACGAAATAAACAAGCTGTAAGTGAACCTCGGACATCCACTTCGGTCTGGGCACAGTGAGGGGTTCCTTTATTGAAAGTGCAAAAGTAAACGGCAGAGAGTGCCGGCTGAAGCAGCAGTGGGGAGCTCTCTCGGCAGCTGCTGACCTGCTTTCCCAAGGCACTGAAAAAAGAGCGTCTCTAGTTGTCGAGTTTACTTTTTTTTTTTTGCACGCGCGATCTCTGTGTTTTTTTAATGTCCCCTATCTGAGCTTCCAGACAATGAATGAACACTTGCAAAGAAAGGGGCCGCAGGTCTATGGCGAGACCGTGGTGCGCGCACCACAGAGGAGCGGAGGGGGGAGGAGGGAGCGCGGCAGCCTGCTCAGCTGACCAGACGCTCGTGCGTCATGGCCTTTTGCCGGCATGTGTTTACAATTATCGCGCCCGCGTCTGGGCACGATAATTGGAAACACATGTTTGCCGCGCGTACCCATCCCAAAAAGGCCAGCCACGACGCACGAGCGTTTGGACTGCTTCTGAAAGTCACTTACTAAAAGTCTTCGCCTCTAGCAGCGCTTGCGCGCTACTCGAGGCTCGACCTAAAAATGGGAAGGATCACTGCAAAAAATGATATTCTTTCTTACAATAAAATACCATCATTTGTCTCTGTACTGATTTTGGAGAATTACAGCGGGCTAAGTTATATCACCTGCAGATGCACAAGATGTTCAGAAGATTTTGTCAGACTCCGAACGCTCTAATTCATCATAGCATAACTCAGTAGGAGAGTTGCCTGTTTTGCTAATCTGCAACAAGACCATAGCTTCCTTTTTAGAATCTGGAAGTCTGTCAGGTATAACCCCTAAATCACCAGGCTATCACAACACCTACATGCAAGCAAACACGTCCCTAGAGGAACACACAAGCCGGGACAACATAAGAAGACTCAAGTCCACAAGAATACTCAGTTCAATTGGTCTTTCCCAACATTAGGACCCGACCGACTTCAGTCCTCAGGTACAAGGAGCTTCCCTCAGATGCCAGACTCTGGCCAACTGGTTGCCTGTCTGGATCAGAACTGCCTGACTATTGAGGAAGGAAGTGAAAGCCTTCAAAGCCAGGAGCACAGCTAAGAGCTTCCTCCCGTTGGAAATGTGGTTGTTTTCACTTGTTTTATTTTTTTATTTATTTATTTCTATTTCTAAAGCACAACACTTATCCCCTAGGGGATATCATGGTGCTGAGTACTTGCCTATTTTGACTACTGAGATATCACACAGAGCGACAGATATAGTAGCGATTGCTAGCCCGGTAACAGTCAGGTTTTCAGTTCCTTTCTAAACCTGGTGTGGTTGGGGAACACCGTCACTGAGCCAGGTTGTCCCCCAATGACACTCCTTAGCCAAGGCACAGTAATTTGTGACAACAAGGAATAGAGAAGAAGTTAGATACACCCCACCAACAGATGTGAATCCACCAGCTACGATGCCAGACGGACCTGGAGTTATGAGAACAAACCACAATCTAGACATTCAGATCCTGACTGAGAATTCTAATTGGTCAAAAGGTGCCACAGCAGAGGCAATCGGTGCAGGCCTGCCAGGGGGACAGCTGCCACAGACATGACAGGCAAGTACTCCTGAACCTTCAGGCAAGCCCTTCTGAGGCCCTCTGCCAGGAGCACCTGCAAGGAAATATTGCTTATAATAGTTGTATTAAAAATGGGAAACTCCACGAGCTGGGTAAGCAAATATTTGGGTTCCGTGCAAGCCTACAGAAGCACAAGTGAAAAACAAAAAGTATACAGACCTAGCTATGAATGGAAGTATGTCATCATTGGGTGAAGCTGTGGTAAAAGGGAAGTGGAATTACAACCTCGATAAAATAGTTCACATGGTTAAGAAAACATACAGAATTACAAGGGTGGTTATTTGTCCTCTTCCTCGTGCTGGTAGTAAACCAAGTACTGATGATACCTATAATTTGGGATTTAAGGTTACAGAATAAGACATTAGTTTGTACTGGATTACTTAGTGTAGTTACTTATGATTACCTTTTCCTGAATTTGATTGAAGAAGTGATTACTTTGATTCCCTTAAGTTTTAATGCTAATAAAGTAAATTACTTTCAACGTGTACCATGCATTTCCCTGATTTAGATCATAGAACATGATGGCTATAATTACTTTACCAAGCATTGAATTTAAGAAGAAAATTACTTTACAATGCTGATTGCCTTGTCCTGTGTGCTCATATTTAAAAGGATCATAGTAGAACAGAGACAAGCAATTATAAATCAGTTCTTGGAGCTATGGCCCAGCAACATCTTTGAATGTCCATTCACATATGTCCAATTACTCTACAATTGTCTCAACTAGTGGTTCAAGCAGCTATATCACTTCCTACATTCACTTTTCAGCCACCCACTGTTAGACACTATGGGGCATATGTACAAGCCCCTATTGCCACCACAACGTCACTTTTACCGACGTTGTGGTGGCGATAGGGGCTGCGCCTTATTAACAAGGCAGCGCTAAGCCACTTAACGTGGCTTAACGCTGCCATGTAAATAAGGCCCCCTTTCACGCTATGGTTACCGTGAAAGGGGTGGGCAGTGGGTGTTGCAGTGGGTGTTCCACCGCAACACCCATTGTTTTTTACGCTGCCCACAATGTACAAAGGTGGCGTACATAGGAGGCAGCGCCAACATTAAGACCAGGAAAAACCTGGTCTTAAGTTGGCGAAACGAAGAGAAATGCATTATTTCTCCTCGTTTTTGCTTTTTCCATGTGTGCTGCCTTGTGCAGCACACATGGAAAAATCAAAATGCCATGGATTGTTTATGTGTAGGAAGGTGTCCCTTCGTACACATAAACAATCCTTTAAGAAAAATGCCATTTTGTGACTTTCATGTGTGCTGCACGAAGCAGCACACATGACAGTGACAGAATGGCATTTTAGGATTGTTTATGTTCAGGAAGGGACACCTTCCTACAGATAAACAATCCTCCCCTGCACACAGACACCCTTGCATTATGGTGCAAGGGTGCCTGCATTGGCGCTAAGTTGCTAAACTCAGCGCCATCCCGGGGGGAAACGCAAGGCTGCACCACATTCTTGTACATATGGTGCAGCCTTGCGTTTCAGAAGTGGCGGAGAGAGGCGTTAAGCCAGGAAGGCTAATGCCTCTCTCCACCACTTCCTTGTACATATCCCCCTATATCTCACATTTACTAACGTTTGCTCATGTGTTTGCAATGCAAAGCAAATCATAGTATTTATTTACTTTAGTAAACTAGGGGAGCCAAGAGGCCTGTAAGAAATTGGATTATTGGCTGAAGGAAGTGCGAACCCACTTCAAATAATAATCACAATCCTTGTCAGGGTGAACCACAAAAGTCACTAAACAAAGCTGAGCTTAACCCTCTGGTAGCTTGGCACAAAAGCAGTCAGGCTTAACTTAGAGGCAATGTGTAAAGTATTTATGCAGTACTTCAAACAGTAATGAAGTGAAAACACAACACAAGAAAAATCCCACACCAATGTAGAAAAATAGAGTACAATACAATAAATCTAATGACACCAAAACAACAAACTCCATTCAGTAGAACTAGAGTTATGGGTTTCTAAAGTCATGGGTATAATAGCATCAACTGAAGGTATCTGGTCATGCTGGAAAGGAAAGTCACAAGTTCAGGCCGATCGCGATGGAACAAGGGCTGGATATAGAACCTGGTTCATCCTGCTGGAAGCTTTACCTTCTGACTTTGGTGCAAGTACTGTGTGGTGTGACTCTGCGGGGCTCTGTGTTGCTCGGTGTTGCTCTATGTTAACGGTACCCGGTGGGAGTTTTAGTTAAGAGATGTGCCATTCTACTGGAATCTGCATTGCTCAGCATGAATCAGGTGAATCCTTCTATGACAAGCTGCATGGCTCTGCGTCACTCTGCGTTGTGCTGTGTTGGGTCTGGTGAGGCTTTCAGTTTGAAGCTGCACAGTCCTGCATCGAATCCCATGAAGCTTTTGTAGACAAGCTGTGTGGTGTGGTTCTGCGGGGCACTGCATCACTTGACTTCGCTGAGTGTCAAATAAGGTGGATTCTTTAGTTAGGCAGGGAGGAGTGCGCTCTGACAGCAGTCAAGGGTCCAGGACCCTGAGGACAACACTTGGAGGGCAGCACTCTCTTTTACAGAGGCCAGGACAGGGAGGACCAGGTCAGGTCCAGTTGGGTCTGGCTAGCTGGAGAGCAGGAAGGCCTATTGATGCTTATTGTGCCCCTGTAGCTCAAATAGGTCAGCCAACTGACTATTGCAGTCACTTATGGGATCCTGCGTTCAAGGCAAGCAGGTCCAGTTTCCCGTCAGGATTCTTAGACAGCAGGGCATTCCTTCTTCTGATCCAAACAGGGCCAGAAGTGTTTTGATTTTGGATTCTGGGATGCCACCTTTATGCCCAGTGCCAGCCTGAGGGTGGGGGCACCCCTTTGTCTAACTCTAAAACTGGTTCAGGTGAGTTCTTCTCTTTCTCTTGAGTTTGGCTGCAGTCTGGCCAGTGAAACAAAAGGCGGCCAGGAACAGGTGTGAGCTGCATCTGCTAGTGCCAGGGTAGACTAACAGCCCCCAGACTACCTTTTAAAGTACAATCAGGGCAGGGGCACAGCTCATCCCCAGCCTTCCTATCAGGAAGACCCACACCTCTCCTACCCTGGTCCCTTGTCCACTGTGTGCGTTCAATACACATTTCACCAAGGGAGAGCCATTAACAGATGAGCGATCCAGGACACTGGCAGGAAAGCTCAATTGGCTTATGAAGGAAAATGGCAACTTTTCAAAAGAGGCATTTTCACAATAGTAATTTTAAATCCGACTTTTCCATTAGGTTGGACATTACAGTCTTTTTACAGTGAGTCTTTGAATCATTTTTCTAGCTAATCCCAAACTTTAGTTATGCATTTTAAAGTGTTATAATTGTAACACAATGCTTTTCTATAGGACAATCAGCCTTGCCACAGTGAAAAACTTGAAATATACATTCCCTATTGTTTAAATACCATGCACTCTGTCCTTTGGGCATCTACAGGCAACCCTAGGGGTGACTTATGGGTATTAAAAAGGAAGGTTTGGGCTTGGCAAAAGGTTTATTTTGGCAGGTCCAAATGGCAGTTTAAAAATGCACACACAGGCTGCAATGGCAAGCCTGAGACAGGTTAATCAGTGCTACTTTAGTAGAAGGCACAATAAGCGCTGCAGCCCACTTGTAGCATTTAATGTACAGGCTATATATATATATATATATATATATATGTTAGAAATGGGATTTCTGGTTGGCTAGGGCATGCACCTAAGCCAGGCAGAAACCACCACTCTAGTCAGGGCAAGGGAGTTACACGCTGAAGATAACCCCTGCTCACCCCCTTGGTAGCTTGGCTTGGCACGAGCAGTCAGGCTTATCCCAGAGGCAATGTGTAAAGCGTTTGCGCAACACACTCACACAGCAGCGACACACTAGGCACACCACAAAAGAAACTCCACACAAGGTTATATAAAAAATAGCCTTTGTATTACTCATAAAACACATTAGAACGCAATCACATATATACACTGTGCCACCTGGCACTAGGTATGGACTTTACAGGGGATTATATACACGACAGGGCCAATCGGGCCACTGTCAGAACCTCACATATATTACAGTTAGTGAAGACAACCAGTAGCTACTGGAAAGAGTGCGTCTAGCACCCTACATTAGGTATCAAGCATGAGGCATGAACATAATAGCACTTCCTAGTAGAGCATGTTATGCCAAAAATAATCAGCAGCAGTGTACCATACTAAACACTGCACACATGGGTACTAAGCATAGCACATTATGCCTAAATATCTGTCACAGTGCACCATAGTAAACACTGGCAGCAGCAGCCTATTCCGTAAACACATCATGCCCCCTCTTTGGGATAAAAGTGCACAATGTGATATATATTGTCACCACCTCAGGGCATCACATATACATCGCTGCCACCTCCTGGCCCTCTCTTGGGCAGCCTGGTATCGTTAGACACAACAATGTCCCCAAACCTTGTGGCCCGGGCTACCCCCAAAGGTGTCGCACCTCACACAGGGATCACCCCTGTAGTGCTGGTGTTGCCTGCATCCCCCTCCAACGAGGTATAAACTGAGTAATCAGCCGGTCATATGGCCCCGCACCCCAGCTGAAGGCATAGTACAAACAATGCCCCCTACAGGTCCGCAACGGGACCTCAACCCGCAGACATGGGCCCAGTGTCGGGCGACCCCCCCCCTTCGTGGGAGGGCTCCCCCAGGTACCACTAACCTGAGAGGCTGTTTGCTGCGGGCGGCCCGCCTCTCCCTCTACCAGGCGGGGGAGGCGGGAAGTTGTGGAATGGAGCCCGCGAGGCTCCGATGCAGATGTAGCCAACAGGGCCCCTCACCGGGGGCTCCACACAGCTTCTCTGGTCCTCTCGGGCTCGGGAGGCTCTCCTCTTGCCTCCGGCAGCTTCCAGGCCACACGTGGGGCTTTCCCTTTCCTCCCGAGAGCCCGGCCCACAGACAGGCGCAATCTTGCCTGTCTTCCGGCTTCAGGGATCACGGGGCGAAGTCTCTGTTGGTCCCACAGTCCCCCTGGGCCACCACCGGACACAGCAGCGCGGGGTGGGCTCTCGCCTGAAAGTTGGCTCGGCGGCGTCTCTCCTGACTTCGGCCGACACGCCGGGCTCTCCTTGTCGTCATGGGAGCCCCGCCCACCAAGAGGCTGCACCTCTGCCTGACTTCCCTGGCCCCGCCCACAACCAGGCAATCTTTGCCTGTCTTCCTGCTTTCGTTGCTGCGGGCTACGTCGCGGCTGCCTCCCACAACCAGGCTCTGCAGACAAGTTAGGGCTGCACTCACGGTCGCACCCCAGGACACTCCGGGCATTAGAGGTAGAGCGCTCACCATGCGCTCTTGTGGCAAAGTAAAAGTCTACTTCCTGGCAGTCAGGCACACAAGGCCCCTCACCTGTACCGCACGTCAGAGGTAGAGCGCTCACCATGCGTTCTTGTGACACAATGAAGCCCACTTCCCGGCATTCAGGCACTTCTTCAGAGGACCAGGGAACAGGGCACAGGTAGGCCAGCACGCAGGGCCTCCCACAGCGGTTCCTCCTGGCAGAGTGTCCTTCACACCAAGTAAACACAAAGTTACACAAGCACCACACATGGGGTCACAGCCCCAATACTTATACAAGTTAGGGTCTTTGTTCTCCCCCTGGCACAGGGCTCTGTGCCCGGTCCAAACCAGTTCTGGGGGCACTCACACATTTCTCTAAAGGTGCACGACCACCTCCTTTGTCAGTGTAGGCTCTGGCCCCAGACACACCACAGGGGGGCGGAGCCAGCATTGTGGAAAGCAGGCACAGACTAATTCTGTCCCAGGTGCTACTCCTCCCACCACTTCAAATGCAGATTGTCCTATTCAGCCTAGTGCTGACTCACCCAGCCCTTCTGGAGCCACTGCACCTCCCCAGCCCCTGTCACTCCAGAGCCAGACATTCAATACACATCAGGCAGGCACAAAGACACATAGCACACAGAAATGCCCACTTCTAAAAGTGGCATTTCTAAAATAGTGATAATAAATCCGCGAACACCATTACGCAGCATTTATTACCACTACACCAAACATACCAAACTTGACCACTCTACTCCTCTCAGGTCGGGAATTACCACTGAAACACATATCAGGGAATCCCCAATGCATTCCTATGAGAGGGCAGCCTCACAGTAGTGAGAAACCAAAATGGCTATTTGTCATTACCAGGACATGCCACACAGTTAAGGCACATGTCCGACCTTTTACCTACAGCGCACCCTGCCCATAGGGCTAGCTAGGGCCTACCTTAGGGGTGACTGGTATGTAGTAAAAGGGGAGTCACAGACGTGGCAACCACTTTATGTCCCACGTCACAGCGGCAGTAAACTGTGCACGCAGGCCCTGCAATGGCAGAGGTCTGAGACAGGTTTGAAAGGCTACTTTGGTGGGTGGCGCAAGCAGCGCTGCAAGCCCACCAGTACGTACTGTACAAAAACAATGGGGCGACCCTGTGTCCCTCAGAACCTGGGTATGTATAAAGAGAACTACAAATAGTTCTGTCGGGTAAGAGAATTGCTTTCAAAGATACGAGAATTTAATCATGAAAAGACATTATGAAAACATGAAATAACTTTCTTTACACATTAATTAGGAACACAGAAGACAAACGATTTCGTCAGAGAAGTACATTTTTACTTTTTCTCTAGATCATATATCCAAGATAAGGCTGTCAAAGGTTGAGGGACATAAGTGACATGAAATCAAGTGAATAAGGTGACTGAGTGACATAGGTGAATCAACAATACACAAAGATATATACATATAGCACTAGGGGGCCCCGTCCAATTCCGTTATCAATTTAGTGTCTCTGGAGCACGCAGAACGCTTTAATTAATATTCGGGCCAAAAGACCTAATGGACTTTGACCAGTGAAGACGTCTAGCCCACCAGTAGCATTTAATTTACTGGCCCTAGGTATCTGAGATACCACTTTACAAGGGACTGATAGGTAAATTAAATACGCCAAACT
Source organism: Calotriton arnoldi (assembly GCA_963921515.1). Taxonomy (NCBI): domain Eukaryota; kingdom Metazoa; phylum Chordata; class Amphibia; order Caudata; family Salamandridae; genus Calotriton; species Calotriton arnoldi. The sequence continues at coordinate 269,321 of CAWUFW010015774.1, read as the reverse complement.
GGTGTAGGCCAATCTTACCAAGTTTACCATAGAGAGCACATGCACTTTACACTGGACAGCAGTGATAAAGTGCCCAGAGTCCTAAAACCACCAACAGCAGGTCAGAAAAAAATACCAGGAGGAAGGCAAAAAGTTCAGGGATGACCCTGCAAAAAGGGCCAAGTCCAACAAAATATATATATATAGTACCATATATTAGGGACATAAGTAAATTGCATGTGCAAATTGGGTGTATTCCAATTGTACCATGTTTAAAAGGGAGAGCACAAGCACTTAAGCACTGGTCAGCAGGAGGAAAATGCACAGAGTCCTGCGGGAAACGTGATTTTACTACTGCATATTTGACGCCATGACCGTATGCGATAGTCACCATACAAGTGGTGGGAAGTTCAGAGCATTGGTTGCTTTGAGACTTTGTGAATACCCACAAAAGCATGAGTTTGTGGAATTGAAAGTCCCTCTCTGACCCTTCCCCACTCAATTCTGGCTGAGATACACTTTAGCAAAGGGCTGGAGTAACTCCGTTTTCAGGATGGGAAGGGTAACAGAACATGCCCAAACTTCACTGAGGTGTTTGGTAAAGGGTTTCTCCACATGGAAAACTGTTTTTCCCCTAGGAGAAAAGAAAAACAAAAAAACCACGATCATTGGCACATCGGGCTGTCTTTGCCTAATGCACGTCATACTGTGGCCATATGTCCATTTGGGGGAACTAACAGATGTCACGTGACGTTCCCAGTAGTATCGCTGGAAAGCTGACAATTGGAATATTTGTGATTTCTAAAAAGTTGTACATTTACTATTCATTCATATCACTGCTTCGAAGTTTCAAGATCTCGCGTGAGAATGATACTTGTCCCCCACTGGCTTCCGGACTCACAGCTTGAAGTATGTTACAAGAGGGGCTGGGGGGCGGAGTGGCCCTGACGCACGCTCTTACAGACGCGCCCCATCCTGCTCCAAGGTGAGAACAGCCCCCAGCTCTTTTAATCAAAGGCACAGCTAGTGTTGCACCACCTGCGCGTCTTCTGCCCATACACCTGGAGCAATTAGTTAGAAATGGCTGGTGATCTCTCCGAAGGTGAACTAAGCAGACACGCTAATTTCACACCTCCAGTTAATATATTAATATTTGCGACCTTTAAGAATTACAGCCTGCAATTAGCTTTCATGAACATTTTTTGAGTTTTCATCATTTAAGGTGCCCTTCCCCCACAATTTATAGCAGGAAAGTATTCTATATACCTCGATTGGTAGTAGATTATGGAATAATGTTACACTGATTCTCCTATGTTGCATTAAATTGCAGAGGAAAACGAACTGATCATTTCAGCCTGTGTTAGATGAAAGAATCATATTTCTCTAATTAGTTTACTCTGTGCTAGATTAAGGCGACAGATAAATTCACTGATTAATGTGCCCTGCGGTAAAATACAGAACAAGATTGATCTAACGACTTTACTTTGCATTGGATAAAAAATTAGTACTTCGATTAATTTGACCTCCGTTATATTGCAGAAAACTACATGATAATTTCACAGTTCATGAGATTACAAGAGAAATTACTACTTGATTCATCCTTTAGCGAATTACAGAAAGTTAGTTTGATAGCTTGACTTACTTCTGTTGCTAGAATTACAGAAGGCCATTCCTTTGATTATTTAACCTACATTATATAATAACAAGAGAGTGCCATTGTTACCATGCCCTTTAAATGGATTACAGGTGATTACCTGTATTGCTTCCCGCTGCTTTACTCTGCATTAGATTACAGGTAGTGATTGCTCTCACAATTTACGATCTATTAGATAATGGAAGGAGATTAATCCAATGATTTTGCCTTTGTTCTGTTACATGGAGGCTTACTCTGGAGTAAAGTAGAGTACTATAATTATTTGATTACAGTTCATTATCTCACTTACTCCCCTTTTACTGAATTGCACAAAAATTCTGCATTAGATTGCAGAAAATGACACTGATTACTTTACCCAGGCTTACACCGAGTTAAAGAAGGTGATCACAGACATTACTTCACCGTGTGTTAGATGCAGGGGCATCGGTCTCATCCAAGTCCTTCCCTAACAGTTCACTCTGAAGGAAATTCATGCAGGAAAGTAATGAATAGGGTGTAGTTCTTCCATTCAGGGATGTAAAGCATCCAGTCTCAGGGAAGCAGCATCTCTCTGCCCCAAGAGCATCAGTCGGCCATGTTTGACTCCGAGGCACTTGGGACATATGCAAAGCAGGACAAGAGCAGGGCTGTAGGTTCTGACCGTCCCCATTCTAACATCCGCCTCAAAAAAGAAAATGTCCTCAAAGTGGACTATTAGTTCCCTCCGTTCCCCTGCCACTTCCCAGCAGTGCCCCTCACAATCCCACACAGGGAAGCATAGCATGGCTCAGTCACTCGCCTTCCCTCCTCCCAGGTTGTCTTCTTCACTCGGGCAATCAAATACTTTGCAGCCAACCAGCAGGTACAGCAAGCACCATAAGCTGCCCCAGGGAGTTAGGGGGCACGATGCCCCTCTGCCGCAGGGCACGCTTGAGACAAACTGCGCCAACCCAACATGTTCATTTTAAAGTGCAAATTCTCAATTAATATACCTAAAAAGGGGTACGGGTCATTGGCTACTAACAAACTCTTTCACTTTTCCGCAGTCCCCAAGAGCCGTATCTCTCTGTAGCAGCAACTCATGATTCTTCCTATAGAATGGTCTGTGCCTGGTGCTGATGCTGTGCGCACAGCAGCGAGTTAGAGGAGAAGCTTTAGTGCCTGATGCAGTGTGCATCACTGGATCCCATGTACATGGACTGTCCTGTGCCAAGGGAGTGACACAGGACTTGCATCCCATGCCAGGAGATGATGTCCGCCACTGTCCTTGGGTCAGGTGATGCTTCCCATGTCACACAATAACATGCCATCAGACATGACTGTATCTGCCACATTCCTGCCAACACTCTGAGATAGTGCCAGGGAGCATACACTATATCAGAGTGTCACTAAAATGTTCTACGTTCTGTTGTGTTCCTTTATAGTGCTGCTCAAATCTCCAAGCGTGCTGCAGATTTACAGGGGCAGACTGCCATCGCCTTGGAATGCGGCTGGAAAGCCCCCCAGTATTGTCGGGATGCACGAACAGGCCGGGGATGTTGAGTGGCCCATGAATAAATGAATGAATGATTAGGGGGATTTGTAGAGCTCACAGCTCATGAGCCAGTCACTGTGCTGGAGGCTGCTGGCCTGGAAGACACTCTTCACTGCATCTGAGGGAGAGGGCGCGGGTGCCCTGAGTGCTGGGACTGGCAGAGGCTACCTAGCACTGTGCTCTTACAGGCCCAGAGAGATATTGGGTATGTTACAGGTACTGCAATGATGGCGTTGTAAAGCTGGCCCCAGTATGACTTGCAGGGATTGTCGCCCAGTTTACACATTGCCCGAGCACACAAAGAGCACATCACAGACCCCTTTACACTGGCCCCTACTATGCAAAGTACAGTTGCCACGCTGTGCATAAAGCGCCAATGCCAAAGGCGCCTTCCACATTTCCCTTAGTACATGTAGCACCAGGGGTGGTTAATTTCACCAATCTGCCGAATACATAAAAAGACATTGCCATGTCAGTTTCTGCTTACTCCCCTCTCTGAAGCACCAATTGCCATGCCGCGTCCCTCTCCTAGATGTAAAGCACCCGCCCATGTCAGCTTCTGCACTGCTCACTGAAGAGGCCCAACAGGGCCCTGATGCCTCTGAGGTTGCATGCGTTCCCATATAGAGGAGATCCGGCCCTGCAGCTCGGGCTGTTGTTTCCTACTGGAGGAAGCCGGTCTGGTTTGCATATGGCTGCTCTCTCAGTGGAGTGACAGAGAGAACTCGAAAATGGTGGACTGAAAAGCGGTTCTAGAAATTATGATGGCAGACATTAATTCAAACATTCCACCTATCACTTTTTTGTTATTCCGAATGTGCGTAAAGGATAATTGCTAGGCAACATAACAGAAGGCCCATTTCCTTTTGATCAACCTAGAATTCACCAGCGAGCAGTGTTTAATTTGAGCCAGTGGTTATCGGTGAGGAGCACCGGCACTCATTACTGGAGACCGGCACTTATTTTTCCTCATCAGAATTTTCCCCAGCACAGGAGAGAGACAAGCATTGACAAAGCCAATAGGTCTCGCCTTTGGGACCTATTGACTTTGCCAATTGTTTTTTACCAATGCTGAACAATACAGGACAACAAAGAGAGAAGCACACAGGCAAGACATAGGAAAACAGAGAGCAGGAAGGCAGAGAAGACCACTGATAGGAGTGAGCAACATGAGCATGGGTGGTGGAAGAGAAGCACACGGGTGAGAGAGAGCAACACGAACAAGAGTGAGGGGAGAGAAGCACATGAGGGAGACAACTGGAAAACACATGCACTCACATGGAGTGCTTAAGCTAAAAGTAAAACAATGTTTTCTAAAAGTCAGCAGTTCAGTGGGAGGGACAAACAGAGGACTGAAAAGATGAAACATGGAAAGCCATTGGTTAAGAGGCCCTTAGTCAATGCTGCAGACCTCTTTAGAGCTCTGATATCATTCCTGTGCCTGATGCAGCTGAAAATCTGTAAGAATCTTATCGTGACACATAAACTGATTTTAAGACATTTCAAGTAACACATGAATAAACAAGCACCAACTATACATTAAAGAGATATGAAAAATGAATGTGGGAGAACTAAGTTTCTGCATCGTAAAAGCATGCAAATAATTGTAGGGTAAATGAAATCATATTCAATTCAATAATAAGTTTATGTTTTAATAATCAACTTTAGCATAATTATTTCAACGTATAATAGAAATGTTAAAGAGAACAATTAATGAAATCTAATGTAATTTAGATAACTTTACATGTGATATTGAGGGTTTTATTCGAAATTCCATATTCTGCATATGTGAAATTGTGCACCAAATGAGAAAAGCAGAAATTGTGCTACATAGTCATATTGAGTGTGAATATCATGAAACCTTCAGATAATAATCTTCATATATAAGCTCATATAGAACACCTGAAACGAAATTAATGTTTTATGATTTGAAATAATTTTACACTTAGGTACTTTGAAATTGCAGTAAAATGACACAGTTACATGCAATCTTTGTAAACAGATTATTAACATCTTTGAATGCTTATAAGTTGAAATGGTCTATTAGAATATTGATTTACATTTATGAAATGTATATTCTATTACTTTATATCTTGTATATTCTTATATTGACTTTCTTCTAGGCCTGCCTTTTACTATTCAGCATTGTCTTATACTTGTGAGAAGCTTTCCCAAACTTACAATGTGAACAAATCTGTTGCTTCCTAGAGAGAGTTCTCACTCGCTTAGGACTGCTTGCAACAAAGTTGAGACTTTGGGAACATTTGCTATGGGAAACTATTCTCTTCAACTCACTCATGTGCCTGCTGCTTAAGGAGCATTCTTTGAAGGTTTACGTCTGCCGGATGACCCTACAAATTACATGATTAGTACCACCTCTTTCTATAATATGTTTCTTCCTTTATGCCTCATGATGATCATCCTATATGAACTGACCAATGGACTGAGTGGTCTGACATGATGAGGTGACCAAGTAGATGTCACCCCAGAACTAGAAGACTATATTATACATTGATTTGATGGATGGCTCTTGCGCTCTCAAGTTCTCAAGGGATTCGAGAGAGACTGCTTTGCTTTTCCTGCAACTTTCTGTTGGGAATGCTTTTGCTGACTTCGTTCATGCTCATCCCTTTGAGGACTTCGCTCACTCCTTTCCATTAGACTGATACATACACTGTGTGCGCAATACTTGGACTCTTCCTTGATGAGACAGTACCCATGAGCTATTGTGGATCATGTTCTGGCTAAATTTTCTTGAATCCTTTGTCACTTATTGGCAAGCCCAAGCTAACTAAATTACCCTGTACTCTTCAGGCGATAAATGTTTACTAATAATGTGATGACCTTTATTTGAAATCTTTGAAAAACTAAACTTTAACTAGAAACCTGAGTCTATAGTTTATTGTGACTTGTTTCTTTGAGATGATTGCACATTCTAAATTGATTTATTAATGCCAAGGAGAGATCAGCTTAAAGAAATCTCCGAACATCAGATACTGATGTCATTGTTTTGTATTGCCCTAGCAAAATTGTTGGTTTGCATGATTTTAGTCCGACTATATTTCTTCAGAAGGTTCGGACTTGCAGTGATAATACTCTACTTGCATAGTCTGGTTTTGAGAGTTGTTAGACCTGGCTTTTTCAGCGGGTTTATCCCTAGACTTTTTGCTTTTTGGCCTTCTGTTTCTGACCTGTTTTTGTTAGTTTTATGACTCTGGGCACTTTACCACTGCTGATCAGTGCTAAAGTGCGTATGCTCTCCCTGTAAATTGTTGTTATGGATTGATGATTCCATGATTGACATATTTGGTTTACTGTTAAGTCCCTAGTACAGTGCACTGTGTGTGCCCAGGGCCTGTAAACCAAATGCTGCTAGTAGGCTTGCAGCTCTGATTGTGCCACCTACACAAGCAGCCTTGCAACAAGGTCTCAGGTCTGCCATTGCAGAGCCTGTGTGCAGTCTGGTACTGCCATGTCGACCTGGCAAGTGCACCCACTTGCCAGGCCATAACCTTCCCTTTTATTGCATGTTAGTCACCCCTAAGGTAGGCCCAAGATACCCCTGTGGGCAGGGTGCAGTGTATGTGAAAGGTAGGACATGCCCTGGTGTGTGTGGCATGTCCTGATAGTGAAATACTGCCAATTTTGTTTTTCACTATTGCAAGGCTACCTGTTCCCATAGGATAGAATGGGGAGTTTGCTTATATCATCTTATAAACATAACTACCCTGGGAACAAGGTAGGAAAATATAATTTAGTATGCCAGAACTCAGAATGTTAAAATGCATCTGTTAGTGAGGGTGATTTTTACATTCTGTGTTCGAAAATACCACTTTTATAAAGTAGGTATTTACTTGCTTAGCCATCCAGTGTGCCTCTGCTAGGATGTGTATTGACTGTCTGGCTTTGCAGTGACAGGGGCTGGGGAGGTACAGTGGCTCCAGAGAGTCTGGATGGGTCAGGGCTGGGCTGGGCTGCATTTAGAGTAGGGGGAGGAGATTTCCTTTCACCTGAATGGGCCTGGGCTGCCTTCCACAATGCTGTCTCCACCTCCTGCCAGGAAGCTGCACCAGAGAGGACAGAACTGGTTTTGACTGAGCACAGGGCTTCTCTGCCACCAGAGAACAAAGGATTTTACTGTATAAAAAGAGGGGCCCAGGCCCCAGACTTTTAGATCACTTCTGGGAAATCAAGAGGAACCTTTGCCAAGGAGAAGAGCTGGAGAAACTGAGGAGGAGTACTGCCCCTGTGCTGTTTGCTCTCTGGGGTTGGCCTGCAGTAGATACTTTCTGCCAAGGAAAGGGAAAAGGACTTTGCTGTTTGCTTTGTCCCCTGCTTGAGGAATATCTCCAAGGGCTTGAAGAAGAGCTTGCCTCCCCAGCTCCCCTGAACTTCCTTGCTGGGAGTTCTGACCTGCCAAGAGGTGCCTGTAGCTGTTCTGGGCCTCTGGAGGTTGATATGGCTGTTGGGAGCTGGAAAAGCAACGCAACAATGAGAAGCATGACACATCTGTGCCTGTTTCCAATGCATCACCGAAGAAACAGATGCAGCGCCTGCCACAGCTCGAGAAAATCGCTGCACGCTGCATCGAGTGCACCGGTCTCCGAAGTCCGAGATCACAGCACCGATTCTGACGCAAGCCCTGCTGTGCGGCTGCAAGAACCTACGCATCGTCCCAGATCATCGCATCCTATCGAGGTGCCAAGTCTGTCGCATCGTTGCGGGACGCAGTAAGAAACCGACGCATCACCTCCCACGCAGTAAGAAACCGACGCATCATCTCCTCTCCGGTAAAGAAGTGACGCATCACCTCCCCTGCGCAGCAGTAAGGAACCAAAGCATCACCTCCCCCGGAGCAAGGAACTGACGCATCACCTTCCCTGCGTGTAAGGAAACGACGCATCACCTTGCCTGTGGACCTTTTTGTTTGTGTGCGCGATGCAGCCAAGGTACTTTGTGTGAAAAGTGTCACATCTGCAATTTGCTTTGAAGTGAACTATTTCTACTATTTGAAAGTTTTATTTTTATTACTGTATTGTGGATTTTTGTCATTTGGTCTTGTTTTGGTTTAGATAAAGATTACTTATTTTTCTAAACTGGTGTGGTGTCCATTTGTAGAGTTTTCACTGTATTACTGTATGTGTTCACAAATGCTTTACACACTGCCTCTAAGATAAGACTGTCTGCTCGTGCCAAGCTACCAAGGGTGTGAGCAAGGTTTATTTTAGGAGTGTATCTCCCTTACCCTGACTAGGAAGAAGGGTCCCTACTTGGACAAAGGTACCTACCTCTACCAACTAGAGACCCCCATTTCTAACAAGAGTCATATACATAAATCTAATTTTTAGTTAGTAAGTCGGTTATCCAAATCGGGATCCTCATTGGATATCCGGATATTAGTTTTCCTATATCCAACCCCTCACTGGCACAAAACAAGATCCATGGGAGAATCAAGTGAGGGTTGAATAGTTAAGTCATTTAGAGAAATAAGTAAATGAAAAAGGGCCCAGTATCCGTTGGAACATGCCTGTAGAGGGACATTCTCCTCTCTTGTGACTTTCACATGCGTTTGTGATTAGCTTTCCATCCAAAGCCAAGATTTTAGGCATGGTTAGAATTCAAAAAGAATATTGCAGAAATCTAAGATTCAACATTGAGCCTAACATTGGTAAGGACAAAGTTCCAAAAAAACACACAAAAGGATCCAGTAAAGATACTATTTATCAAGAGGAAAATTTGAGCCTCTCACTTATATTATGTCAAACTAAATAAATTGCAGTTATTTTATATACTGATCTTAAGTCCAACACTGAAATAAGATTAGTTAGAAACACAACATTTGACGTATGCTGATAATATAAATTAAGCAGTATTGCTTTGGCCAGCCTGCAGCAAATGACTTTAGGAAAAGTTGTCTGTTCTTAAATTTGCTATAATAGGTTCATCACTGGCTTCACGCCCACAGGTAGCAATGCTCATTCATTTTGCATATCTGTTCTCATTAGGTCTGACAGACTAATGTTTACCTACACTAAGACACGAGCTCTGACCTGCATGGCATGCTTTCAAGGACACTGTAACATCAGCAGTTCTTTTCAGAATTTATCAAGCCAACGTGATTAAGTGTGCTTCTGTGCATGCACACTGTAAAGCAAAGCGAGACTTCCTCTGACTGAAAGCTTCTGAGGACAGTCTCACATTGAGGTTAACTTTTACTATATCGATAACTAATAGCTTTGTATTTGTTTCAAAGCTTGCAACCAGGCTTCCGTTGAGAGCGTGTCTCCTTGCCAGACTTGCAGTGTGTATAAGGTTAGTCTTCACAGCAACACACGCGGACAGTACGTAATACCATAGCTGCAAAGGTTTCAGATTGCTTATGTGTGACATTTTCATAATTTCAGTGTAATTATGAGTAACATTCAATGACTATGAGTGACACTCTCTCGCGAGCAAAATCAAGCAATGAAGACGAGGGAAACAAATAAATATCAGAAATTACACCCATTTGAGCAACAAGAAACTTTTAAGAAGATCTTAAAAATGATACAAAGCACCAGAAATGGAAGGGCACTAGGACGTGAGAGAGGCCCCAGCGCAGAGCCTGAGCCAGCCTCATTGATGCTGAACTCAACTTTGTGCAGACTGCAGACAGTGACTGCAATGCAGAGCTCAGCTCAGGCGCTGTAAATTTACTTGCAGGCTATAGCTGCCACGTTTTCAGATTGCCTGTTGCCATGGATTCCGTACACTTACGAATGACATTCAACTGTCAAATGTGTGACAATTTGTGTGATACTTTCTTGCGAGTAAAACCAAGCAAAGAGTGCATGGAAAGAGAAATACCAGAAATGATACACTTTTGAGCAACAAGAAGCTCTAACAATATTCTTTCTGCTGCAAACCCCCTGAAATGGATAACTGTACAGTGCAACTCATCTTGTTTACTGTGTGCAATACAATTTTAAAACAATAACCTGCATATTCACAGTGGTTTCAGATACATGCTGGGACTTATAGCACTGTAATACAGAAGTCACTAATCCCCCTGTGCAAGGACTGACTTCTAGTTCTCTCTGATTACACACAATACATCTGCAGGGATTCCATTAACCAATTGAGATGTTATAATGTAAAAGAGTGCATTTCCCCTATTCTTTCCTTGTTTCTGTTCTGTTGTGAGATCTAGGCTGCATTGGCTGCTTGAGCTGACAGAACTAAAGCCCATTTATTACCTTATGACCTCCACAAATTGCACCAGATATTTATTTGAAGACTGGCTTTAGTGTGGGGCATCAGGGCAGCAACATAAACGACGACGACACCATCAAGATCATGAACACCATCCACTCCGGATCTCCGTCAGACCCATGCCCACACCACATCTTCAACAAAGCCAGCACCACCATCGCACCCCATCTCCGGAAAGCCATCAACATCTCCTTCGAGACAGCAACCTTCCCGGATAGCTGGAAGCACGCCGAGATCAACGCCTTACTCAAGAAACCCAAGGCGGACCCCAAGGACCTCAAGAACTTCCGGCCCATCTCCCTACTCCCGTTCCCGGCAAAGGTCATCGAGAAGACCGTCAACAAACAACTGACCCGCAACCTCGAGGAGAACAGCATCCTGGACCCGTCCCAGTCCGGGTTTCGCAGCAACCACAGCACCGAAACTGCCCTCATTGCCGCCACCGATGACATCAGGACCCTTCTAGACAACGGAGAGACCGCGGCCCTCATCCTCCTGGACCTGTCAGCCGCCTTCGACACGGTATGCCACCACACACTACGCACACGCCTCCACGACGCCGGAATCCAAGAGAAGGCCCTGGACTGGACCACCTCCTTCCTCTCCGGCAGAACACAGAGCGTCCGCCTCCCCCCCTTCCGCTCCGAGGCCACCGAGATCATCTGCGGCGTACCCCAGGGCTCATCCCTCAGCCCAACGCTGTTCAACATCTACATGGCACCACTCGCCCATGTCGCCCGACTGCACGACCTCAACATCATCTCTTACGCCGATGACACCTAGCTGATTCTCTCCCTCACCAAAGACCCCCACACCGCCAAAACAAACCTCCACGAAGGAATGAAGGCCGTCGCCGAATGGATGAGGAACAGCCGACTGAAGCTGAACTCTGACAAGACGGAGGTCCTCATCCTCGGATCCACCCCCTCGGCCTGGGACGACTCCTGGTGGCCGACCGCACTGGGAGCAGCCCCAATACCCACCGACCACGCACGCAACCTAGGAGTCATCCTCGACTCCACCCTCTCCATGACTAAGCAGGTCAACGCCGTCTCTTCCGCCTGCTTCAACACCCTCTGCATGCTCCGCAAGATCTACAAGTGGATCCCCACCGAAACGAGAAGAACGGTCACCCAGGCCCTCGTCAGCAGCAGGCTGGACTACGGAAACGCCCTCTACGCTGGAGCCTCTGCCAAACTCCTGAAACGGCTGCAACGCATCCAGAACGCCTCTGCACGCCTGTTCCTCGACATCCCTCGCCGCAGCCACATCACCCCTCACCTGAGAAACCTGCACTGGCTCCCCGTCAACAAGAGGATAACCTTCAAGCTCCTCACCCACGCACACAAGGCACTGCACAACACCGGACCTGCGTACCTCAACAGACGACTCAGCCTCTACACCCCCACCCGTCAGCTTCGCTCCGCTGACCTCGCCCTCGCCACAATACCCCGCATCCGAAGAGCGACCTCCGGCGGCAGATCCTTCTCCCACCTCGCCGCCAAAACCTGGAACACCCTCCCAATCCGCCTACGGCAGACCCAAGACCTTCAGAAGACGCCTGAAGACCTGGCTCTTCGAGCAGTAGCAGCACCCCTCCTCCCCCCCCCTCAGCGCCTTGAGACCCTCACGGGTATGTAGTGCGCTCTACAAATGCTATGATTGATTGATTGATTGATTGATTGGGATACTGACTGTTTGGGTTTTACAGCTGAAACGAGTTGGAAATTGACACACACAATTTATCTCAAATTATTTCATGGGATTCATTCGTTCTTTGTGGATGGAGCAAGTTAACCTAAACCCATGACATTTTTGTGAGTTTCAAATGTCAGAAGTATAACTTAAGAAAACTATGCCTCTGCCTTACTTTGATGTAAACTAATTGGAATTGCGGCCTACTATTGTTAAAACATATGCCTGCAGCGGTCAGATTGAATTTCAGTGCAGTCAGAGCAGTAGCGGCTCCTGGAGGGAGTGCTGCCGGGAGGTGACGCGGGGGAGGGGCAGGGTGGGGGGTAGTAAACTACGGAATACGGGCGAATAGAGGTAAGTAAACAAATAAATAAATAAAACGAATTTCAATGCGCGCGCTGCATCGCATTTGGCGATGCAGCGCGCGCAATGAAATTCGTTTTATTTATTTATTTGCTTACTTACCTCTATTCGCCCGTATTCCGTAGTTTACTACCCCCACCCTGCCCCTCCCCGCCCGCGTCACCGCCGGGCAGCACTCCCTCCAGGAGCCGCTACTGAGTCAGAGAGAGTAGGCAGGTGACTCACCTAGGTTTACGGTTCACAAATGCCTGGGGGAGTGTGTCTGCCAGGCAGGAGCTTCACTGGTGATGGTCTCAGTGGAGCTTGTGCTGCTCTGCTCAGAGTGGCACTTTCTAGCGAGACAAATCAAGTAATGAAGCCCATGGAAACATATAAAAATCAGAAATTACACCCATTTGAGCAAAGAGAAACTCTAAAATTGTGAAACTGCTGCAAAGCACCAGAAATGGAAGGGCACTAACCTAGTGCTTCTTTTATTAACCTAGATCGTCTGTCAGAGTCACTGCGTCACACTGGCTCAGCCGGCTGCAGACACTTGATTCTGCCGCTGTAGAGATGAGACATTAGCTGTCTCAGTCACGGCGGACACGGTGAGAGGAGCTCTCAGATACTTAGTTAAATGGGTGGCTCCGTTGTTATGAGAGAGCTTTGCCCCGTGTGCCTTTTAAAGCCATTCAGCACCTCTCTGGTCTCTGATTCAACACATGTTTGTTCTGTTGCCTGGCGGCAGTGAACTGCTGCAACAAATTCCTGGGGGTCCAGGCACAGGCAGGAAATTGAACATCCTGCCACACTTCCTAGGTCGGAAAGGTGTTCTGTTGCTGGGTTGCTTAGCAGCAATTCATGGGGGCACAGGCAGGACAATTATTGAAACAGATCCTGCCAATAGCCAGTCTGCCCAGACCGGAACTAGTCACTGGCAATCAATCTCAAATACATGAAAACTTGACACACGGAGTCTGTCCAGGCTCTGTCCCATGTGGGTCCTGACCAACCAGGCTGAGAGGCGCCTCGTGATCTCAGCTAAATAATCAATTAATTACTGAGTCAGCAGCTGAGTGGTCTGAGCGCTGCTCAGCTACCTGCAGTAACACCAGAGCCTGAGGAGAGCACAGCGGTGAGCTACAGGGCTTAGCTGTAAATGAAATTATATTTTCCAGTCTAACAGGCGGTGCTTTAAATCAATAATCAGCTGAGCGGAGCCCAGCACGCCGCAGCCTGAGGACTGAGAGAGCAGGGAGCAGAGCTCCAGGCTCAGTGTCTGTCAAGAACTATTCATGCCAATGCAAGGGGAGAGGTGTGGCACAGCGGCCAGGGCAGCTGACTCCGGAGCACGGGGCTCACGGTTCGATACCTAGCTCCGGCGGCAGCTCAACCCAGCACCATGTGACTCTGGGCAATAGCTCGCTTAATCTTCCCGACAGCCATGAGACCCTTAGGGGTGATTTGTTTGTGCTTTACAAATACCAGGGTATTATTATTAATACCTGAGTGAGCCACGAGGCAGGCACTGTGCGATGACAGTCTGTGCCACCTCTCGCCACCCACCCTGGTCCAGTTACGCCAGCACCGGCATGAGGCAAGCACTAGCTGCCGCCCAAACTGAAACAAAATACATAGTGCCATTATCGGCAACTTCTCCCACCCCCAGTCTGAGCATGCAAGAATGAATAAATACACAAGACAACTTTGTAGTGGGAAAATATTGCTGCAGGTTTATTCCATACAGGAGTATGCAATATGTGGGTTATCTTACGGGCGATCCAAGGGCGGGCAGCTGTGCCAACCTATGCTGCCCCCGCCGCCTGGTGAGCCAGCACTGTGGGACACCCCGTCAGTGCTACCTTTGATGATCCTCTTCCGGATCACGTGACACGTTGGTCTGTTCTACTCACGCCCTTTTCAGGGCGGAGCGTAGCAGGGCAAACCCCCGGTTGGTCAGGCCCCCAACCGCCCGAAGGACTAACGGGGCGCCGTCGCGGTTTTCCAGGAACCTGCCCTGAGGCTCCTGGTCTTTGGCTCTGGCACCCCTACTGTGCCGCGCAGAGGTACCCTTACTGTACCGGTCTGCTGCAGAGGTACCCTTACTGTACCAGTCTGCTTCCAGATCGCCCTGTAACTCCGCCTGCAACACAAAAGGAAAACATTAAAACATTCAGAGTACCCTGTCCACCAGCCAGGACGCCGGGTAAGAGGTGGGGTGGGAGACGGCGTGGCTGGCGAACAGAGACCGCCAGGAGGGGCAGGGGAGGCATATATGCCCTGCCCCCCATCGCACCGGAAGGACGTCACAGAGGTGACCTAGCTGGAGGGCTCCACAGCCCCTCCAAAGACTAGAGCAGGTGGGCAGTGCCAAAATGGCACTAAAGGGCCGCCCTGCTGAGGTGGCCCCCTGCGGGGGCCGCGGACAGCCGCATAGTGCCATTATCGGCAACTTCTCCCACCCCCAGTCTGAGCATGCAAGAATGAATAAATACACAAGACAACTTTGTAGTGGGAAAATATTGCTGCAGGTTTATTCCATACAGGAGTATGCAATATGTGGGTTATCTTACGGGCGATCCAAGGGCGGGCAGCTGTGCCAACCTATGCTGCCCCCACCCGCCTGGTGAGCCAGCAATGTGGGACACCCCGTCAGTGCTACCTTTGATGATCCTCTTCCGGATCACATGACACGTTGGTCTGTTCTACTCACGCCCTTTTCAGGGCGGAGCGTAGCAGGGCAAACCCCCGGTTGGTCAGGCCCCCAACCGCCCGAAGGACTAACGGGGCGCCGTCGCGGTTTTCCAGGAACCTGCCCTGAGGCTCCTGGTCTTTGGCTCTGGCACCCCTACTGTGCCGCGCAGAGGTACCCTTACTGTACCGGTCTGCCGCAGAGGTACCCTTACTGTACCAGTCTGCTTCCAGATCGCCCTGTAACTCCGCCACAGCTCTGGAGGCGGCTCCCGTCGCCGCGAGAGCCCCCACCAAAACAGCTCATTTCCGACCTGCAACCTGCTTTCTAGGGCCTCGTGCATGTCCAGTGGAAAGTGTCCATGCCCACCTGTGGCAATTGCACCCAAGTTTGTCAACCTAACCTAGGCGTACGCCTGGATGGCCATGGTGACAATGGACCCCATCTTTAGCAAAGTAGCCTTTAACATTAGCCTGGAACAGCTCGTCTCTGGTCTGCGAACTTACGCCATGAACTGTTCACTCTTACAGGATGTTCAACGGCCTCCTCTGACTTGGCTCTGTGCCACCTCTGCGGGGATCATCTCGGACCACCAGAGTTACATAGACCCATGTAGTTGCTGATCTCACCAAAACAGCTCAATTTCCAGGCCTCCTGCAAATCTAAGGGAAGGGATTCTCCCTACTGGTGATAGATGAACCCCATCTATATCACAGTAGCCCTTGACGTTAGCCTGGATCAGCTAGTATCTGATGAAACCAAAGGCCCTTCTGGCCTGTAAACCTGTGCCAAAGTACTAATCCCCCTCCTGTGGGAAAGTACCACTGCCTCACAAGACCGAGCCCCGTGCCCACTCTGGGTGGGCCGATTTCAGACATCATGGCTCACATTGCCCCAACTATTTGCTGCTCTCACCTAGCTGCCATCCTTCTAGCACCGTGTGTGCCTGAACACCTGCGTCTAACGTTTGCGCTGTCCCTCTGCTTTCTAAATCATGACGCAAGGGCATGGTCATAACTGGAAGTATGTGCCAATGATCGAGGGTGCCCTCCCGCCCTTGCCATGCATCCCTTATTCCTTATGGGAATTTCGCCTGCTCAGTTCCCTCTGTGGTGAAACCCCCTCGGCATAACAGCTTAGTTAACATGTCTGCATTAATACAGTGCGCACTGTCTGCAATAAGGTGCCTGACGTTACCCTTGGGGCTAATGTAGGCTCCCACCCTCCTGCAACCTTTAGTTTCAATCCTCCCGTATTTAAAGTGCTTTAACACCATTTTCCACAAATTTGTGGGACAGCGTCACCCTTGCTAGATGACCGCTTCCACAACCAGCCTATCTGCTGGGGCTGTCAGGGCGGAGAATATTGTGCTAACTGGAGCAACCCAAAACCTGCCCATAGAGCAAGGGGCCCCTACTCTGATGCAGTTGCCCAGATATTTGCACTGGACCCATTGGCTTGCTTAACTAAAGCTCGATCCCGTGACCCTTGGAGCTCAATCCAGCTGTGGACCTCGTTTAATTGGGTATCCCTGGAATCATTGCCCTCCACAACTTCAAGTCCGCATTCAGCTTCCTTTCCAGGCACCTTAAAATGCAGGGTTGGGCATACCAACCCCACATGACCAGGGGGTCATGTGTGTATCACCCATGATAATGTTAGAATCTAAGGTTCCCAGGTTCAAGGATTTCCGCAGCCCTCTTTTGAGGGTCTGCTGAGACCACACTGCCTCACAGCATGTTACCCCGCTACCTCCTGCAGCTCCATTAATGCCCTGTTGTGTCCCTGAAAAGACACCTGACAGGGTGAACTGTCTGATGAAACCAGGAATAAGTGAAAATAGGCAAGAGTGCCCTCATGTACTTGCCATGAATCCCTCCTGTCTTACAGAATTACACCTGTTCAGCTCCTGCTGAGAGGACTTCCCTTTTTCTTAACTGCTAACCCCGTGTGCAGACGTGACATTAAATGGGTAACATCCCGGTTTGTGCCCACCTAATGTGCTATGCTGGGAGCAACTAGGCACCCCACATACCTTGTTTCCCTAATTGTTGGGACAGAAGCACCCTATGTTGGCTTCCGGCGTCCCCAACCCACCTGGCTGGTCCCGCTCTCCAGGCGGGGCATTCGAGCTTAACGGAGCAACATGGAGCCTACCCTTGGTTCTAGGGTGCCTTACTGCGCCCAGTAGACCAGTTTGCACCAACCTTCTTAATTGCTAAACCCTAGTGAACCTCCTAATGGTGTCACATCTGGTTAGAAAGGGTAATGTATTGTGCCCACTAATAGCACCACCGCACCCTATCGTGGAGTGACAACTGACAGTCCACCCTGCAGCTGACCCTGTTGCTTAATACGGCCCATTAATGCCCTTGCCTGTCCTTCAACGGCACTGGCAACATAATGCCCAGCAGTTTGGTGAAGGGGGGTTTTTGGTCCCAGCGTGCGACCCAGCTCATACTAGTTTGCACAGTCCCGGTTAGCCTAGGTGAACGGTCCCTCTGAGCTCTGTGTGGGGCCTATTTCACACTTAAACAAATGCCTATTCGCATGAATTTAGAGTGATGCAAGATTGGACTGGCGGCTACCATTCTCACTCACGCCTGCATATACTAGGCTCAGAACACGGAACACTTGCTCTATAATCCCTTGGATACTTATGTCCAGCTACGCCAATCGATAATGGCTCTGCTTCATCATACTGACCGAAGACACATCAACCCTGCGGGAACCAGGTGGGGATGCTAACCTGCCCCCAAACTCTGCAACAAACATGACCAGCTGCCCACCAACAAACCATCCCCAGCACCCGGGGGGCATGCCGCCATTCCTTGGCTTGTACACCGACGAGCTTAAGATTAATAATGGTATCGAAGGACCCATCTCTGAGGGCATGCGTGCAACACTATCCACTGCCTCACCCTAGTCACTAAAACGGTCTTTAATACATTGTGGCCGGATTGAGCATTAACTTTAGCTTACTGCTCCAGCCCATTTTGACCCCAACTTTGGTAGTAGCATGCCCTTAATGGTACGTGACCTTCTACAAGCACTGCGCAGAGTTCCCCATGACCACTGGAGACTCCTCTGGTGACGCATGCCCCCGGTGAGGGTGAAGAGCTCATCCTTTCAAGGAGTCAGACCTCGTTATACAGCGAAAGATGCACGTGGGGCACTCGAATAAGACAAAATAACTATTCTTTGCAAAAGAGAACCTGTCCGTCACTATTGTCTATCTTGGGACAGAAGAAGAACCATGATATTATCACTGATCAAATCCGATGTCATATTCGCTACCTCTGTCATTCTCATAAAATCGCCATATCTGACTGACACCGCACTCTCATCCTATGCTTTGTGTGATCTTGGCCCACTTTAGTGTGAGCAGAGCACCGCGATGCATACTTGGCTTCATGGTCGGTAATGCGCAAGTAAACTACCCCCTCCATCAAGTTGGGTTGCACAGTACATAGTAATGGGTGCAGTGGGCTAGTTACTCTCCTGGGGCCCCAATGCCACTGCACTTGCAGTGCTAATGAAAGCTTTGTCGTTTTGGCTGTGTCAACTTTGTTGCCTGCCCCCCTACAACCTCATGGAAATAGTGCTGAACTCTCGCTTACTACACTGTGGAGTGAGCCCACTGTATTCACCAAAGTTCTTCACAATTCCGCTTCTACTAATTGGGAACACGTTCCCCCCATGGTATCTTGGCGCTGCATAACATGTTTATTGTTACTCAACTCCATGGTACTCGTTTTATCGACCTCAGAAGGATACATGCTGAGTGGACCTACCAGGATCTGAACCTGTGACCGAGACATTGAAACAAGCCACTTTCTGTTCTGCCACTCCCCAGGCCTGTGGAATAGTCTCCCAGGGCCGACATCTGGCACTTGAACCCTTACTTGGACGGGCCTGAGCTGGAAACCCAGATCTAGACAGCCTGCCAACCAGCTGACCACGTCCAATACCAGAGTGTCACACATCCACTCCGTAGCCTGGATACTAAACCCGGCATAGATGTATCAGAAGACCTATCTCTTGGCGCCTGTCTACCACAACTTTCGCTGCGTGTCCTAGTCTGTTAAAATCCGGGCACAAGGTAGCCTGCCCCGCTAAGCCCACGAAGAAATCGCAAGACACCTCCAGCAAACGCCTGGCCAAGCAAACACTACCGGCCACCTCACCCCCGTTACCGTACCTCTCGTTGCAGTCGTTGCGTGAAACCAAGTCCACAACATGCCAACACAGGTTTGCCCCCAAATGGCAGTACGATTCACGATGGGAAACATGACCTGAGAAAGAACACCACGTCCCCGCAACACTTACTTCCAAGTAATGCCCACCGCGATGGAGAGCACAGACCCCTGTTGCCGAAACCCAAGGAACGCAAAGCAAGGAGGCCCCCAGCGAAATATTTCCTAGTAGCTCCATATTTGCCAAAACACCGAATTGCCCGTCAATATCAGTGAAATATAATCCTGGTACTATGGCATATTCCTAAAAAGCACTTTACCAATGTAATTATCCCTTGGTGCTAGCCGAATAGGTGTATTACCCAATTAAGTTATTTTCCTTCATCTTAGAAAGAGGACGGTTGTATGTGCTAACCTGCAAGTCAAATCTAGGCAGCACTCGCAATAACCACCTGAGCTACACTCAGACTCGGTCCTACAGCGATCTCCGCTGGAGGCGGTCAATGGGTATACCATCAGTAATATCCATCCACTTTATTTTATTAAGGAGGAGCGCAGGCTCAAAGTGTTCCAACCGCCCCCTGGAAAATTCCATTTGACAGCAAGCTCCTAGAAGCTTTCATCGGGTGACCGCGCTCTACAATGTAGAGAAACACCCGCCAAAACCGATGTATTCCCTTTCTCAGACTGCGCAACCGCTGGCCCCCGCTCCAGCAAAGGTAAGTCATTATGTCAAAATTAATAAATAATTACAGGACCTTGAGCAGTGTCTGCGCACTAGGCCAGATGTAAGGGCTCACACAGCAATAAGATTGCTATGTGTGACATTTTCATCATTTCCGTGTAATGGGTGATATTTCACCAGCTATGAGTGACCCCTTTTCACAAGCATAGTCAAACAATGAAGACGATACAACATATTACTATCAGAAAATGCACCAATCTAGGGCAACCACATCCTTAAGCTGCTCCTACCCCTGCTGCAAAGCACCCGAAACGGGAGGGACCTGAGCGCTGTACGTTTGCCTTTTTGGAAATAATGGAGGGCAAATAACCGAAGGGACTCCCACGTCGTGTCTACCTCTAGGCTCGAACCCCGGTCCCCTGGACACAAGTCCGCCACGCCACCAGGTGACCTACACCCCTCCCATAAGCTCCTCCCACAAGTGCTGCAGTGTGGCAGCACATCCTAAAGCTCGGACTAGGGCCGTACTCCCTACACATCAGCAATACCTGTCTCTTATTCCAATAAAGGAATATGTGTGTTCAGCCGGTCCATCCTTGCCGCTGCCACCAACAACCCCGGGCTGCATGTGCTGGAGGGTCGTCTCAGACCGCCCGACCTGCTGCCGCTGCTCGTGGTCCACCTAGGGCCAGTGACATCCCAGAGGCTCCGGGCCGTAAACATTAGATTTTACTGCAATTAATCGTGTGCACGCTTGATTAGGGATGATAAATTGCACCCGAACTTCTGCTTACTATTCACATCAGGCATAGGGTGCGGCCCGGACGAAAACCCCACACGCATGGCAGCCGCCATCTTCTGCCACCCATACTTAAAACTTGAGCGCCAGGCAGCCTGCCACCCATACTTAAAACTTGAGCGCCAGGCAGCCTGACGCCGCCGAAAGCCCCCCCTCGCACCGCCGAACACAGAGCATCACCCGGCCCGGCTCCATCCCGTCGGAGGTCCGCAAAATTGGTGCGCCCCCGGTCCGAGAACGGCCACACGGCCCGCACAAGCTCACCCCGCGGGGCGATCCAACGGCAGTGCACGCAGGGAAAGATTCCAACATGTGCATACCTTGCCCATGGCCCCCCCACAACATAAAGTACCCCAGGCCTGCAGGATGGTGCAAACAAGATATTGTCGAGCTGCGGCAGCCACTCCTCATTCCGCAGTATAATGACGAGTGCCGCAGTACGAGGGGTATCACACTAACAACCAACAGAATGTGACCCCCGCCCGTCTAACTAGCCCTGAGCCAGCATGCCGCTTCGCGGCGCGTCCAAAGCTGCACATCTCTGGCAGGGGACAAGACCCACACCGGGGCACCAAGCGGAGGGGGTAGGTAGGCCGACTCACGCTCACACCGATGCTCCCACCGCAACTCCAAGATGAGTGTTGTTCTGACCCTAACGGTCAGGCCCATTGAGCTTCCTCCTGCCCCATGCAGCGTTGGCGCTGGAACCCTCATGGGGCACACCATCGGGTCACTACCGGGATCTCCTGCGCCACACCACCACGGCCAACAAACCACAGCCTCACATGAAGGCATAGGAGCGCTCCACACGAGCACCGCATCTACATTACCCTTCAGGCACAGGGAGCTTATGTGTTTTGCCGAGGATCACAGGATGCGAACGCGACCCCGAGGCTCGAAACCTGCTGCTTCCCCCTGCTACACAACACACCGCCTGGCCAAAAGGCTCGGGGACATCCAGGCCCCTGACCCCCCGCCCAGGTCACCCGTGCGACCAGGCTCCAACACGCGGTTGGAGCCACAGACCCAAAGGAAAGCCCAGGGAGGGGGGGGGGGGGGGCTACAGCGCCAACACACTCACGGGTACAAAACCGGACTCCAGACCACGAACGACGGCGTCCTGGACGGCGTGTCCGACCCCCCTAGTGGGCCCCCGCTGACGCCATATACAATAAACAAGGAGTCTGCCGCCTCTAAGAGCTCCCAGCCACACCGGAGTGCGGGGAGTCATATCGAAGCCCAAGGCGTTGGAGGAAGTCCCGGGGATTTCAATCTCGGGGGCAGTTCTAAAGCGGTCGCCCCCAGCTTACCGCACCCCCCCAGCACAACCCATGCTGCGGCCAGCACAACCCCGCGGGCCTTCGCTAGGCCCAGACAATACCTCCACGGAGCTCTAAGAACTCCACAAGCTCGGACCGCAGCAGGCAGTGACTAAAGAAGGGAGGGACAACCTCACCTCACAACGCAACCCTGGACCGGCACGATACGATCCCACGAAAACGACCCTCCGCGCTGAAGACCACAAAGACGGCGTGGCTGGGAAACATCCAGCACAAAAGTCATCAGTCCAACTGACCACATCCTCTCCCCACAAACCACTGGAGACACGCTGTGAGAGGCAGGGGCAAAACACACCAACCCCGACTCACCTTGACAAACCCGACTAGGCGGCGCGACGATGACCCCGGCGAGCCTGGACAACGTTTCCAGTGCGGGGGTGGGACCGCAACAACGCCGGCCGACGCGAGACAACCAGTCAAGACGGCGTGGCTGGCGAACAGAGACCGCCAGGAGGGGCAGGGGAGGCATATATGCCCTGCCCCCCCATCGCACCGGAAGGACGTCACAGAGGTGACCTAGCTGGAGGGCTCCACAGCCCCTCCAAAGACTAGAGCGGGTGGGCAGTGCCAAAATGGCACTAAAGGGCCGCCCTGCTGAGGTGGCCCCCTGCGGGGGCCGCGGACAGCCGCATTACTGCTGCCTGGTGCCCGCTTGCAATGGACACACTGCTTTTGCAGTTGATACGCTCACATGAATGCAGCTGCTGCAGTGAATGCAACAGAAAAGCTATTGACGCGTTGCAATGGAGGCCTGGCCGGCACGTGCCTGCATCTAATTTTGTTATTCTCAGTAGCCAGTCAGCGCTGCACAGTGAGCGTTCACAGTACTGCACGGTCAGTAACACTGTCTCTGCCAGAGCAGCGCCAACCAGCGCGCGGCCGCGCTCCCGCAGCATGCTCAAATATGACTGCTAATTAACTTAGTATAGCCAGGCGCTCGGGAGGTGCTATAATGCGTGACTTTGCAATTTAGTGCGGTGATGCGGACCACCACACTAAAATGCATTAGTCTAATGCCTGATGCGTAGTACTTGGCAGGGCTGTAATGCATATTGCTTGTCAATCACTTGTACACACTCCGAGTGCGGCCACTGCACTGAGTTCATCAGACTTACTGAAAGCGGTCTAGCTGACTCTCAGCTTCCTGATACTCAGAGGTGAAATATCGCTGCTTCAACTAAGGAAAAAGCTCTAAGCAGCCTCATCAGGAAAGAGGATGTGACGCTAAGGCCAGAGTTGCTGGAACTGGGGAAACCAGGTTCGAGTCTCAGCGCCAGCTCAAAATCCTGTGATTCTGGGTAAATCACTTACTCTTCCAGTGTCTAACAAAAAAACAAGACTGCGTTATGTGTAGCCTCAAAAAGGCAACACATATGTAAAACTAAAAGCACATTATTTGTACAATCACAGCTAAGTATTAAGAGGTACAGGCAAGCGTCGGACAGGGATGGGGTGATAGGGCTGCTACATGAGAAGGAGGGGGTGGGGAAAGAAGCACCACGCACACGTAGGAATGGGGAAAAAGGAATAATACCTCAATCACAGTGTGAGCATCAGACAGGCACTAATTAAGTCGAATCAAACTGTGCTTGGTTCAGCTCCACAAAAAACAAAGGAAGTGATGCTTGGTATAAGCTAAGCCTGTTCTAAAGATTGCACCTCACTTACATTGCTATGTGTGGTTTACATCAATATGGCTGTATAGGGATGACCGCCATGATGCAGAGGATACGGGGTGAAAGGGTATGTTGTTATGACTGGAAGAGCCTGAATGATATCCCTGAGGAGTTAGAAGGTAACCTAGTCAGCAGGGGATTCTGGGAGGAGACAGAAAGGGGGCGCCTTGGGATGGAATACTCTACTGGAAACAGCAAAACACCTCTTGGATAAAAGGGCATGGCTGAGCGATGCCGCCATCTGTTGTAAAATGGTGAGTTAAGAATCAAGCACAAAATACCATAGGCGAGATCTAGGCATTGATTTTTCTGCACAAAGACGTGTATTTAATAGGAGAGGATGTGGCATAATGGCCAGAGCTGTCGACTTTGGAGCGGGGGAACCCTGTTTGAGTCTCGGCATCAGCTCAATGTTCTGTGATTCTGGGCCAATTACTTAATCTCTCCGTGCCTAAAAACAAAAAATGTGTGTAACGTGTGCATGTAAAACACCAGTTTACATAACACAAAGTAAACAAAAATGTGTGTACACAACACCTGTTTTGAAAACCTAGTGGCTTCCAGGGGAGGTCGGAGGCAACTTCCAAATTGTGTGACTCAGGCCCAATACTTACGGTTTACTCACAGAAACGGGCACCCAGCTATATATCATCTAGAGTCCTGAAGTCAGCAAACTTCTATACCACCATGAAGCCACAATTCAAGGATCAGAAGCACAAAGTAAAATCCCTTGATGTGATGTCCTAAGCTCTGGAGTGCCTTTCACCAACACATTTAGACCAGGACTAATCTCTGTAGGGACACTAAAGTAGGCAATGCGCCGACCCTGCACTCTATCGCTTATCCACCCATGGCAACACTTAACAATTACGGTGAATCACAACGTAAGAGGGGACTATATGGGACTTGGCCATAGTCACTCTGCATAGAATAGATGACTATATCTGGTACAAGGAGCTCTGCACTGCTGAAGGAAATAGTGTCAATCAATGTCTACAGTAAAGGTTTCACTAGCACAAAAAGGTGGGTTTTCAATCAGGGGAAAGAAACCACCCGGAAGGGAGAGGAGACCTTCTGAACAGTTAAGGAAGATTTGGATACATTCTCCCAGGATGTGAACTTCGAACCAAAAAGTACCTACCTGCAGATGCAAAAGAAACCCACAAAACCGAAATAATGTTGTTGGGTGTCTTTAGATTCGGGGGGGGGGGTCAAGGGAGCTTTTCTTTTTATATACAACCCTCACTCACTCTATTAAAGACATGCCTCATCATCGGGTTCATCCTGGATGCTAAAAGTCTGGATGGGCTTGACCATATTCCATGGAGCTCTTTGTATATATGCTCTTTTTTATATAGTGACCGGGGGGTTAATATTAAAAATGACTCATCCATGCCCATCCATCCATACTTTACAGTAAAGGGTTTGCAAAGAGGTATCAGTTCAAGCTTATATGGAGGGGAAAATGAGTTAATCGTTGTCCCTTTGTTATCTTATTTCAAGAAACTTCCTATCTATTGTCTTCATGAACATACTTGTTAGGGTTACAGAAACTGCTACATACACCATGTTGTTACTTATTCAATGTTTGTAGTGGTCGCATAACTAGTTAGCAGAACTAACCAGACAAACAGATCCACCAGCTATGAACACCATGCACCCACACACAACAGAATCAAGAAAGAGCTTTCAATCAGTCAGTCCTTCCAAGATACATTTATCGGCCCAGACACAGAAATATTCAGAGATAGCTCTTTCCTGAATCTGTGGGTGGTAATGTATTGACCCTAAGTAATAACACATGAAACAGACCGTGTACCGAATACTTTAGGTCGCCCAACACATGGATCCAAAAAGAAAGGAAGTTGGTTTCTATAAGGCAAGCGAAGACACAATAACGAGCCCTTAGCTCCATCACAATAAGTTCTAATGTATTCCCCCTCCAGAAAACTTTGGCGATAGTTACACAAAAATTATTGTCTCGCAGTGATGGATGTCAACTCGAGAGACAACCCACCCTACCTTCAGAGTGAATTTTCACGTGGCGGTTTTCCTCCTTTTCGAGGGGCACACTTGTGAAATGTTTCCAGGGATATTTTGAAAGGTTCATCTCTGCTTTGAGTAGTGAGAGCTCCTCCGGATATCGCAGCATGGGTCCCACCCACCTCGGGGGCATATGTCTCTGCCCCTGACTCTGCAGTCACACAGGTGTTTTTAATAGTCTGTGAGGCATGTGTCTAGAAACTGTAACATCTGTTTCAGTTGGAGGATAGCTTTTATTTATGAGTCCTGAGTGTATGTAATGAAAGGAGTCTGTGCCCCCTGTGTGGTATACACAAAAGCTTAGCAGGCTAAGTTCTGAGTCTGTATGATGTGTGTGATGAAAGGGCTATTCTCTCCGTGTAATGCTGTGTCACCTGAGAGATGCTGGCAGAGTCCTCGGTCTCAACCATGCTTAGCCTGTGAGTTTGCTCTGCTGCTAGTTGACTGACTATAAGATCTGGACAGTGAAAGGAAGGGCTCTTCTGAGCCTGTTTTATTTGTGCTCAGAGGACTGTGACTGTCTGTTGGAAAACGAGGCAGTATCTGTGAGGCCTGCACAAATAACATGACTACATTTGTCCTTCACTGGGAACCAAACACCCAATTGTAGCGCCTGACTCTCAGAGGGTAGCGTTGCAGAGCAGTCTGAGGCTTTACTCAAGGGAGGTGGTGTGGGCTAGTAATCGCCATTTGCAGGTGCGCAGAAATAACACTCAATAATTGATTGTCCAGTCTGTACTTTGCTTTATAAAAGTAAGAGTACATTTATTAAACACACACACTACTCAATACTATGCACCAATTACAAATATACATAAGCTGTTGGAATTACTTTGTGACATTGCGTAACATCTCCACCCCTCCCAAAAAGGGGGTGGGGTCTAGTACCACCACTCCCATGTATGCACATCATCTTGCCCCCTAATGCAGTGTGTTGAGCCTAACCTGGAGCGAGGGCCCTGCGCACTGGCACCATCCCAGTGGCGACCCACCCCAATACCTCAACGCGCATTAAAAATGGGTACACCTGCCTTGGTGACACATAACCCTGACTGAGCATTTCCTACTGACCATAAAGTATGCACCTCTATATCTTAAGGGCTAGCAGTCTGGGTCTTCACCTAAGTGCAGCAGCAAGAATACATGTTAACGCACACCTTAGAATGACAGTACTCATCACCTTTGTTGGACATTAGAATGCATTGCAATTACAGCCCCTAAGGGCATCACAGATGAAATCACAGGATTACGCCTATACAGCCAGACACCCTAGCAGGAATGTCTGGCAACATAACCCACTTTGCTTATGACATCACCTTACACAGGTACTTCACATTACATATGTGACCTCCAGTCCCTCTAGAAAAAGAATAACAGTTAGTAAATGCAGTTCTGGTGCAATTACACCTCTTCTGGAACCATCCCCAACTCAGCCTTTCACTCCATGAAGCCCATTGCAATACACCCTCAGCTGTAGAACAAAAGTTCCAGCCTAGAAGGTGTATAAATGCAGGTTGAGCCCTTGAGGGGTTATCCTTTCCAAATCCCTAGGAAACTTAGGGTGGGACTGAACTTCGTGCTGGGGGGGACTGCGCTTCTCCAGCAGCTCCCCCAGCACCCTTTTCACTTCTTGAGGGTGACCCCCTCCTCTGGGGGCCACCAAGCACAAAAACGGTAGATTTCCAAATGCCTTGCAAGGCATTATGGGGCGCTTCGTGCTCCTCTGCATGCATATATGATGAGCGGCCGCTGTGCCGGGGAGAGCCGCGATCCATCTGGCGCGCCGCCTCCCACGCGGGGTGGGGGGCCCGGTCCCACCCGGACCCCCAGGTAAGGGAGACGGCTCGGGGAGCCCACCCCCGGCCGCTCCGGCCACGTGTTGGGGGCCCGATTCCACCCGGGCCCCGCAATGCCTGGCTCCTCCTTCTGCGGGTCCCAGTCCCACCCGGGACCCACGACAGCCTGACGGGTAGGAGGGCAGCCTGGGGAGCCCACCCCCGGCTGCCCCCGCCGGCTCCCCGCGCGGCCAGCACCCTTGTGTGCTGCCGCGGGAGCCGGCCGATCAGTTCTGGTCTGCCCGCTCCAGCGGGCAGACGCGTCGTCCTGCTCCGGTCCGGGGGAAGTGCGGCAGCGCTCCCCCGGCCTCCTCCCAGTCTTCGGGGCCCGGGGATGGGGTCCCGGGCCCCTCCTCCTCTTCCCGGGGAGCGCGCCGGCGCTCCCCGTCTGGATTTTGCTCGCAGGGGCCAGGGTGGGCTCCTGACTCCCCCGCCTTCCTCCGCTTCACGGGGGCGCGACCGGCGTCCCCGGCTTTACTTCAGGGCCCGGGGATGGGGTCCCGGGCCCCCTGGGGATCTCCTCGCGGGGGGCGCGACGGCACTCCCCCGCCTCCATTTTCGGTGGGGGCCAGGGTGGGCCCCTGGCCCCCAGGCAGGGCACTTTCGCGGGGAGCGCGACAGGCGCTCCCCGGCTTCCCTTCTTCTCCAGGGGTCAAAGGTCGCTCACCTTCCGGGGGCCATATCTCAGCCCCTGGGGGTCCGATCTGCCCCATTTTCGCGTCCTCTTGCTCCTGGCGGCGGCCCCCAGCCACGGGGAGCACTCTCCTTCGCCCTCTGGATCTCCAAGAGGGGGCATTCTGCAGGGAGCGGTCTTCACTGGCTCCCTGCGCCAGACTCTCGCCTGGCTCTCCTCCTGGGCCTCTCTTCTCCCTGCGCAGAGGCCCCTGCTTCTGCGCACCGGTCCTGGGCTCCTCTTCTGGCGCTGTTAGGGGCCTGGGGGCAGTCAGGGGGTACCTCCTTCCAACTGCCCATTGCCAGGCTCCAGCACCTTCCGCCTCAGCAGACCACACCCCAGAGAGCTTCCCTTCCTGTGCAAGCACTTTTTAAAAGTTGAGTAGGAGGCTGGCAGGAAGTCTCTGTTGGTCCTATCCAACAGCGCCACATCACTTCCCTGCCCCTGCTCCCTCCTTCTTGTCCAGCCTCTGGGCTGGTTCAAAATGGCGTCGTCCAGGGTCTCTGGCCACATGGTCTCTGAAACCAGAGCCCTTCCCTCCTAGGTGCAGCCTGGTGCCTGGCACCCAGTGATAGCTGCTGATGGATGAGCCTGTAGCTCCGCCTATCTTCCCTTCGTGGAAAGGAGGTCTTCAATCTGGGAGGGAAAGGTCATCAATCCAGCCTGCTGAGGTCAACCCCCAGCCAGGCCCTGGTTATGATCTGACTCAGAGAGATGTAACATTTCTGGATGACCCAAAAGCAGTACAAATATGACTCTGGACTCTGCAGAATACTTCTTTTCACATCCGCTACAGTGGACTTTAGTGCGTGTCTGGAATCTGTAGGCCTTATGGAAGTTAATCTAGCACATGGGCTCCACATCCCCATAGGGGAATAATGAAGTGAAAAACACAGTAAAGCACACTGACTTTCCCTGGCATGTTCCTTCCCAGTGTATAAGGCCTATTCCGTGTCACCACCCACTTCTGCATAAGTCCCGCCACACCATTAACTTTGTAGCTGCTCCTGGACTGCGCACGCCAGGAATCTCCCCTGCGCAGCCCCAACACGTGTGCACACGCTTGTACACAGGTGTCTGCATGTAACCAGCCCGGTGCCCCTTACTCCAGCTGCTGCGCAGCGGCCTAGTCAAGCTAGGGGGACACCAGTAAAATCCACATGCCGTCTCCTTCATTATGAGTTCACTGTGGATGAGTCCCAATTTATGAGGCTCTCCCACAGTAAAAGCTCCACACATAGGTGCTCAAAAAGCGAAAAATCTGGGCGGCCCATCGTGTCAGAACCACCTTCTAACACTGTCCCATGGGTGCACTGAGAGATCCATCTAGTGCCTACACCTGTGTCTTCTGCTCTTTCACGCCATAGCATGTAAGGGTGGGTAACTTCACGTGCTGCTGCCTGTTTGATTCAGTGCTAACCGCTAACAATCCACACTAAATTATAGGTACACAGATCTCCTCTGTCAGAAGGTCTAGCCTAGGGAGTGGGTATTCCCTACCGCACCTTCTTGAGGGCCTTATTACAAAGGCTGAGATGTTGCAGCTCCCTGTTGAAGCCCAGAGGCTTGTGGTGCTTTTCAGCAATGGAGCTGGAAGCATTTATATTAAAGATGCTGAAATCATGTTAGTAATCTGACAATTGCAACCAGTGGTGGCGGAACACTTTTCGGAGTAGGGGTGCTGGCATCAATGTTACATCACTGAAGTCACAGGGATTGTGAAAACTCCAAGTGTCACACAAGAGTTACAAATGAGCCACGCCCATTTAGCAAGAAAGTGGTGAGGATGTGGTATGTAGTCGGTGCATTCTGGTTCACACTGTTGCAAATATATTACTAAAGCCAATAGTGATAGAACACAGTCAATGCAGACAGCACATTTTCCGTCGAAATACCGTCAAAATTCGCATTGACATGCAGTTTTACTGATAAAACTATATAGTGCACAAACAATAATGTGTGAAAATCAGTTTACAGCAAATATTTCCATCTGCGCATCACCAAGTAAACTGTTTTGATATTTTTGATCCTATTTAAATGTTTGTTTCCATCACACCTCAGAATCACAAAAATATTTGCTTCATTTGTGCTTTCCTAGCTGCTGCTATGTTTTCAAATATTTGTAGTTATTTTACAGATATTTAAATGTTGAGTGAAATCCTGCAGCCTTTTCTTTTATTCTTCTTGATTATTGAATAGTTCCCTTTACTTTTCTTTCTCTAACTGCAAAGTAAGAGGATTTTGTAAACACCAATCTGCCTGACATTGGACCTCTGTCTTTGAATGCACAGCTAAATTGGACGCGTTTCGCCTGTCCAGCAGGCTTGCTCACCGCCTGCTGGACAGGCGAAACGCGTCCAATTTAGCCGACATTAAAGTATAATTTTGGCCAGAACACGGCGGCGTCATTTCCTTTTGGGAGGAGAAGTGAAAATTAATCGGACCGGGCTTGGTGGGTCCGTGTCGACGACGCGCCCTCTGTTCAGGAGTGCGACGGTTTTCAGCAAGCAACGAGGTGCCAATATATATATATATATATATATATATATATATATATATATATATATATATATATATATAGTGTAACACAATTTTTAAAAATATATATTTTACATTATATTAGTTTTAATAGTTCTTTTAAATTTACTACTATGAAAACCATATATATATATATATATATATATATATATATATATATATATATATTCATATGAATATATTTATTACCTACTGCTGGTCACCAGTAGGTAGTCATATTTAGCACCATGTTTCCATTGGAAAAGCGTTGTTTGAATTGCCTATAACTTTGGCGCCTTTTGACGAATCTTCATAAAATTTTCGAAAAAAGTGCACCCGTAATTCTTGTTGTGCATGGAAAGTTTCAAGGTGATACGTCAAGCAGGGGCTGGCAAAAGGAGGAGGCACAAAAAGTGTATTTCCCATGGTAATTCTATAGACCCTTTAAACACGCCGGCAGCCAGAACGGCTGGACGGAATTACACCAAATTTTGCAGAAAGCTAGGTTTTGGTCCGCAGATTGTACTTTTTGTTATTTGGTGTAAATCCATTCAGAAGTTTTCTAGATATCAGAGGAAATCCAAATTTCAATCATCGCGATCCCGAGGACACCGGAGTAGGTGTTGACAGCGGGCGTCCGGCCTTGACAAATGTGTGACTACAGGTGTTCGCCCCTCCCTGGATCTTTAAAAGCTACAAGAAATACATAGCCAATGTTTTAAATCAACCAGTGGGTCCGTAAGTATGGTCACACCACTGCATGCACAGCACACCTTAGCGCGTGTGCTGCAAAAAATACACATGGCTTATTTTTGCCACCACTTCACTACTTTCACACAAATTTCACGTTTTTTGGTCCTGAAGAAAGCCTCTTCAATATTTTTTCGAGGCTGAAACATGTCGACCAGTTAGATAATGAAGACCAATTACTATTAGTCTTCTTTTTATCCCTTTTCTTTTTAATCATATCCTGGGCCGCTGGGAATAAAAAAATTGGTCAGTTATGAATCCCAGAGATATTTTTAAACTTCACCACTTTTTGAGCACTACACAAAAAAACCTGCTCCGCTGTAACTCAGGCGTCGCAGCACAGCTGGGTAGCATTCGGCTACCCACCTGGGAACCCAATGATGAAGCATGCCACCAACTAGGTTGGTGGGTGAGGGTTCCTCTTACAAACCCAAGTGGTCCCTGGCACTCCAAATTTTATAGTAGAGTCGTCCCCAGTGGGTCCGTCCACGTTGTTTTTGAATATCTACAATCTACTTCACAAATAATAACAAGCTCAATCAGAGGACTTCATAGCTCTGATTGGTTGCCAACACTTTAACCAGAAAGGGTTGGAAGCCATCTTGGGACTCAGCTTCCGCCGAGTCCCAAAAACAAACACAGACAAAACAGAGAAGGGGGCAGTACGCGAACACCCAGACCCACTAGCTCTGGTGCTGGTGTCCCAGAGCAACCCTGCCAGGAGAAAAAACATTTTTTTTAAATTCACAGTGAGTTTCGTAAAATATTTGTGAATATCACCATGAATTACTAAAAAAAAAGCGTGGTCTTCCATGCTTGTTTTCAATGTTGTCTCTGGTGGGTCAGGTCTTGTGGGTATGCAGAGTTTATAATAAAATAGAGTGGGTGCACGGGGCCCCCCTCCAAGGGCTTCTTTATGCCCTAGGGACCACCACCTCCCCGTGGCTCATGTTAATATGAAGTAGTGGCAGCGGGGGCAGCGCGGACCCTCCTCTATGAGGTGGCCATGCGGAACTCCCCCCAGGCCCCGGCTAACATAAAATTTGTTTGAGGGGGCCCGCACAGACCCCTGGCCCCGGGGACCACCAGCTCCCCAGGCCAGCCCGTGCACAAGAAAGGAGGGGGGATGCACGGCCCCCCTCCTGGAGCCATACATGGCCCTGGGTACCGCCACCTACCATGGCCGGCTCCTGCTATATCCCAGGCTGCCCACCCCCGTGACATAGCTGTTTGCATGGCAAGCAAAAGCAAATGCTCCGCTTCCAGCAAGAGGGAGCTGTCAAAGTGCTTCTGCTTGCTGGAAGCAGAGTTTTCATCTCTTTCCCTGCCCACTGTCATGCAGGCAGGGAAAGAGATGAAACAAGTGCTCTCACATGCAGGGGGCTGCATTTCCAGCATTGCACGAGAGCAATGCCGGCCCCCGCAGGAGGCAGGGAAGTGGCTGGGACTGCGGGGACCTTGAGGCTCCCCCCTTGGTCCCGATCAAACCACAATGGGTGCCCTGGGTGTCACCAGGGCACTCAGGGACACATGACTGGGCCCTAGGTATGGGGTCCTCAGGGCCAAAATCGGCCCGGGGAGGCCCTCCCTTCCCCCATTGATTGTGGCTGGGTCCTGGAGGATGGGATCCCTGGGGTCAATATCGGCCCAGGGAGAAAGGCCGCACAGCCTCCCTCCCCCATGAAGCCTTGGCCGGCCCCAGGAGATGGGGTCCCGGGGCCGTTCTGGCCCATATGCTAATTTCTCAAAAACTAAACCTCAACAGTAAGCACTTACACATATAAACATAGCAGGTGCCCCCATTGAAGCTCCACTTCTGTAAAGGACATATGATCCTAACTCCTGGGCTTGGGGAAAGCAAAGCGAGTGTGCTTTGTCGGCAATTCCATATTGAAAATGATCTAAATCCTTTGCGGAGGTGACTACATCATTGATCTATTGGCGCGCAATCAGTATGTGACTGTGACGAGTGAGCTCTTTGTTGTACTGTCCTGGTGGGAGCAGAGTCCATGGTTCTTCCTTATTACTATGAGTATGCAAATGTGCAAATCACTTGGAAGCTTCTCCCATTTGGAGCCCTCCCACCTTAGCAGTATGCAAAGGTCTTCCTGCCTTTTGCCAGGATGATTCACAGCTTAACGAGAGGCCCCCCCAATGCATTTCCCACCGATATTGGTGAGGAGTTCTTGATGTGTGGGAATATGAGGACATCTCCACCAAACAAAGAAGCACTTACTTCATATAGTTAAGAGGAAAGATCCTCGTTTGGTGGAGATTTTCCTTTTTGTAGGCTCGTGGTCTTCTCTATAGGAGTATTCATGTTATCACATATTTCTGGATAAAGACACACCAGGAACAATCACATTGCTTAAATGAACACAAGGTCACTGGTGACATTTCCTCGTGCTCCATTACGTAGCTATAGTGTACAATATGTACTGGACATTTACTCAAGGAGGTAGCACTTAGTAATTAACCAGTAGAAAGTACTCCACTGGGGTAGATATTTTGTGCGAAACTGTGGACTTTTGTTGGATAAAAGGGTAGGTGTGGCTGAGTTACTTACACAGCTACTGACACACCCTCACACACCCACTGAGTGACCCATTCAGACCCTGATACACCCACTTACAGATGCACTCAGACTCACATACCCACTCATAGATGCACTCAGACACTCACTCACACACTCATGCACCGACTCACAGACCCATACAGACACTCACACAGCCACTCACAGATCCATTCAAACACTTATGTATCAACTCACATACCCACTCAGACATGTGCATCCACTCACAGACCCACTCAGACACTCATGCATGCATTCACAGACCCATACAGCCACTCACACAGCCACTCACAGACCCTATCAAAGACTCACACACCCACTCATAGATCTGCTTAGGCACCCACTCACATACCCACTCAGACACTCACGCACCCACTCACAGACCCACTCAGACACTCACACACCCACTAACACACCCAGTGAGACACTTATGTAGACACTCCCAGACCCACACAGACACTCACACACCCATTGGGACACTCACATACTAACTCAAACACCCACTGAAACACTCATGCACTCACTCTCAAAGGTTACAGGTAACAGTCAGGAATTTGTTTTTTTAAAAACCTTATAAATTCACTTAAAAAACAAAGGTTACAGGGATGTTATAGTCAAGAAACAACATTAAAAAAACACCTTAGAAATTCCCTGAAAAAAACCAAAGGTTACAGGGACGTTATAGTTAGGCTCACATTTCACTCGTAGAAAACCAGTGAAATTCAGCAGTTATAGTTAGCTGAGCTAACTATAACTTACGCCCGCATTGCACTACTTTTGACCTTGAAGTCAACAACAAAGGGGGGGCACTGTTCCACAGTGAGTGGTGCAAAGAACGTACACACTCCTGAGAGATTAGAGAAAGGAAAGTACTAGGTCAAGGACTCAGTGGAAAAGGGGGTAGGAGAGACACAAATTGTCTCTTGTAGCCCTCACACATCCCTGGGGATGTCATGCTTCATCATTGGGCAGTTGCTCCTCGTCGGGCCGGCGGTGCAATGCCCTACGGGTCCCCGAAGGGTCACTTTGGCGGAGATCTTTTGAGAACTGCCGTATGGTGCATGTGGGTGTGTGACCAGAGTCCTAAGTGAAGGGTGATAATGTGCGTGCAGTGTGATTAAAACTGTCTAAGGGTTACCAACCAGCAAAAAAAAAAAAATTTAATAGAAAGGGTACCCTTGGCAGACTAAAAAAACCCGTAGGTTTAGGAGTTACCCAAAGAGGCGTAATGTGCCCAGGTAACTACCAGGTCGACATGTTTCACGCCCTAGTGGTCATAACGATCCCTGGCGTTTCATCAGGACCGGAAAAACTGTGGAGGTGATATAGTGCACGAAACAAATATATATAAATATATATAATAATTAGAAGAAGGGTAACATTAGCCCTCTAAACGGTCAGTAGGGGCAATAGCATAAGAAATTATGGGCTAAAGTATGAGTACAATAGTCGAATATGCCCTCTTGACCGTGACCTAGAATAACAAGAAAGAAAGAGAAAAGAAAAGAAGAAAAACAAAACAAAAAGATGACTACGAGGCAAGTACAAATGTTAAACTTGCAGATATGCCCCCAGAGGTAGGTATCCTAGAGGCACATCACGCGTCACTCATGTAAAGTGCATCATAACTGGTCAGATGACACCAACCTCCAAATCATACACCCAGCGTTATGGCATCCAACAGTGGAGACGGGGGAGAGCCGTTGGCACGCCGCATAGGAAAAACGGCCATCCATAGGGCTCCCCGCCCACCCCCCGGAAAAATGCCAGTAATAGCATGGGGGCATGTAGAAGATAGGAGATCCTTTTAATGAACACATAAGGAGGCAAAAATGACCAGCTGAGAATTAAGCTAACACCAAACGCCGTATGTTCACGGAACACGTGGAGGTAGCAAACACTAGCCCGTCATATGCGTACCGGCGCATCTCAACTATGAGATTACTGTATCTCTTACCTAAGAATTAGGAGAGCAGTGCTCCATAGGCTAAAGGCGTAGGGTGCCCGCACCTTACTTAGCTGTTAAGAGAAACAATGAGACAGTGCAATAGAGAAAAATCAGTGAGTAGGCACGTATAACACTAATAGTTTGTCCCATGAACTTACTTCAACAGGCGATCACCATCAACAGCGCTGCGGTATTGGTACTCACATATTTACTCGGGTGTCAGCTCCATTAGACCTGCCCCGTCCTGACGCCTGCCTGAAGGTCAGGAACTGCGGTCTACACCCGCGTATAAGTACTGACAACAAATGGCATGAGGGAGGTACCTGTTTCCGGTATTCCCCATCATTGGCCCCTTCAGCGCGCATGCGTGTGTAAGGTGGAGCTGTCTCAGTAAGGCGCATGCGTGCCGACCAGAGTTCTACGGCGGCTGCGCATGTGTGTAGTTAGATGTGGAGTGCGTCTCAGGAAGCTGGCAGTGTAATCTATGCCAGGGCGGTGCAATCTAGATAATACTAGCCAAGTCCCAGACCAAAATACAGTCTGGAAACGTGCCACTATACTTCAAATGAGATACAGAAAGTAAAAACAAAAAGATTATGTTCAAAAACAATTATGTTCAAAAAACAAACGAGGAGTTTGTACACCACACCCCCAGGGGGAGCGAGAGACAGGGCGCCAAGTGTAATGCCCCGTAAATGTTAAATGGGGTACAAGGTGTGCTATACTCGAAAAAGTAAAGATGACACAACAACCGCAAGGGTCAGTGACAGCGGGTGGCAAGAACAATCAGACCTAAAAAGGGTGTTAAGTATGGGTCGTAGTTATAATGGTAATTACAGCTCATGGCAGGGACATCATGTAGCACTAAGGCCAGTGTGTTTCCTATGATCGATTAGTGATAGCAGGAATTACAGTTCAGACCACGGAATTTCCTCATTGAGGCCTAGTCTATGGGTGCGAAGACGATGGACCCACCGTTGCTCTCGTCGCAGAAGTGAGGAGCTGTTCCATCCTGGGTTAGCCTCTAGGATGGTCCAGTGTATGGATTCACATGGATGTCCTTTTTCAATGAAATGGTTCGTCAGCTTGGTAGCAGTACGTCCCCGTCTCACGGTACTCTTGTGCTCACTAATCCTAACTTTCACTGCCCGGGTTGTCATCCCTACATATCGAAGCAGGCAGGGGCAGGTAATGAGATATACACAGTTGGTGGTGTTACAATTAGTATGTCTCCGCTGTTCCCACACAAAATCGCCCAGTTGTAGTGATTTAGTGTGTTTAGTGGCAGAGCAGGCCCCACACGTCCCGCAGGGATAGTGTCCTGTAACTGCCGGAAGGTTCCAGAGTGTGGTTTCCTTAAGTGTCTTGTGTATTCGTGGGCGTGTATTGACCAACTGGTCTCTGAGATTCGCCGTTCTTTTGAATGCGAAACGGGGGTTTTAAATCCAATGAGTCAATATTAAGGATCCTCCAATTACGATTGATAATTTTCTTGACTTGATTGGATAGAGGGGTGAAGGTAGTGACACAAGTGATTAATTCATTTTTTCTTGGTTCCCTCGTTTCCAAAAGGCCCTGACGGGTGTTGTTTCTTGCACGTTGTTTTGCTTTTGAGACCACATCTCTGGGGTAGTGCCTCTCCTGTAAGTTGTTTGCCAGTGTAGTCGCCTGGGACTCAAATTCATGTATCCTGCTACAGTTCCGTCGAATCCTCAGGAATTGGCCATATGGTAGATTTTCTCTGAGGGCTTTTGGATGGTAGCTTTTGAAACTCAAAAGACTATTACAATCGGTGGACTTCCTATAGGTAGTAGTATGTAGGAGACCATCCTCAAGGCTTATCAGTAGATCTAGAAATGATATTTCTTTGTCACTAACTGTCATCGTGAAACGTAGATGGGGATCCTGGTTGTTAATCCACTCATGGAACGTATGGGCCGCCATCTCAGTACCCTCCACAGGATGAGGATGTCATCAATGTACCTCTTCCAGGTCAAAAGGTTCCTATGGAAGGGATTGGTATCTGTAAAAATGTTCTTGGCTTCAAAATGGGACATGTACAGACCTGCCAGACTGGGAGCAAAGGTGCTCCCCATGCTGGTGCCCTGTACTTGATGATAGGTCGTGGTCTTGTACATAAAGAAATTGTTGGTTAAGGCCATAGATATTATGGCTGTGATGAAATCAGGTGGAGTGTTAGTTGATAGATCTGCCTCCCTCAGAAGATTCCCAACAACCTCGATGGTAATGTCCTGGGGAATGTTAGTGTATAGTGCCTCTACATCAAGTGTGAGGAGCAAGTTGATCTCCTCAGTGTTATCGTCGTTGAGCTCTTGAATCAAATTCAGGACATCCCGGGTGTCCTTGAGGTAGGCAGGGTCGATTGGACCAGGGGACGTAAAAAATGGTCACTGAATTGACTCAATGGCTCCAGTAGGGAGCCTATGCCCGATACAATGGGGCGGCCGGGAGGTGGGATAACTCCCTTATGAATCTTAGGAAGGAGATAGAAATAGGGCATCCTAGGTTTTGATTCACTAGGAAAGCCGCTTCTTTGGGTGTAATCCATCCTTCCGTAGATGCTTCGCTTACCATAATGCGGATCTGTCCTAGTAAACGTTCCGTCGGATCTGTGTCAAGTGCTTCATAGTATTGGGTGTTATTCAACTGTCGTGAACATTCATTTTCATAATCCTTAAGGTCAAGTATGACCGTGGCGCCCCTTTATCCGCAGGTTTGATTATTATGGTAGCATCATTTTTCAAAGAGTTGATGGCATCCCGATGTTTATTGGACATATTGTTGTAGGTAGGTGGCGTTTCTAGAAGATTAGCCTCTTTAAGAACCACCTTTTCGAAGGTTAGGACCTCATTCGGGACCATGCCTGCTGTCGGGGTAAATCTCGAAGGTGGTCTAAGTCCTGTATCCTCCGATTCCGGTATATTGATCTCTTTGAAGAAGGATCTAAGTCTGATTTTACGGAATAGTTGGTGTAATTCTGCGTTCAGCCTGAAGTTGTCTTCCTTAGGGGTGGGCACAAAACCTAGGCCCATTTCCAGTACTGTAGTCTCATCGGTGTTCAGCTCCCTTGTGGACAGGTTAACGATCAGTTTTTTTGGTGCGTCATGCTTCTTGTTGTCCTTGGCTGGTTTTCTGTGTCCTGCCATTGCACCTGTTTGTTCCCTCTTCTTCTTCCTCTGCCTCTGCCCCTGCCTCTGTACTGAAAAGGAGGGGGAGGGTTATGGAAGAATGGTTGTTGGAACCCTGGCTGTGGTCCAGGATAAGGAGGGTACCACATTGGACCCGGTTGCGGGTATGGCTGAAGAGGATATCCGTACATGGGAGGCATCAGAGGAGGAGGGAGGAGTCCCTGTTGATTAGAACGCCTGCTCCAGCTCCGGTCGCTGGAGTTGCTGTTGGATGAGCGTCCTGATTGCTGGGACGTGGATGAACCATCATCTGACACTACATCACTGTCAGTTTGTTTGAAGTCCTCTCTGGTGTAAGGGTAGATTTTAGCCCTATCAAACCTTTTGATATCTTTCTGCAGCTTTGTGATCTTTTGATTTAGGAGATAGTCACGGTTATCGGTCATTTCTGCATTGATCTCTGCCAGTCGTGTTTTATACGCCGATATACTGATGCCAGTTTTTAGACCGTTTTCAGCTATATTGATTCTTATTATTAACGCCTCCGAGAGACGTTTTGCTGTACTGATAATGAGGATAATCCAGTCGCGGGTACATTTCCACGCGATCTGACTCCATTCTCGCCTAAAGATTAAGTCCTCAAGGAAAATCCTGGGTGCGGTCCGAACCAATAAGCCATTCGGTGCCATGTTTGCTCTCAAATACTCTGTCATTACAGAGCCATGAAGAGCGATTTTCACTTGTAATTTTTTCAGAGAAGCTATAGAATTCCAGTCTCCTTGAATGTTTGCCGTTGCTGTATTACCCTCGCTGTCCAGTAATGAAGGTGTTCTCAATATTTCTGCCACGATGTCTTCACCGAAGCTTAGGCCTAGATTATCCCCCATAGTAGAGGTAATCATGGCTCAGAGAGTATGGTAGACAGAGTAGAAGAAAGATTATGATAGTAGTAAGGTCCCTCGGCTGAGCCGCCGTGCTAATGCAATATCAAAAAAGAGAGGGGGACCAGGAGCTAGTTAAAGGTCCAGTGCCCGTGCTCCAAACTAACCATGAAGTCAACAACAAAGGGGGGCACTGTTCCACAGTGAGTGGTGCAAAGAACGTACACACTCCTGAGAGATTAGAGAAAGGAAAGTACTAGGTCAAGGACTCAGTGGAAAAGGGGGTAGGAGAGACACAAATTGTCTCTTGTAGCCCTCACACATCCCTGGGGATGTCATGCTTCATCATTGGGCAGTTGCTCCTCATCGGGCCGGCGGTGCAATGCCCTACGGGTCCCCCGAAGGGTCACTTTGGCGGAGATCTTTTGAGAACTGCCGTATGGTGCATGTGGGTGTGTGACCAGAGTCCTAAGTGAAGGGTGATAATGTGCGTGCAGTGTGATTAAAACTGTCTAAGGGTTACCAACCAGCAAAAAAAAAATTTAATAGAAAGGGTACCCTTGGCAGACTAAAAAACCCGTAGGTTTAGGAGTTACCCAAAGAGGCGTAATGTGCCCAGGTAACTACCAGGTCGACATGTTTCACGCCCTAGTGGTCATAACGATCCCTGGCGTTTCATCAGGACCGGAAAAACTGTGGAGGTGATATAGTGCACGAAACAAATATATATAAATATATATAATAATTAGAAGAGGGGTAACATTAGCCCTCTAAACGGTCAGTAGGGGCAATAGCATAAGAAATTATGGGCTAAAGTATGAGTACAATAGTCGAATATGCCCTCTTGACCGTGACCTAGAATAACAAGAAAGAAAGAGAAAAGAAAAGAAGAAAAACAAAACAAAAAGATGACTACGAGGCAAGTACAAATGTTAAACTTGCAGATATGCCCCCAGAGGTAGGTATCCTAGAGGCACATCACGCGTCACTCATGTAAAGTGCATCATAACTGGTCAGATTTTGACCTCACATATTACATCACTCATGACATGTCAATGACATCACTGACGATATCATTGATGGCATCTCAAATGACATCACTAATGACATCATCCACAGAAGCACTGACACACCCACTCACACCCCTGTACAACCTCTCATACACCCACTCACACACCCACACAACTATTCACATACCCATTCACAGACCCATACAAGTACTCACACAACCACTCACTCATCTATAGAGCCACTAACACACCCACTCACTCGCTCATACAGCCACTCACACAACCACTCATTCACCCATACATCTACTCATACAACTAGTCAATTACCCATACAGCAATTCACAACCACACTCACCTACACAGCTACTCACACACCCACTTATTCACCCATACATCTACTCACACAGCCACTCACCCATACAGCCACTGACACACCCACTCACTCACCAATACAGTTACTCACATAGCACTCACTCACCCACACAGCTACTCACACACCTACTTATGCAACCATATAGCCACTCACACACCCATACAGGCACTCAGACACTCACTCACACATGGATACACACATTCACACAGCCACTCACATAATATTTGTTAGAAATGGTATCACTCATTAGTAGTACACAAAGTCTACTATTTTAACATTTGTAGTGCCTTGGTATACATGTTTAACACTCATAAACGTTTAGAAAACATTCACACTCACTGGATGATGTCATCAGTGATGTCATTTGAGATGTCATCAGTGATGTCACTGGCCATGAGTGATGTAATATGTGAGGTCATACGCAGTGCATTGAGGGGCATAAGTTACAGTTAGCTCAGCTGACTATAACTGCTGAATTTCACTGGTTTTGTACAAGTGAAATATGAGCCTAACTATAACATCCCTGTACCCTTTGGTTTTTTCAGTGAATATATATATATATATATATATATGTGGAATCTTCTGTGCTTTCACCAGCCGCCGCACAACATGCCATGGGTGCCGCTCCATATATATGCCACAGAAGTCTTTCCATATTAATGAAAGAAAACGGCACTCTGGGATAAAGGAAATTCTACATTGGTTTATTTAAAACAGGCCAATCCGGACAGAGTGGCCTGTTTTAAATAAACCAATGTAGAATTTCCTTCATCCCAGAGTGCCGTTTTCATTCATTAATATGGAAAGACTTCTGTGGCATTTTGCAAGTGCTAGTAGTAGCTCTTTTACGTGCACCACCAGCGTTCTGGCAGCACGCCGATACAAGCTGCAACCTGTTGATAATATATATATAAAGCTTAAAAATGTATTAACAATTCAATTATAAAATATTAAATAAATGACCAAATACAAATAATATATAGAAATTTTAAAACACAAAAAACACAACTACAAATAATATTTTTTTAAATATTAAAGGTATAAAAATATATATATATATTTTTTTTAAAATAATAAAAATATGTGTAATCATTATTAGGAAAAGTATTGGAATTCGGCAACAGTAGGGAAAATGTAGGACTTCAGAGGGATGACATTTACTATTCGCACTCCAAATAGCGCAGCAGTTAGGAAATTGTTGGACTTTGGAGGGGTTAAATTTACTACTCTTACTCCAGTCAACGCAACAGTAGGTAAAACTTAAGAATTTAGAGGGGTTAAATTTAATATTCCCACTTCAAACAGTGCAACAGTGAGGAAAGTTTTGGACTTCGAAAGGATTTAATTTTATATTTCCTCTCCAAACAGTGCAACAGTAGGGAAAGTGTTGGACTTTGTATAGGTTAGATTTACTATTTCTACTCCAGTGAGCGCAACAGTAGGGAAAGTGTAGGGGATTTAGAGGGGTTAAATTTACTATTCCCAATCAAAACAGTGCAACAGTAGGCAAAGTGTTGGACATCAGAGGGGTTAGATTAACTATTCCTACTCCAATCAAGGCAACAGTAGGGAAAGTGT
The DNA here is from genome assembly GCA_963921515.1 of Calotriton arnoldi. NCBI lineage: Eukaryota > Metazoa > Chordata > Amphibia > Caudata > Salamandridae > Calotriton > Calotriton arnoldi. The sequence continues at coordinate 226,167 of CAWUFW010015774.1, read as the reverse complement.
TAGACTTCGGAAGGGTAACATTTACTGATCCTACTTCAGTCAACGCAACAGTAAGGGAAATGTAGGACTTTGGAGGAGTTAGATTTACTATTCCTACTTCAGTCTGCACAACAGTAGGGAAAGTCTTTGACTTCTGAGGGGTTACATTTATTATTCCCACTCCAGTCGAAGCAGCAGTATGGAAAGCATTAAACTTTGGAGGGGTCACAATCACTATTCCAGTCACTGCAAAGGTAGGGAAAGTGTTGAACTTCAGCTAGGTTAAATTTACCATTCCCAATCCAAAAAGCGCAACAGTAGGGAAAGTGTTGGACTTTGGAAAGGTTCGATTTACTATGTCTACTTCAGTCAGAGCAACATTAGGGGAAGTGTTGGATTTTGGAGGGGTTACATTTACTATTCCTATTCCTTCTCCAGTCAGCGTAACAGTAGAGAAATTGCTGGACCTCAAAGATGTTCAATTTACAATTCATACTCCAAATAACACAACAGTAGGGAAAGTGTTGGACTTCATAGGGGTTACATTTACTATTCCCACTCCAAACAGAACAATAGTAGGGAAAGTGTAGGACTTTGCATGGGTAAAATTTACTATTCCCATTCCAGTCTGTGCAACAGTAAGGAAAAGGTTGGACTTCAGAGGGATTACATTTACCATTGCCACTGCAGTCTAAGCAACAGTAGGGAATGTACTTCACTTCAAACACATTATATCTTTTAATAACCTTATTAATTAGAAAAAATATTGAACTCTTAATGTAAACATAATTACCATTAATATCTATCTATCTATCTATCTATCTATCTATCTATATATATATATATATATATATATATATATATATTTTAAAATTAAAAACAATTAGTAATCAGTTATCATATTAAATAATTTATTATAAATAAATAAATTAGTATTTAATTATTACTTAATTAACTTCCAACCCTAAACAACTACAAACCTAGCAGCCCACATCTAAAATAAAACTAAAATAGATAAGTATAGCACAAATTACATAATTGATAATAAATTAAATAATGAATTAACAATTCATTGTTAATTCATTATTACTTAACTTCCCATCCTATACCCCTACAAACCCAGCAATACGCACCTAAAGAATAACTAAAATATATAAGTATTAGACAATTTACATAACATATAATCAATTTAATAATTAATTAACAATTATGAATTAATTGTTAAGTAATTATTGCTGAATTGAATCCCCACCTTATACCCCTACAAACCTAGCAACCCACAGCTAAAATGTAACTAAAATATATAAGTACTATGCAATTTACATAATTAATAAAAGAGTTAAATAAATATTTCTAAAGTAATAATTAACAGATAACAATTATTAATTAATTTACTTCCCACCCTATATCCCTGCAAACCTGGCAACTGCCACCTAAAATACAACTAAAATATATCAGTATTATGTAATTTTACATACATAATATCAATCACATATTTAATTAAAATCATTAATTAATATTTAATTATTACTTAATTAACTTCCCACCCTATCCCCTACAAACCCAACAACTCACTACAACACTATAAATTACTATGAACAATTAAATAAAAAATATATAAATCTTTTAAAATTACACACTATATTTAAAAACCTTAATAGCAATTATATAAACAATAGTAACATAAAATTAATATATGAACTAAAACACATTAAAATATTTTTTACACTATATTTTTTACAACTGTATTACTGAAAACGATATAAAAAACAAAAATATTCTTTAAAACAATATTACCTACCTAAAATAAATATTCTTGACAATGATATTCTTGCATCACAATATTTTTGTATCATGATATTTTATTTTTGATATTTCTGTCTCCCGATATTTACAACTCGATATTTTGTCCAAACACTCTCCCGATGTGCCTGCAGGTTTGTTATGCCATGAATTTCTGTGCTTGGCTTGGTCTCCCCTTCATGAATGCGAGCTCCCAGTCTCATAAGTATATAATTTGCTTTGTGTCTAGCTATCGGGTGCGAAGCAGACCTCATATGGTGGTCGCCTTCCTCCAGGTCTTCTGAGTGGGAGTATTTGTTATATCAGTTCTCTAACTCTTTCAACTTCTCTACCAGGGTGGCTCTAGATCAGTGGTTCTTAATCTGTGCTCCGGGGACCATTGGTGGTCTGCGTAGCCTACTCAGGGGTGGGTGATGGCTAATTTGAAAATAGTAACTGATAACTAAAGTTTGTATAAAAGAAGAAGCAAAATGTACAAATGAAAATTTTAAAACGTTATGTAAATGTAAAAGAATCTCAAATTGAAGGCTAAAAGGTAGCAATCTCAGATTGATTCGTGGGAGCAATGCAAGTGCATCAAACAGAATATAGTATGGATGAATAGCGGCCTCAATTGAAAATTGGAAAGCTCCAACCTTCCTATTAAGATTGAAATATTGATTTTTATTATATTTGTTGGTGAATTACAAAAATGATTTAATCATATATGTATTTGTTTGATGAATTTTTGTTTCTGTATATTTTATGTATTGTTTTGTGCTTCAAATCATCGAAAATGCTTAGGTTGGGGTCCCCATCTTCCAGTGTTGACTAAGTGGGGGGTCCAGGATTTCATTAATGAATCTGTAGGGGGTCACCTGGTTCCATTAATGATTAAGTGGGGGTCCGAAGAAGTCAAAAGTTAAAAAAACACTGCTCTTGACAGTTAAGGTATTAGTCTAAGTCTCACTGCCTCCTGGTTGAGGGTTCCCCTAACAATCTTATTTTCTAGCTCTCCAGTATCTTTCAGGATTGGATGGTTTCTCTTGACTACTGTACTACAGGATCTTTCAGTAGAGTCTTTCATGCACCCCCTGTGATCCTTTCCTCCTCCCGCTGCCATTTTAGGGTAAAGTCTACTGGACTATGGCCTGAGAGCGTCGGGGGAGTCAATCAGCTTCTTCTAGAGCTTGTTCTAGTCTCCCATCAAGCAAAACAAGGCCAGCGCTGCAATAGATGTTGCACACTGCGGAGTAGTGGGAATATTCTATTGCTAGGAGCTGCTGAGTGTGCTACATGTCAATCATACCCAGGTAATTTAACCACGCTCGTCCCTTGACTGATTGTTCTGGGTTCCCACTGGGACATTACTAGGCTCTATCCTTAGTCACTCTCATACCCACAGTAAAGTAGTCACCATTTTTCGGGGGGCCTCTGGCAAAATAGGTGATGATTCGAAGGGTATATTGTCTACATTTTACCTTTCTAAATTGGGGGCATATATAGCTGCTAGGGAGATCAGATTACCCTTCCATAATCCATTGACTATCAACCATCTCCCTTGCTTGTCAGACTTGGTATCTTGGTCGATAAAGGAACCTCTCTAGCATTAATGAGAATTGTTACACCTGCTCTTTTGGATGGGGTCGGATATTGAAGTGGGAAAAACTGGTGTGTCAGAAGGTGACTCTTCTGAAGTAAACAGATATTCTGCTTCTTCCAATGTAAGCTCCTCCAGGCTGCCAACCTGTTTGAAGGGATTAATGGATTTGTGGACATTTTACTGAGGGGCAAACACCTCCTCACTCTAGACTCCGGTGTTTGCTCTGCAGTGATTACTGGTTTCTTTTTTTTTCAGGAGGTGTCCCCCTATCCTCCTCCCCATTCCCACCTTGCTGATGGGCATTTCGCCACCTACAACTGTAGCACTGTTTAATTAGGTGCAGTAATGTAGGTGGCAAAATGCATGTTGGCGAGGATGTTAGAGTCCTTATTGTGTCACCCGACCATCATGACCGCTAGTGCAAAGGGACTACTGCTGCAAGCAGGTGGTGGGATTTAGGGTCCCAACTGCACAGGTCCTGCTACCGCAGATAACCAATTTCAGTCAGAGACCATACTTATATAGTTCAGTGTCAGGATTGAGCATCACCGCCGGGCCGGCAGAGTGAGGGGTAGGACAACCGTTGATCCACTGGACATCAGTATGACACTACACCTTTAGTGTGTACACCTGCCGGTACACGTTGCTGCGCATAATTGACCCAAATAGGGCTATGTTGTAGATCTACAGGTACCACTTTTTAGGGTGCTGTATGGGTGGTCATGACTTCTCTTCACGTAGTTCGGAACACCACCAGAAAGTGTAGGTAGATCTCACTTTGGTCCTGAGGAATTGCCGTCAAATGGATAATAGGCAAGAAACATGTTGACCTAAATTATAAGCGTATAATCCCGCAACCTTAGAGCAGTCATACGCGCTTTTTCATTTTTAACCAGGGTAGTGACCATATTTCATTAAAATTGTCTTGAGTGGACCACTATCTCCTGTTTTAATCTCACACCCCTTCACATCACCACACCTACACTGATCAAGGGCCCTCACACGCACTACACCCTACGGCATAAGGAATAAAGATCTCCGCCAAGAAGGCCCCATCACGGGTGCCGATCGGGTATTGCAGCGCCGACCCGATAAGGAGCAGACCCGATGATGAAGCAAGACACCTAGCTGGCTGGGTGTGTGAGGGTCTTTTTCCGAAAGGAGGAAATCATTCTCCTGCCTTTTGATTGTACACCATTGTGTATACTCTCAAAACATATACAACAACCTGCCACTAACAATAGGAACTGCATACCACCTTGGTTTATACTCAGGATTGAGCATCGCCAGGTTGCCGGCCAGTGGGTCCTAGGACCGCAGGCTGGAGCTGCTTCATGTAACTCTGAGCTGCTAGGATACTGGGTGAGGCAAAAGTCAATCATGACCCCTTGTACTGCTTACTGCTCCTTGCCCTGGCCCCTAAGTACGTTACCTCTTCAGAGCAGGGCTGGACTGGCCGTAGCGGGCATCGGGCGTTTCCCCGGTGGGCCACTAGGGTGGGGGCCGGTTTTGGACCCCTGGGGGTCCGTTTTTGTTACCGGGGGTCGGCAATATCGGCCCCTGTAACAAAATCAGCCGAAACCGGCCCTCGCAAACAGCTTGGCTGCACCCCCCCTGCCCCCAGGGGGGGCGGCCGAGCAGTTTGCCAGGGCCGGTTTCGGTTCCCAGTCCGGCCCTGCTTCAGAGGGGCGAATATTGCCATATGTGCATAAACCCGGAGATGGTACCCCATCATGTTGGGTTTCTGGGGTCGTGGAAGGTATGATGTGAAGCTGGTTCATGTGCTGTCAAGGGGTAAGAGGGGATGCCCTCCATGTCCCGCATCCTATCATGGAGACGCTGCTGCTGGGATGCCGTAAATTGTAGGCACTCACCCAAATTGCTCTGTTGAAGTGGGATTCAATTCAGGGACCCCTGCAGATTGTGGCAGTGTCTGCCTGCAATCTGATTTCCTGATTGGGCCCGGTGTCACCCAGTGCTGTATTACGCTGTGCGAGGTGCCACACGGGCCGTCCTGTGTATGGCTGTTTCCGGGATCCCTTCTGTCAATCTTTCGAAGGGCGCAGCCTCTTTGTCGGAACTCCCTGCCATCTCCTCAGGGTCTTTTTGTGTTCTCTCAGTGTGGCAGCAGAAGCCCTCCATGGGACCTGGCCCGCTCACTCAATATGCGCTGCTCTCAGTGGGCCCGCTGTGGGAAAACAATGCTCCCACAGCCTTGAATGGCTCACCCCACTGCCACAATCTTGGGGGACAGCGTGGCGGCCACTACCACTCTCTGGCCATGATGCATACTCACAGGTCCTGGCTTCTCTTTCCAGAGAAGGCTCCAACTTTCTCCTATTCTGTCGGGGCAGGTCTCCCACAGGCCAATGCGAGCTGCCCAAGCTGATATGGCGGGGATTGTCGGAGTCAGGTGGGGAGCACTGAAACTAAGATTCTGCCATTTTGTGGGCTCAGCCACACCCCCTCAAGGCTCTTTTCAACAATAAGGTTTGCTGCTGCATGAAAGCAGAACACATAGGGTCAGATTTACTACGTTTTTGCACAATACAAAGCAGAAACATTCAACGTTACTTGAAATGCACAGAGCAGAAGGGCACCATATCTAGTAAGATATGGTGCTGTTTATCTCTCCTTCTGCTCTGCTGCACTTTTTGCGGCCTTGCACCAACACAGATGCTCTTCCATCATGGTGTAAGGGAGTGTATGTTATATCAAGCAGAGGTTTTGTACTGAAAGGGTAGCTTTTCAGTTCCAAATACTGTGGTTAGACATAGTTTAAAAAGTTTCCCTCTTTGTATGAGTGCTATACTGTGCAAAGCACATGCAAAGTTGGAAGGGCTTTGAGAAAAGAAAACTTTACTCAAACTTTATGCCTGTCTTGAGGAGACATTAATTTTTGGTGCAAAGTCCTGTCTATGGTTTTTAGTACAGAGGGCTTGGCGTCAAAATCCATGGGTGCTAAGTAGCATAAAGTACTACTTTGTGTTACTTTAAAGCTACTTTCCAACGCAGATCAGGATTTGCACCAGAACATTAAATCTCAAAACAAATGTTTTGTGTCATTTTTGTGTAAATATGCCCCAAACTTTTGATATGCATTTTTTCTAAAAATATATTTCACTCCTGAAAGGTTGTGTAGGACCCTACTAAAAACAAAAAAATACCCACAGGTAGCTGTTTTTAAGAAAGACTTAGGGTCCCATGTTTAAAGTACCCACTCACTAAATTCTTTTCGGGGTGAAACAAACTTCCAAGGTGGTATCTTTTACCCTGTGCACGGGGGCCATTTAACATTTTTCCTCCCCATTTCACTGCACCAATGCAACATTCTGGGCCTGGGTCATGCAACCAAAACTGAGAAATTCAACTAGGAATATATATCTGTTTGTAAATGCTTAAACAGAAAACCAGCAGCATGAATCTACTAAAGTGGAAATTACATTTTCAGATATGCATGATGTGCATATCTAATCTGCACATGTTCTCATGTTTCATAAGTAGTTTACTTGATGAACATCCTATACACATTCAGCACAGGGGGTTTTAATATAAAATGCGGGTCTAGAACATATGCATTTTGGCAGGCTGCACTGAGATAAGAGATGGGTAACCATGTTCTGCAATAATGTGACTGTAGGCCTTGATCGAGTATAGGACATTGATGACTTGTTACTTGCTGCAGCTCCTCATCAACATAGAAACTTGAGGGCAAGATCTCTGCCTTTACATCATTCTTTATCCAGTATTTAATTATGTATGATCAGGCTTGTCACATCATGTTTTTAGTAGTGATTATTTTGATGACATGTCTACTGATAACTTAAAAAGCAAGCATAAAAGCCATGTACATCATTTATTTGATGGGTGATATCCTATCATTCGAAATGTTAGCATGAACAGTATGTTTGTATACTTGTTCCAACATGTCATGGAACAGACGGTGTGGATGAGTATGTCTTCTACAATAGGTTAGATTCAAACAGGAGAGTGACAGAGGGATTGCCTAAACAAAGTTCACTAAAGATCCAGAGGAAAAGGATTAGAGTTCAGATCCCTTTTGGACACTGATGCCACAGGGGAAGGGTGAGGGTTACAGCAAGAGAAGACATGTTTAGCTTAGAGCTTTCAATATTTGTGTTGTGGGGGAAGCAGCAGCTATACTATGCTCATTAAATCAAGCCCCCGAGCTAATGAACCTTGGTAAAGGGTACACAGCTTATTTGCCCTGTATCATGTTCGGTTGACACTGGAAAATCTCAGCTGTGGGCACTGACACACAAAAACATATGTGACATGTAAGAATGGAACTCAACACCCAGGTTAGCAAATGGGTTCTGATCATTTAATCCCCCTGGATTTCTCACTTTTGGATACCAGGTTTTTCAACATTTTACTTTGAGCAAGTCTCACCAACTGAGTTTCACTCACTGTCAATTTTATGGAAATGGACTGAGAGCGCTAACCACCAGTGTCTGCCTTTTAAGATAAGGCCACTGCTGCACAGCTAGGATAAGAGGCTTTGGGCTGGTTACTCGTAAACATACACATGTGCACACATATGTGTGCTGCACGTGTGAGACTACATTCGTGCACCGCTCGGTATCTATGCACAGGTAGCTTGTTGCAGGAGGGACTCTTCAATGATGGGTGCTGACCTGGGGTAGGCCTTACAGGTGAGTGGGCATTCATAGTGTAGGTTTGTACTGCTTACTGAAAGTCTGGGGTACTTAACTGAATTACAGATTATAGGAGAAGTCTTCAACAAAGTACAGTTTCACCCCAGTTTACAATGCGACACCAGAGCACTATAAAAACAGTCAATAAAAACAATAGCAAATTTCTTCTCGAATAAATGATTCATAAATGTATTTCTCTTCTTCTCAGTTTTCCAAATGAGTGCATAAATCAGACAGCCAACACATGTTTTGTCTGGTACAGACTTTTTCAAGGCTGAAATTAGTACAGAACATATAATGTATTCTGACAAATTGGAATACATACCAAAATGCACCTCTCAAGAATAATGTGCTCATCTATGCCAGACAGGAAAGGCTAGAAGTGTCTGGCAGACGTACCGGTGTATTGTTTTAGTACATCAGTTTTCTGTCCAAAAAATTACAGATGAAAAATGTGTCTGCTATTTCTATGTTTCCTATTTTAACATTATTTTTGATTTCAACATTTAGTTTCTTTTGAAAAAACTGCAATTTATACAAATGACCCCTTGCTGAATTTTGAATTTTGTCTAGTTTTCAGAAATGTATAGCTTTCTGGGTTTACCCATGGGTTCCTTATCTGTTTTCACCACAAACTGCAAGTAGGTTGTCACCACAAAAAAAGGACAAATGGGCTACCACAAATGCAAAAACTGTGGTAAAAATATTTTTTACTGCTCTGCTTGTTCCTGACAGTTGGGAAGATGGTGATCTTAGCACAGCAAACCTTTAGAAAAAAAATTGCTTTCTTCCACAGCACTTTTTTCCTATCTTCCAAAACAAAAACAAAAGACTTTTCCTATATTTTAGCCATTTTCTCTGTCCCTTCCAGTGAAAGCCACAAATTCTGGGCACCTTTAGAATCCCAAGTATATGGGGAAAATGGCACAAATGTGGACTATGTAACATTTGAGGAAAAATGGTTATGAATACTTAAGCACGAAGTGCTTCAAACATCAAATAAAGGGGTCAGCTCCTGGGGCAGGCAAAGCCTCAATTGATAAGGGGTTCAGTGCAGAATTAATTATTTCACCCCGAATGATTTTTGTAAATAAAATGGCATATATTGAGTGGGAGTGGCTGTAAGGGTAGTTAGATCTTCCTCCACCCTTGGTTTTACTTCTATCTGGTCTCTAATGTGTGGTGGTTGTTTATGACAACAGAAAGAGCCACATTAATTCAAGAGGGTATCCGGATCTAACTCCCACACCTTTAAAGGGCCAATATCCTGACAGAATATCATGTTTCATAAAAGGCCTGAAAGACATCTTCACATATAGAAACAATATAGAGAGACATATGAAAGCGGCTGGCATCTAGTTGACCAACACTTTTCTTTTTGTGCTGAAATGGTGCTGCAAAGCCACTCAGGTGTCTTTGTGAGTTTCTGTGGTAGGATTATATCTAACTACCACATTCAGTGGCACAAGATTTCTATTGCACCAATTCTGGCTAGCTGGCCATTTTGTTTGACCTGCTGCCCGAACTGCCCTAAGTGATCAGAGAAAGGCTTATAACCCTTGGGATCCCTAAGGAGCAGAAGCTAGCCTACTGCCCTAAGGGATTTGAGACAGCACAGCTTTTGGCTGCCATGTGGGTCTTTAAATCAGGAGAAGTAGTAAGTCATTGGCTGCCCAGTCTTGGCCTTGTGACCCGAGGAAGCAGAGAGATCTGCTGCCCCAAGGTCTTTGGGTCTAATGAGGCAGAGTTAGACTTGTTGTCTTGTGGGGCCTTACCACTGTGGCCTGCACACCCTATTTACCCCAATAAAGGAGCATGGCTTGGTGACCTGGGTTATTTAAAGCCTGAAGAAGTGGATGGGTGTTTTCTTTTCCTTAAAAGCACTTCAACCTTGCTATGTAGGCCCTGAGGCCTAAGGGAGTAGAGAGTGGCCAGCTGTTCAAGACTGTGGGAAATCAAGAACTTTGGGGCCTTCCCATTAGGTAGTTTTGACTTTAGAAGCAGTAGAATAATGGCCTGCGGTGCCAATGGTCCTGGATAGTTTTTAATTGCTGTTTGAACTGAGTGTGGGTTTCATTTCTGAAGGCAGGGAATTCCAAAGGCGATATGTAGTAATAGAGAAACATGTACCACAATAGCTGGATTTTTCGAAAGAGTGTTGAATAAGCAGGGATGCAGAGAAAAATCAGGATTACCATAATGGAGTATATTTACGAATATTGTTTTTTTAATAATTCAGGCGCTCCTCCATGCAGACATAGATGCACTATACAGCAGCCGCGGCCCGTGCAGGTAAGAGCGGTGGGGCCCGGTGGTGGGGGATATCGACGTACGATGATGAGAGAAAATTAAATAAATAATTCATTTTACCTCGTCATCGTCCATCGAAATCCCCCCACACCCGGCCCCACTGCTCTGCTCTTACCTGCACGGGCCGCGGCTGCTATACAGAGGTGTTTAACCAAAATTCACTTTTGTCTGCACCAAGACATGCAGCCTGCAGTGGCAGTTTGCATGAGCTTAGTGAGGGGTCCTTTACGGTGGCACAATTCATGCTGCAGCTCTTGAGGACCCTCTTTAGTGCCTCAGGCCCAAGGGAGTAGCCAGAAAATTAAAATTCCCCCACTTTGAACCAAAGCTCTGATGGAACCAAGAAAGGGAAGCAAGTGAGCACCACCCTCCCTATAAGACCTCCCTTGTCTCTTCAATGTAAACATCTATCCATGCTTCTTTTCACCCTTCCGTCCACCCACTGATATCCACGATTTCACCTTTAAAACTTGTCATCCATTCATTGCTTCGTCCATCATTCAGTCTTTCACCATTCCATCCACCCACCCTTTCACGCATCCACCCTTTCGCTCATCCTTTCACCCATCAATCCTTTCACCCATCTTGTCACCCATCCATGTATCCTTTCATTTACCCACCCATGCATCCTTTCAATCACCCATGCATCCTTATGTCCATTCACCCACCCACATATCTTTTTACCCATCCACACATTATTCCATCCGCCCATGCATCCTTTCACCCATGCATCCTTTCGTCCATCCACCCTTTCACCTATCCTTTCACTCACCCATTCATCCCTTAACCCATCCACCCTTTCACTCATCCTTTCATCCACCCATGCATCCTTTCACCCATTCACCCACCCACACATCTTTTCACCCATTCACCCATCCACACATCATTTCATTCACTATGCATCCTTTCACGCATCCTTTCACCCACGCATCCCTTCACTCACTCATCCTTTCACCCATCCATCCTTTCATCCTTTCACTCACCCACTCATTTCTTAACCCATCCACCCTTTCACTCATCCTTTCATCCACCCATGCATCCTTTCGCCCATCTACCCTTTCACCCATCCTTTTGCCCATCCACACTTTCACGCATTCTTTCACACATCTACCCTTTAACCCATCCTTTCACTCGCTCATGCATCCTTTCACCCATCCTTTTACCCATCCATTTCACACATCCACCCGTTAACCCACACATGCATTCTTTCATCCATCCTTTCTCCCACTCACAAATCCTCTCACCATTTCATCCATCCTTTCATCCACCTATGCATCCTTTTACCCACCTATGTATCCTTTTTACCCATCCACCATTTCACCCATCCTTTCACTCACTACACATCCTTTCACCCGTCCACTCTTCCCTGTGCTTTCATCCACACATTCGTGCTTTCACCCTTTTTTTCTTCCACCCATCCTTTCTCCCACCCACACATCCTTTCATCCACCCACCCTTTCACCCATCATTTCACCCAGTCACGCAGCCTTTCACTCATCCTTCCTTTTAAGCTTCCATCCTTCTTTCCCCTTACTATCAACCCATCTTTTTTGGGTAATTAGGAGCTTTTGTCTTCCAAGTTGCAGACAGAAGAGACTTATAAAAAACCTACCCACGCTGTAGCTGGTAAAGCGGGGGTTCACGACGCCCCTGCTCAGGTCCTAGGTACCAGGGGTACCATTTACTAAGGCCTTACAAAAGGTACTAAAGGTATTGCCAATTGGTGAAAACAATTGCACAGTTTTGTGAAAGAGATCTGGCACTGGGGACTTGGTTAGTAGGAACCCAGCGCACTTCTAACCAAAATCACATCAACTACCAGGCATAAAGTAGGAGGTGACCATGTCAAAAAGGGCACTTTCCTACACATGGGCAGTCAATGAAGTTGGGCCAGCCGTGCTGACGGGAGAGAAGCATGACAGCTGCCTGGCAGCTTCCTTTTCAATTCTTTGTAATCACTGGTCAGAAGTTTAGAGATCCCGCAGTATAGGGATATACAGTAGCCAAGTTTGGCACCCATGCCTGCTGCCCTTACGGATTTACTACTCTCTAAGGAAAGTACAAGAATGGTGGATGTACGCCGACGAGTCCAAAATGTGCAGCAGGATGCCACGGCAGTCACCAGCTTGTCCATGGAAGGATTTCTCTCCAGAATCGTAATAAGGCTTTTTACGCAAGTATTAGATCCTGGAACAGAGCCAAGAAAGCCAGGCCAAAAAGAGGATGCCCAAAATAGAGGACCTTTACCGATGGCAAGAACTTCAGTTTTTCCTGCATTGTTTTTCAGCCAGTTCTGGTCAGTCCAGGTCTTGATGCGGCACAGACAATCTGGAGGGCAGTGGTGGAGCCAGAGGCTCCAGAAAGATGGAACATTAGCTCAGTGTCAGCTATAGCTTGGAAAAACACGTTAATCCTGACGCACTGCATCCTGGGCTTCTGCAATGGTGGGGCTGGAGCACTGCTCTGCCAATACCCCTCCACCTTGGCCTCGTGCACTATGTGTTCTAGTAGTAAGACCCTGGTAGTGGGCAATGCACCTCATTCTTGGCCTACATGTACTCTGCTGCTCAAGCCTTTGGACCAACCTATTGCTACATCAAAACACCCCAACCCTCTCTCCGGTACCCTTGTTTATTGCAGCACTAACAACACACAGCTCTACAAAGTTATCTCATTCCTCAAGCTAGCCTTGTACTGAGGCCCACAAAAGAGACTGCAGATGGTCGTCGACCCTTGCCTACTACAGCTACTCTTGTCCAAGTACTGGGAACGGGACCCAGCTCTGCAGATATACCTCATTACTCATGTTTAATACCACTTGATCTTCACGTTCTGGGTCGTGTAAATAACTCTGGCAATGTGCCTCAACTGTCAACCAAGCCCTGCAGCGCTTCCTGCTGTTCCACTATGGTGGACGGTGCAGAGTCCTTCCACAGCACATGAATGGGCGGTGAAGAGCTCATCATGTGCCAGTATAAAAGAGCATGCCTCTGACGATGCACCTCATTCGTGCCCTTGGGTACTCCCTGCTGTGCCAGTGATGGGCATTGTACTCAAATCTGTCGATGCACCTCTGTTGCGGTCTAAAGTGCCCTCTGCTTTTTCAGTACTGGACCGACTCTCCCAGTGCACCTAAGTAGTGACCCACAGTACCTTCTGCTTGTCGTGCGCTCAGCAGAAATCTGCCAATGCACCTCAGCCCTGACCTGCAGCCCCTCTTGCTTGTCCAACAGAAATCTGCCAATGCACCTCAAGCCTGACCCACAGCATCTTCCACTTGCCGATCACTCAACCCACACAAAAATCTGCCAGTGCACCTCAGTCCTGACCCACAGCACCTTCTGCTTGTCTAGCACTCAACAGAAATCTGCCAGTGCACCTCAATCCGAATCTGCAGACTGCCTTCTAATTCAGTACCAGGCACCACGCGCCTATCTCCTAAAGCGTCTCAAGTCTGCCCTAGAGCATCACTGACCTGGCACTACATAGGGTCACACAACATTATCAATGCACCTCATTCAACCTGCTATGAAAATACTGAGACCAGGAGAGCTCTGCCAATGCAATTCTGACTTACAGTACCTTTCACAGTTCCAGTAGTGGGGTACCAGTGGACCCCACCCTCTCCGGCACCATCTATGCCATTTCAGACCTGGCACTCACACACAGCTCTGCCTGTGCACCTCAGTATGAATTACAAACACCACTTCTTTTCCATCACTTTTAGCGCCACCTATCGACGACGCCAGTGCACCTCCATCCTAACTTGCAGCGCCTTCTGCTCCAGTGACGGGTCATTCTCCTTGACCTGCAGCCTCCCTCCGCTTTTCCATCTCTGTAAACCGGGCACCTCGATGCCAATGCACTTGAGCCCTAAACTACAGGCGCCCTTATATCCCAGTAGGGCCCGCACATCTCCAAGCATGCACCTCAGCCCTGCAGCAGCTCCGATACCTCGCTAATGGCAGCAGCACACAGCTCCCCCAGTTCCTAGAATTAAACACAGGGTCAACTGAGCGGCTGTAGGGCGCAGCTTGCGGCTAGAGGTTATGTTGTTCCAAGAAACGCACAAGTCCCTCAGGGCGGAGGAGGCGGATCTCTTACCCAAATCTGTGAACTACGTGGTCCTCGGTGAAATCTTCCTGGGAAGACCTTTCTTCTGATGACCGTCCCCTCGTCTGATTCCTGAACGTGTTCTCGCGCAGGAGGAAGTGCCTTGCAGCCCAGGGTGAGGCGCGCGGAGGGAAGCCCTGTGTGCTGGTTTCGTATGGCCCTCGAATGAGGCCCTGGAACGTTGCCAGCCAGGCAAGCCTAATATGGGCAGCAGAAGCCCAGGGGTGGCACACCCCAGGCCAGGAGTCATGGGTCCGTTATATCGCAATGGCAGAAGCGAGCGACTATGGCGTGATGGAGCCAGTGAGTGATTAGAACGTGATGTACGCTGTGAGTGATGAAAGCATAAGATTGCAACAGTGCATGAATGCTACACGAAGTGGGAGCTTTGAGTGATTATAACATCCGTTGTCCGCAGTGAGTATAACGAACCGGAAGGAGTGAATGTTGATTATAACGTAATGAATGCAAGGAGCGATTGCAACACGTGGGGAAGGTGGTAGGTAAGAAGTGAGTGAGTGATAAGAAGCACCGATTCATTATTAGATGCAATAGAAGCAGCTTGTGATATTATGTAATTCACCAATGAGTGATAATGAGATGGAAAGGAAGAGTTGAGTGATTACTAGATAAAACTAAATGGAAGAATGGTGATGCTATGTGATGGACTACTTAGATATTATGGAAAGAGCAAGTGATTATTCAAGCATTTTTACTGTGCAGCAGTTTCATCATGAAGAGTTGAAGCAGTTACAGCAACTTAAGTTTTTTCGCATTTTTCCCTCGCCCTAGCATCGAGCCTGTTGGGGGGCTGAATTGAGCGCTCTAAATAGCTCTTGGACATCAGATTCCAGTATGAAGTCTTTAATCGTAGCAGTATAGTCAGTCATTAAAGAGTTACTATCCACAATCATAGGCCATGAGAGCCTTGTCCTAGACAGGCCAGTGCAATCTCACCTTTCTCCATTATGAGTTTTTTACAGTGTGCATCCCACCTGGACATGCTGATCCATTGTGATTTGCACCTCGTGTGTTCGTATCCCATCCTCGTCGCCAATATGTACTAAAGAGGCAGACTGCAGTGAAGATTCAAGGTAAGTTTATTCCAACGTGTGAAGCCCAGAGCGCACTGGGACCAGTCAACTGGCATACCAACAGACTATGAACAAGCTGTATGAAATATCCATGTTCACCACTCTCAGGGCACGACGGTAACTCAAACATACACAACTATTGAAAATCAACAGAGCGCGAGGACGAGCTCAACAGTAAACACGTGCCTGTCACTACATAAATAGTACACCATGCGACAGGCATGTTATGCACTTTCATTACACTTCGTAAAGTCATGACGTAGCATTGCAGATTAAATGTCCTGTGAAAAAGTTTTGCGGGACATATTTTCCCAAAAAGATTGTTTGCTGGAGAATCCTCCAGATAAAGAGTTTTGGCGGTGTTTTCATCGTGAGATTGTGCAGGCCTACATTCTCCCCAAGGTGCTCTTCACCAGTCCGCAGAGGTCGCAGGAAGAGGACTGAGAGGGTCCAATGCCCACATGGATCCTCTATTGGGCAACCAACATCGGGTAGAGGGCAAGCATTACCTGGTAGAAGGGGGCACCACTCACCACTTAATTATGTGAACAGGATGTTTTACCTGACACTCACCAAACATTGCTGTGGAGACTAAAACCACAGGCAGCCTCAGTTCTGACACAGTGACTCCTAGGTTCACTAATCTGGCACTGAAACTTATCATCCATGGGCTGCAACAAAGGAAGTCAAGAACTGCATCGAGCTCAGATCAATAAATACACACAACTGAAACTTACTAGGACTTGGGTGACCTAAAAGAAGAGCTGCACCTGTGTGAATAGACAAGAGAAGATAAAGAATATTCAAGAGACAATGACATCTCTTGAAGTACTCCTGGGGCAACACCTCTGAGGAAGGAGGCAGGAAATGTGATGAGTTTCAAACACACATGCAATATCTCATGGCTTAAATTATAGAGCTGGACTTGATCTATCTGATTTGTTGACTGTATTAGAATGGAGGGTTCAAACACAAAAGCCAATAGGTCTCGTCTTGATAATATGAACGCCAAGCTGTGGGCTTTACCAATGTTTGTCTGTAAAGTTTTGCTTAAAAAAATTCTGGAGGAAAAGCAAACACATATCTTAATGTATCTCAAAACTGTACATTGAATTCTAAGTTTTCAATCTTAATAAATGGCATAGTTTATTTTTCAAATGCTTTTTACTAAGGAAACTGAACAAAATTCAAAAGAATAAGGAAGTAACATAATGGAAAAGGAAGCATTTATGGGCCGGCAGGAGAAATGTCATGCTAAGTACATATGTTGCCTCAGATGGGAAGCTTAAAAAAATTAAATACCGGGGTACAGTCAGGGCCTATCACACAGAAATCAGACTGGCACAGGCCTCCGATTATGAAGCTAGAAGTCATGAAGCTGCCACCTCCGCTAGGGAGATGTTTAAATTCACCAAAGCGCTGTTGGAGGGCAACCCCAACATACCTCCCTCTGAACCTTCTAATGACAAATGCCTTGCTTTGGCTACCTATTTTAATACTACAATATTGGATATCTACCTCTCCTTTCAAAGGAGAGAGGGAAGCACTAAGCCCACTCTTCCTAGTTTTAATAAAGTGCCAAGCCCACCTCTCCTGGCCGGATTCCCCCCCTCACCCTGGACCCTTTTTAGCAAAATTAAATCAGGACCAACTCTCAACTCTGGACCACCGAGAATCCTTGCCCTTTGAGCTGAGACTATTTACCCCACTTTGCTTAAGATGATCAACCTCTCCCTGGAAAAGGGTCTGGTGCCTCAACCATGGAAGCACACCATGGTCAAAGCCATCCTGAAAAAGCCTATACTTGACCCTTCATATCCAGGGAGTTTTTGTCCTATCTCTTTGCTTCCAGGCATAAGTAAGATGGCGGATAAATATGCAAATGGCCTTCTTTCCGAATTCCTTGAGGCCAATTTATTCCTGCGCCACACGCAAACCAGCTTTTGACCAAAGCACAGTACCAAAACAGCTATTTTAGCGGTGGTGGAGGATGCAAAAGAGAGACTGGATCAAGGGGCCACAGTTGCTATTATTCTTCTTTACCTTAGCGCGTCCTTTGACACCTTGGATCACCTCACACTCCTAAATAGGATTTGTGATGCAAGTGTCACAGGGAAAGCACTGAACTGGATTAATTTCTTCTTGAGGGATAGACCCTTTCAGGTTTTTGAAAAGGCTTGCTCATCTGACTTTCCAGTTACCTGTGGAGTTCTGGGATACCCAGCTGATTTTTTCACTTGCCCCAGACATGGATCCCCTAGTGTCTACCATGTATCCACCTGCATGCACCCCTGATAACAGAGGCACCAGGGGGCCCTGAAGGGCCCCCATAGTTTCCTCACCACCACACTTTTCATGGTTGGCTCACCGCCATGAAAACTGTGGCAGGGAGGAAACTCATAATATGCTTGGCGGTGCTGCAGGGCAATGCCAGCATATTGTGGCCTCAGGCCGCTGCAAGACCTCAGAGGGTTCAGGGATCCCCGGCGGTAGCAGCGGTCTCATGGCTGTCCGATCACCAAACTCGTAATACGGCGGTTGGAGCACCTGTGTGGCGGGTGCCACACCGCCACCATGGGTTTGCCAGACTCGTAATTAGCTCCTATGTCTGTAATGCGGCAGAGGCATGAGCAAACATTGCATTGATCGTTAGAGGGAAAACGCATGGGTCAATTAATCTAGTGGCTGACTTTTACATTGGATTGAAAAAGCTGCTGATCCAACCACTCCTTAAGCTGTACCTGTACTCCAAAGGCAGAGGTCTGCTGCTAATTTCCAAGAGGGAGGCAGGGATAATTGTGGTAATTAACCTTCATGAGTATGACCTGTAAAGATTCATCCCAGTTTAGACATAGACACTGGAAGTAGGAGAACTGGGGGTGCTGCGACACTCTTGAATACCCATGTAGGAG
This sequence comes from Calotriton arnoldi, assembly GCA_963921515.1. NCBI lineage: Eukaryota > Metazoa > Chordata > Amphibia > Caudata > Salamandridae > Calotriton > Calotriton arnoldi. The sequence continues at coordinate 207,695 of CAWUFW010015774.1, read as the reverse complement.
TTCAGAAGGTAAATGAGCAATAAAGTTGCTGTTAAAATTAAATTTTTACCTTGTCACATTTGCTGTGGTTTAAAAACAGAGGTCAAATGTCAGGCTGTATCTTCGGACAAATTGCTGCTTATTCTTTTAACATGGAGAATGGTGCTTACTTTTCTTTCTCTGACTGCAAAGTGAGAGGTTCTTTTAAAGTGAACTATGTAACAATCTTGATGTTGTACAGAGTGAGAAAGTAAAGGATGTAGGATGTCTATTTTTCCTAAAACACATCAAAATTTAAATACCAGTAGATGAACTCTACAATTATTTTAAACTTTATCAGCAGTTAAGAAAGCACAAATAAAGCACAGTTTTTTGTAATTCTAAAGTGTGATGGAAACAAATGCTTTAAAATTATTCAAACAAATCAAGACACTTGGTGATATGCAAATAAAAAAATATTTGCTGACAACCCACACATAACCTATTGTGTGTGTGTCCTCTATAGTTTTAGCAGCAAAACTGCATGTCTGTGCACATTTATTATTAGCCCAAATATCGATTACAAACATATTGTTTCCCTATACTTATAATTGGTAAGTGAAAACTATCGGAAACAAAATATAATTTCACACTAATATCGTTACAAAACATACAATAATGTCATTTATTATATATATATATATATATATGTATTTTAAACAACCACTGGTGTCAGCAAAACTCTGAGTGATCGCTTTACTCGCATCTTGAAAAAATTATTCTACTGGTTGGCTTAGCTCCGCCAACTGTGAGCGATCCTCTGCTGAGGGCGAGGGAAGGCAGAAGGAGCCAACATTGCAAAATAGATATATATATATATATAGTTTAAAATAGTAAATCTGAAATATTTCAATATATATAACATTAATATAATGTACATTAAATACATTGAAATAATATTTAATACTATATATATATATACTTATATAAACACACACACATATATAGGTATATATGTTTATATATACATATATATATGTATAATATAGCACTATTATTAAAAATATGTATATATATATATATATGATATTACATTTATTGGGTTATTGGTTTTAATGTACTACTATAAAGAAGAGAGTGTGTGTTTATATATATATATATATATATATATATATATATATATATATATTCACTGAAAAAACCATAGGTTTCAGACACGTTATAGTTAGAAATTAGCATTTAAAAACCTTTGAAATTCACTGAAAAAACCATAGGTTTTAGGGACAGTTATAGTTAGTTGGACATTTCACTCGTACAAAACCCGTGAAATTCCCCCGTTATAGTTAGTTCAGCTAACTATAACTCGCGCCCCGCAATGCACTGCTGATGACGTCACATATTACATCACTCATGACATGGTCAGTGACATCACTGATGACATCACTGATGACATCTCAAATGACATCACTGATGACATCACTGATGACATCATCCAGTGACTGTGTGTTTCTGTAAAGTTTAAATATGTTTAATATATATGCCAAGGTGTATTGAATAATGAGTGGGTGTATAAGTGTCTGGATGGATGATATAGTAGGTGCATGACTGACTATTAGTGAGTGATTAAACGTATCTTACTAAATGCATGGGTTAGTTACTAAACTGTGTGAATGTCTTTATCCGTCTGTCTGTTGGTATGTAAGTGGCTGCATGGGTTTGTAAATAGCTACATGAGTGTCTATATGAGTTATTGATTGGTTGTCTGAGTATCTGTATGGGTGCCTGAGTGTTTGTGTGGATGGGGTGTGTGTGACTGCACATAGATGTATCAGTGGGTGATTCACTGGGTGCATGGTTTCAAGAGTGCATCTGTGATGGACTGTATGGGTGGGTGAGTGTGTGTATGGGTGTGTTAGTGAGTGAATGTATATCTCAGTGGTACATGTGTGAGTAACTACATAAGTGAAAGGCAGTATATATGTGTGTTGTATATAAATGGGTATAAGTGAGAGTGTGTCATTGTGAGAGTGGCTGTATGGATGAGTGTGTACTTGTATTAGTGATTGTATAAGAGCGTAAGAATGTGCTAGTATTTGTATGAGTAAGTGAGCTGGTGTGCGTATAACTGTATAGGTGAGTAAATGGCAGTGTGATTAATTATTTCCATGACTGACTAGGTGTGTGAGTACCTCTATGGATGAGTGGCGGTGTGTGAGTGTCTATGTAGGTGTATTAGTGCATATGATAGTCCTGTACTGAGTGACCGTAAGTATGAGTGACTGTACAGGTGAGTGAGTGGATGTGTGTGTAGACCTAAGAATCAGTGAGTGGGTATGTAGTTATTGGTGTTGGAGTGTCTATGGTTTTGAGAATGGCAGTCTGTAATTTAGAGTGGGTGTATCAAAGGTTATATTAGGGTGTGAGAGGATGCATGAAATTATCACATGGATGATGTCATCAGTGATGTCATTGAGTCATCAGTGATGTCATCAGTGATGTCACTGACCATGTCATGAGTGATGTAATATGTGACATCATCAGCAGTGCATTGCGGGCGTGAGTTATAGTTAGCTGAACTAACTATAACGGGGGAATTTCACGGGTTTTGTACGAGTGAAATGTCCAACTAACTATAACTGTCCCTAAAACCTATGGTTTTTTCAGTGAATTTCAAAGGTTTTTAAATGCTAATTTCTAACTATAACGTGTCTGAAACCTATGGTTTTTTCAGTGAATTTCAAAGGTTTTTTAAATGCTAATTTCTAACCATAACGTACCTGAAACCTATGGTTTTTTCAGTGAATTTCAAAGGTTTTTTAAATGCTAATTTCTAACTATAACGCCCCTAAAACCTATGGTTTGTTCAGTGAATTTCAAAGGTTTTGTAAATGTCAATTTTTAAATGTATTAATTGTTATATTTATTTTTTTGATACTGATTTACTACATTTTTTAAAACTATTTATTTTTAGATATTTTATTTATTAAATTACATTGTAATTACATTATACATTACATTACAAAATATACTTTCTCAGAATGAATTACTTTAGTTTAAATAGTTTGCAAATAGGCAATAGAGTTTTAAGTACAGTAGTTACAGTTGTTGCAATGGGCAACACAATTTCAAACACAATGCAACATTGAGCTCAATGTGATTTTCTAGTTAAATGCAATTAGTTACTTTATGGATTACTTTTCTAACCACAGGACTGGATCCTAGATTCAGTCCTGGGACATCTCCTGTAAACAGTTGAGTAAAAGCGTTTTGGTTACAGTAGTGATTTTTAAGGAATATTATTGTATTTTAAAAGTTGACACTTAGAAACTTTTTCACATAGAATCACCAATGTTATCCTATGGGAGGAAATTCACTTAGCAGGTAAGTAGTGTTATCGTTACTTTTTCTTACTCAGTGTTGGATCCTGGATCCAGCACTGGTGCATCTCCTGTAAACAGTTGAAAGAATGCATTTAAGTCATACAGGCGATTTTTAAGGAATATTTGTAATTTGTGAAAATCGACACTTTGAAACTTTTCTGCTGAAAACCAGACAATGGATTCCTATGGAAGGAAATATAAGTTACTGGTAAGTACGGTTAGAATTACTTTTCAGGGTCAGTGCTGGGCTAAAAGATGCAGCACTGGGTTCTCTCCTGATAACAGGTGAGTAAATCGGAATTCGTAGTTCGGTTGATTTTAGAGGAATATTATAAAGTTCCAAAACTCCACACTTAGAAGAATTTCCAAGTGAAACCAGTCAATGTTAGCCTATGGAAGGAAATTCAAGTTACTGGTAAGTACGGTTAAAATTACTTTTCAGGATCAGTACTGGGCTGAAAGATGCAGCACTGAGGTCTCTCCTGATAACAGGTGAGTAAATCGGAATTCGTAGTTCGGCTGATTTTAGAGGAATATTATAAAGTTCCAAAACTCCACACTTAAAAGAATTTCCAAGTGAAACCAGTCAATGATATCCTATGGAAGGAAATTCAAGTTACTGGTAAGTATGGTTAAAATTACTTTTCAGGATCAGTACTGGGATGAAAGATGCAGCACTGGGTTCTCTCCTGATAACAGGTGAGTAAATCGGAATTCGTAGTTCGGTTGATTTTAGAGGAATATTATAAAGTTCCAAAACGCCACACTTAGAAGAATTTCCAAGTGAAACCAGTCAATGTTAGCCTATGGAAGGAAATTCAAGTTGCTGGTAAGTACGGTTAAAATTACTTTTCAGGATCAGTACTGGGCTGAAAGATGCAGCACTGAGGTCTCTCCTGATAACAGGTGAGTAAATCGGAATTCGTATTTCGGCTGAATTTAGAGGAATATTTGTATGTTTCAAAACTCGACACTAGAAGCTTTTTCAGCAAAAAGCAGGCAATGATATCCTATGGAAGGAAATTCAAGTTACTGGTAAGTGCGGTTAAAATTACTTTTCAGGATCAGTACTGGGCTGAAAGATGCAGCACTGAGGTCTCTCCTGATAACAGGTGAGTAAATTGGAATTCGTATTTCGGCTGATTTTAGATGAATATTTGTATGTTTCAAAAATCGACACTTAGAAACTTTTTCAGCAAAAAGCAGGCAATGATATCCTATGGAAGGAAATTCAAGTTACTGGTAAGTACGGTTAAAATTACTTTTCAGGATCAGTACTGGGCTGAAAGATGCAGCACTGAGGTCTCTCCTGATAACAGGTGAGTAAATTGGAATTCGTATTTCGGCTGATTTTAGATGAATATTTGTATGTTTCAAAAATCGACACTTGGAAACTTTTTCAAGCAAAAGCAGGCAATGATATCCTATGGAAGGAAATTCAAGTTACTGGTAAGTACGGTTAAAATTACTTTTCAGGATCAGTACTGGGCTGAAAGATGCAGCACTGAGGTCTCTCCTGATAACAGGTGAGTAAATCGGAATTCGTATTTCGGCCGAATTTAGAGGAATATTTGTATGTTTCAAAATCGACAGAAACTTTTTCAGCAAAAAGCAGGCAATGATATCCTATGGAAGGAAATTCAAGTTACTGGTAAGTGCGGTTAAAATTACTTTTCAGGATCAGTACTGGGCTGAAAGATGCAGCACTGAGGTCTCTCCTGATAACAGGTGAGTAAATTGGAATTCGTATTTCGGCTGATTTTAGATGAATATTTGTAATGTTTCAAAACTCGACACAGAAACTTTTCAGCGAAAAGCAGGCAATGATATCCTATGGAAGGAAATTCAAGTTACTGGTAAGTACGGTTAAAATTACTTTTCAGGATCAGTACTGGGCTGAAAGATGCAGCACTGAGGTCTCTCCTGATAACAGGTGAGTAAATCGGAATTCGTATTTCGGCAGATTTTAGAGGAATATTTGCACAATGGTGAAGGGAGGGGCGGGGCCTGAGGTGACATCTGTGCAAACGCGCCCCGTGGCGCATTTTAAGTTGGGGGATTAAGTTCCCTTGAATCATGAGGGTCCCTCAAACAAAAAGAAAAAAAAAAAACGACCGGCATTGTGCCGGAGGCCCCGCCCCTCCCTGCAGTACTCTGCAAACGCCCGCCTGGCGCGTTTAAGAAGGGGAAGTAATTCCCTTGAATACTGGGGGTCCCTGGGGGCCAACTAGCCCACCAGGAACCTCCAGTATGCGCCAGGGGCTGCGTTGCAGAGACGTGTACAGAGGCCACGCCCTTTTTACACCTCTCTGCAACGCAGCTCTGTGGCACTTTTTAGAAGTACATGGTGGGCTAGTTGGCCCCCAGGGACCCTCAGGATTGAAGGGGATTTAATTCCCATCTTAAAACGCACCACGGGGCCTGTTTGCACACATGTCACCTGAAGCCCCGCCCCTCCCTTCACCACTGTGCAAACGCGCCCCGTGGCGCGTTTTAAGTTGGGGGATTAAGTCCCCTTGAATCCTGAGGGTCCCTGGAGTCCAACTAGCCCACCATGTACTTCAAAAGCGCCACAGAGCTGCGTTGCAGAGAGGTGTAAAAGGTGCGTGGCCTCTGTACACCTCTCTGCAACGCAGCCTCCTGGCGCATACTGGAGGTTTCTGGTGGGCTAGTTGGCCCCAGGGACCCCAAGTATTCAAGGGAATTACTTCCCTTCTTAAAACGCGCCAGGGGGCGCGTTTGCAGAGTACTGCAGGGAGGGGCGGGCCTCCGGCACAATGCCGGTCGTTTTTTTTTCTTTTTGTTTTTTAATGGGAGGGGGCTGCGTGGCCCCCTTCCCTTGCCCACTTTTGGCCCCGGGACCCCATCCCCCGGGGCCTGAGCATTTTATTTTATTCTTTAAATTTAAAAAAAAACGGGAAGGGGGCCGCGTGGCCCCCTTCCCTGGGCCTGTATTGGCCCCCGGGACCCCATCCCCGGGGCATGGCCTCGATTTTTTGATTTTTTTTATTTGGACGGGGGCTGCGTGGCCCCCCTCCTCAGGCCATTTAAGGCCCCGGGGACCCCATCCCCTGGGGCCGGCCTTGCACTTTTTTTTAATTTTTTTTTTTTTTTTAATTTGGGGAGGGGGGCTGCGTGGCCCCCCTCCCTGGCCACTTGTGGCCCCGGGGACCCCACCCCCCGGGGCCTGGCCTCTCGTTGGGGACTGTGGGGGGGTCCCCAAACCCCCCACAGTCCCGCCGGCTCCCCGTGTCCTATGGGAGCCGGCATTGCTTTTCCACCTGGACATGCTGATCCATTGTGATTTGCACCTCGTGTGTTCGTATCCCATCCTCGTCGCCAATATGTACTAAAGAGGCAGACCGCAGTGAAGATTCAAGGTAAGTTTATTCCAACGTGTGAAGCCCAGAGCGCACTGGGACCAGTCAACTGGCTTACCAACAGACTATGAACAAGCTGTATGAAATATCCATGTTCACCACTCTCAGGGCACGACGGTAACTCAAACATACACAACTATTGAAAATCAACAGAGCGCGAGGACGAGCTCAACAGTAAACACGTGCCTGTCACTACATAAATAGTACACCACGCGACAGGCATGTTATGCACTTTCATTACACTTCGTAAAGTCATGACGTAGCATTGCAGATTAAATGTCCTGTGAAAAAGTTTTGCGGGACATATTTTCCCAAAAAGATTGTTTGCTGGAGAATCCTCCAGATAAAGAGTTTTGGCGGTGTTTTCATCGTGAGATTGTGCAGGCCTACATTCTCCCCAAGGTGCTCTTCACCAGTCCGCAGAGGTCGCAGGAAGAGGACTGAGAGGGTCCAATGCCCACATGGATCCTCTATTGGGCAACCAACATCGGGTAGAGGGCAAGCATTACCTGGTAGAAGGGGGCACCACTCACCTCTTAATTATGTGAACAGGATGTTTTACCTGACACTCACCAAACATTGCTGTGGAGACTAAAACCACAGGCAGCCTCAGTTCTGACACAGTGACTCCTAGGTTCACTAATCTGGCACTGAAACTTATCATCCATGGGCTGCAACAAATTAAGTCAAGAACTGCATCGAGCTCAGATCAATAAATACACACAACTGAAACTTACTAGGACTTGGGTGACCTAAAAGAAGAGCTGCACCTGTGTGAATAGACAAGAGAAGATAAAGAATATTCAAGAGACAATGACATCTCTTGAAGTACTCCTGGGGCAACACCTCTGAGGAAGGAGGCAGGAAATGTGATGAGTTTCAAACACACATGCAATATCTCATGGCTTAAATTATAGAGCTGGACTTGATCTATCTGATTTGTTGACTGTATTAGAATGGAGGGTTCAAACACAAAAGCCAATAGGTCTCGTCTTGATAATATGAACGCCAAGCTGTGGGCTTTACCAATGTTTGTCTGTAAAGTTTTGCTTAAAAAAATTCTGGAGGAAAAGCAAACACATATCTTAATGTATCTCAAAACTGTACATTGAATTCTAAGTTTTCAATCTTAATAAATGGCATAGTTTATTTTTCAAATGCTTTTTACTAAGGAAACTGAACAAAATTCAAAAAGAATAAGGAAGTAACATAATGGAAAAGGAAGCATTTATGGGCCGGCAGGAGAAATGTCATGCTAAGTACATATTTTGCCTCAGATGGGAAGCTTAAAAAAATTAAATACCGGGGTACAGTCAGGGCCTATCACACAGAAATCAGACTGGCACAGGCCTCCGATTATGAAGCTAGAAGTCATGAAGCTGTCACCTCCGCTAGGGAGATGTTTAAAATCACCAAAGCGCTGTTGGAGGGCAACCCCAACATACCTCCCTCTGAACCTTCTAATGACAAATGCCATGCTTTGGCTACCTATTTTAATACTACAATATTGGATATCTACCTCTCCTTTCAAAGGAGAGAGGGAAGCACTAAGCCCACTCGTCCTAGTTTTAATAAAGTGCCAAGCCCACCTCTCCTGGCAGGATTCCCCCCCTCACCCTGGACCCTTTTTAGCAAAATTAAATCAGGACCAACTCTCAACTCTGGACCACCAAGAATCCTTGCCCTTTGAGCTGAGACTATTTACCCCACTTTGCTTAAGATGATCAACCTCTCCCTGGAAAAGGGTCTGGTGCCTCAACCATGGAAGCACACCATGGTCAAAGCCATCCTGAAAAAGCCTATACTTGACCCTTCATATCCAGGGAGTTTTTGTCCTATCTCTTTGCTTCCAGGCATAAGTAAGATGGCAGATAAATATGCAAATGGCCTTCTTTCCGAATTCCTTGAGGCCAATTTATTCCTGCGCCACACGCAAACCAGCTTTTGACCAAAGCACAGTACCAAAACAGCTCTTTTAGCGATGGTGGAGGATGCAAAAGAGAGACTGGATCAAGGGGCCACAGTTGCTATTATTCTTCTTGACCTTAGCGCGTCCTTTGACACCTTGGATCACCTCACACTCCTAAATAGGATTTGTGATGCAAGTGTCACAGGGAAAGCACTGAACTGGATTAATTTCTTCTTGAGGGATAGACCCTTTCAGGTTTTTGAAAAGGCTTGCTCATCTGACTTTCCAGTTACCTGTGGAGTTCTGGGATACCCAGCTGATTTTTTCACTTGCCCCAGACATGGATCCCCTAGTGTCTACCATGTATCCACCTGCATGCACCCCTGATAACAGAGGCACCAGGGGGCCCTGAAGGGCCCCCATACTTTCCTCACCACCACACTTTTCATGGTTGGCTCACCGCCATGAAAACTGTGGCAGGGAGGAAACTCATAATATGCTTGGCGGTGCTGCAGGGCAATGCCAGCATATTGTGGCCTCAGGCCGCTGCAAGACCTCAGAGGGTTCAGGATCCTCGGCGGTAGCAGCGGTCTCATGGCTGTCCGATCACCAAACTCGTAATACGGCGGTTGGAGCACCTGTGTGGCGGGTGCCACACCGCCACCATGGGTTTGCCAGACTCGTAATTAGCTCCTATGTCTGTAATGCGGCAGAGGCATGAGCAAACATTGCATTGATGGTTAGAGGGAAAACGCATGGGTCAACTAATCTAGTGGCTGACTTTTACATTGGACTGAAAAAGCTGCTGATCCAACCACTCCTTAAGCTGTACCTGTACTCCAAAGGCAGAGGTCTGCTGCTAATTTCCAAGAGGGAGGCAGGGATAATTGTGGTAATTAACCTTCATGAGTATGACCTGTAAAGATTCATCCCAGTTTAGACATAGACACTGGAAGTAGGAGAACTGGGGGTGCTGCGACACTCTTGAATACCCATGTAGGAGTTCAGAAGGTAAATGAGCAATAAAGTTGCTGTTAAAATTAAATTTTTACCTTGTCACATTTGCTGTGGTTTAAAAACAGAGGTCAAATGTCAGGCTGTATCTTCGGACAAATTGCTGCTTATTCTTTTAACATGGAGAATGGTGCTTACTTTTCTTTCTCTGACTGCAAAGTGAGAGGTTCTTTTTAAAGTGAACTATGTAACAATCTTGATGTTGTACAGAGTGAGAAAGTAAAGGATGTAGGATGTCTATTTTTTCCTAAAACACATCAAAATTTAAATACCAGTAGATGAACTCTACAATTATTTTAAACTTTATCAGCAGTTAAGAAAGCACAAATAAAGCACAGTTTTTTGTAATTCTAAAGTGTGATGGAAACAAATGCTTTAAAATTATTCAAACAAATCAAGACACTTGGTGATATGCAAATAAAAAATATTTGCTGACAACCCACACATAACCTATTGTGTGTGTGTCCTCTATAGTTTTAGCAGCAAAACTGCATGTCTGTGCACATTTATTATTAGCCCAAATATCGATTACAAACATATTGTTTCCCTATACTTATAATTGGTAAGTGAAAACTATCGGAAACAAAATCTAATTTCACACTAATATCGTTACAAAACATACAATAATGTCATTTATTATATATATATATATATATATTTATTTTAAACAACCACTGGTGTCAGCAAAACTCTGAGTGATCGCTTTACTCGCATCTTGAAAAAATTATTCTACTGGTTGGCTTAGCTCCGCCAACTGTGAGCGATCCTCTGCTGAGGGCGAGGGAAGGCAGAAGGAGCCAACATTGCAAAATAGATATATATATATATATAGTTTAAAATAGTAAATCTGAAATATTTCAATATATATAACATTAATATAATGTACATTAAATACATTGAAATAATATTTAATACTATATATATATATACTTATATAAACACACACACATATATAGGTATATATGTTTATATATACATATATATATGTATAATATAGCACTATTATTAAAAATATGTATATATATATATATATGATATTACATTTATTGGGTTATTGGTTTTAATGTACTACTATAAAGAAGAGAGTGTGTGTTTATATATATATATATATATATATATATATATTCACTGAAAAAACCATAGGTTTCAGACACGTTATAGTTAGAAATTAGCATTTAAAAACCTTTGAAATTCACTGAAAAAACCATAGGTTTTAGGGACAGTTATAGTTAGTTGGACATTTCACTCGTACAAAACCCGTGAAATTCCCCGTTATAGTTAGTTCAGCTAACTATAACTCGCGCCCCGCAATGCACTGCTGATGACGTCACATATTACATCACTCATGACATGGTCAGTGACATCACTGATGACATCACTGATGACATCTCAAATGACATCACTGATGACATGATCCAGTGACTGTGTGTTTCTGTAAAGTTTAAATATGTTTAATATATATGCCAAGGTGTATTGAATAATGAGTGGGTGTATAAGTGTCTGGATGGATGATATAGTAGGTGCATGACTGACTATTAGTGAGTGATTAAACGTATCTTACTAAATGCATGGGTTAGTTACTAAACTGTGTGAATGTCTTTATCCGTCTGTCTGTTGGTGTGTAAGTGGCTGCATGGGTTTGTAAATAGCTACATGAGTGTCTATATGAGTTATTGATTGGTTGTCTGAGTATCTGTATGGGTGCCTGAGTGTTTGTGTGGATGGGGTGTGTGTGACTGCACATAGATGTATCAGTGGGTGATTCACTGGGTGCATGGTTTCAAGAGTGCATCTGTGATGGACTGTATGGGTGGGTGAGTGTGTGTATGGGTGTGTTAGTGAGTGAATGTATATCTCAGTGGTACATGTGTGAGTAACTACATATGTGAAAGGCAGTATATATGTGTGTTGTAGTATATAAATGGGTATAAGTGAGAGTGTGTCATTGTGAGAGTGGCTGTATGGATGAGTGTGTACTTGTATTAGTTATTGTATAAGAGCGTAAGAATGTGCTAGTATTTGTATGAGTAAGTGAGCTGGTGTGCGTATAACTGTATAGGTGAGTAAATGGCAGTGTGATTAATTATTTCCATGACTGACTAGGTGTGTGAGTACCTCTATGGATGAGTGGCGGTGTGTGAGTGTCTATGTAGGTGTATTAGTGCATATGATAGTCCTGTACTGAGTGACCGTAAGTATGAGTGACTGTACAGGTGAGTGAGTGGATGTGTGTGTAGACCTAAGAATCAGTGAGTGGGTATGTAGTTATTGGGGGTGGAGTGTCTATGGTTTTGAGAATGGCAGTCTGTAATTTAGAGTGGGTGTATCAAAGGTTATATTAGGGTGTGAGAGGATGCATGAAATTATCACATGGATGATGTCATCAGTGATGTCATTTGAGATGTCATCAGTGATGTCATCAGTGATGTCACTGACCATGTCATGAGTGATGTAATATGTGACATCATCAGCAGTGCATTGCGGGGGCACGAGTTATAGTTAGCTGAACTAACTATAACGGGGGAATTTCACGGGTTTTGTACGAGTGAAATGTCCAACTAACTATAACTGTCCCTAAAACCTATGGTTTTTTCAGTGAATTTCAAAGGTTTTTTAAATGCTAATTTCTAACTATAACGTGTCTGAAACCTTTGGTTTTTTCAGTGAATTTCAAAGGTTTTTAAATGCTAATTTCTAACTATAACGTACCTGAAACCTATGGTTTTTTCAGTGAATGTCAAAGGTTTTGTAAATGTCAATTTTTAAATGTATTAATTGTTATATTTATTTTTTTGATACTGATTTACTACATTTTTTAAAACTATTTATTTTTAGATATTTTATTTATTAAATTACATTGTAATTACATTATACATTACATTACAAAATATACTTTCTCAGAATGAATTACTTTAGTTTAAATAGTTTGCAAATAGGCAATAGAGTTTTAAGTACAGTAGTTACAGTTGTTGCAATGGGCAACACAATTTCAAACACAATGCAACATTGAGCTCAATGTGATTTTCTAGTTAAATGCAATTAGTTACTTTATGGATTACTTTTTCTAACCACAGGACTGGATCCTAGATTCAGTCCTGGGACATCTCCTGTAAACAGTTGAGTAAAAGCGTTTTGGTTACAGTAGTGATTTTTAAGGAATATTATTGTATTTTAAAAGTTGACACTTAGAAACTTTTTCACATAGAATCACCAATGTTATCCTATGGGAGGAAATTCACTTAGCAGGTAAGTAGTGTTATCGTTACTTTTTCTTACTCAGTGTTGGATCCTGGATCCAGCACTGGTGCATCTCCTGTAAACAGTTGAAAGAATGCATTTAAGTCATACAGGCGATTTTTAAGGAATATTTGTAATTTGTGAAAATCGACACTGAAACTTTTCTGCTGAAAACCAGACAATGGATTCCTATGGAAGGAAATATAAGTTACTGGTAAGTACGGTTAGAATTACTTTTCAGGGTCAGTGCTGGGCTAAGAGATGCAGCACTGGGTTCTCTCCTGATAACAGGTGAGTAAATCGGAATTCGTAGTTCGGTTGATTTTAGAGGAATATTATAAAGTTCCAAAACTCCACACTTAGAAGAATTTCCAAGTGAAACCAGTCAATGTTAGCCTATGGAAGGAAATTCAAGTTACTGGTAAGTACGGTTAAAATTACTTTTCAGGATCAGTACTGGGCTGAAAGATGCAGCACTGAGGTCTCTCCTGATAACAGGTGAGTAAATCGGAATTCGTAGTTCGGCTGATTTTAGAGGAATATTATAAAGTTCCAAAACTCCACACTTAGAAGAATTTCCAAGTGAAACCAGTCAATGATATCCTATGGAAGGAAATTCAAGTTACTGGTAAGTACGGTTAAAATTACTTTTCAGGATCAGTACTGGGCTGAAAGATGCAGCACTGAGGTCTCTCCTGATAACCGGTGAGTAAATCGCAATTCGTAGTTCAGCTGATTTTAGAGGAATATTTGTATGTTTCAAAAATCGACACTTAGAAACTTTTTCAGCAAAAAGCAGGCAATGATATCCTATGGAAGGAAATTCAAGTTACTGGTAAGTGCGGTTAAAATTACTTTTCAGGATCAGTACTGGGCTGAAAGATGCAGCACTGAGGTCTCTCCTGATAACAGGTGAGTAAATTGGAATTCAGTATTTCGGCTGATTTTAGATGAATATTTGTATGTTTCAAAAATCGACACAGAAACTTTTTCAGCAAAAAGCAGGCAATGATATCCTATGGAACGAAATTCAAGTTACTGGTAAGTACGGTTAAAATTACTTTTCAGGATCAGTACTGGGCTGAAAGATGCAGCACTGAGGTCTCTCCTGATAACAGGTGAGTACATTGGAATTCGTATTTCGGCTGATTTTAGATGAATATTTGTATGTTTCAAAAATCGACACTTAGAAACTTTTTCAGCAAAAAGCAGGCAATGATATCCTATGGAAGGAAATTCAAGTTACTGGTAAGTACGGTTAAAATTACTTTTCAGGATCAGTACTGGGCTGAAAGATGCAGCACTGAGGTCTCTCCTGATAACAGGTGAGTAAATCGGAATTCGTATTTCGGCAGATTTTAGAGGAATATTTGCACAATGGTGAAGGGAGGGGCGGGGCCTGAGGTGACATCTGTGCAAACGCGCCCGTGGCGCGTTTTAAGTTGGGGGATTAAGTTCCCTTGAATCATGAGGGTCCCTGGGGGCCAACTTGCCCACCAGGAACCTCCAGTATGCGCCAGGGGCTGCGTTGCAGAGACGTGTACAGAGGCCACGCCCCTTTACACCTCTCTGCAACGCAGCTCTGTGGCGCTTTTAGAAGTACATGGTGGGCTAGTTGGCCCCCAGGGACCCTCAGGATTGAAGGGGATTTAATTCCCCATCTTAAAACGCGCCACGGGGCCTGTTTGCACACATGTCACCTGAATCCCGCCCCTCCCTTCACCACTGTGCAAACTTGCCCGTGGCGCGTTTTTAAGTTGGGGGATTAAGTCCCCTTGAATCCTGAGGGTCCCTGGAGTCCAACTAGCCCACCATGTACTTCTAAAAGCGCCACAGAGCTGCGTTGCAGAGAGGTGTAAAAGGGGCGTGGCCTCTGTACACCTCTCTGCAACGCAGCCCCTGGCGCATACTGGAGGTTCCTGGTGGGCTAGTTGGCCCCAGGGACCCCAGTATTCAAGGGAATTACTTCCCTTCTTAAAACGCACCAGGGGCGCGTTTGCAGAGTACTGCAGGGAGGGGGAGGGCCTCCGGCACAATGCCGGTCGTTTTTTTTTCGTTTTTTTTTTAATGGGAGGGGGCTGCGTGGCCCCCTTCCCTTGCCCACTTTTGGCCCCGGGGACCCCATCCCCGGGGCCTGAGCATTTTATTTTATTTTTAAATTAAAAAAAAACGGCCTGTATTGGCCCCGGGACCCCATCCCCGGGCATGGCCTCGATTTTTTTATTTTTTTATTTGGAGGGGGCTGCGTGGCCCCCTCCTCAGGCCATTTAAGGCCCCGGGGACCCCATCCCCCGGGGCCGGCCTTGCACTTTTTTATTTATTTATTTTAAATTTGGGGAGGGGGGCTGCGTGGCCCCCCTCCCTGGCCACTTATGGACCCGGGGACCCCATACCCCCGGTTCTGGCCTCTCGTTGGGGACTGTGGGGGGGTCCCCAAACACCCCACAGTCCCGCCGGCTCCCCGTGTCCTATGGGAGCCGGCATTGCTTTCCACATGGGGAGCAGCTAACATGCTGCTCCCCATGTGGAAAGCAATCAGCTTTGGATATTGGAAGCGAGAGCAGGTTTCCTGCTCTCTCTTCCAATATCCAAAGCAAGTTTGCAATGACAGGACGGGAGCCGCGAGGCTCCCGTCCTGTCATTGCAAACAGCAGTGTCCCGGGGTAGGCACCCGGGACACTGCAGGAGCCGGCCCTGGGGGTGGCGGTCCCCAGGGCCATCAAGGGCTCCAGGAGGGGGCCGCGCGGCCCCCTCCCAACTATTTCACAGCCCCGGGAGGTGGTGGTCCCGGGGCTTTGGAGTCCGTAACGGACCCCCATATTCAAATGTTTAGTGCCCCGGGAGGTGGCGGTCCCGGGCGTGTGGGGGCTGGAGCCCCCACACAGGTTAAATTAACAAATAAAGAAGCCCCGGGGGTGGCGGTCCCGGGGCTGCGGGAGGGCCAAGAGCCCTCCCGCACCCTTTTATTCTAAATCCCCGGGGGTGGCGGTCCCCGGGCTTGGAGGCCTTAGAGGCCCCCCTACATAAATTAAAACCCCCACCATGCCCCCGGGACTTGGGCCACCCGGGGGCAAATTACCATCGAAGCGCGGAGACCGCGCTCGATTTTTTCTCGGCAGGATCCGCGCTCCTGAGCGCATCCTGCCGATTTAAAAAAAAAAATGCTTTTTCTACCCAGGGGTCCTTGTGGGACCCCTGAGCAGACCTAGGGGATCAGGGTGTTTCTACCCTGCCCCTTTGTGCGTTTGCGCACTTTTTACTGCTTTCTTGTTCCTCGGTTCTACCGAGGAACAAGATGGCTGCCAACACTTCCTGGTTTGGAGTGTTGACAGCCAATTAGCAGACAGCTCGTGATCGGGAGGGTGCGCGAATCCGACGCGACCATAGATATATATGTGATTTTCCTTTTGATTTTCTCAGGAACTACTGAACGGATTTACACCATTTAACAAAAGGGTTCTTTCTGAACCAAGAACTACCTCTTTGCCAAATTTGGTGTAATTCCGTTCAGCAGTTCGGGCTGTAGCCGTGTCTAAAGTTTCCTATGGGAAAATGAATGGGAAAACACGTTTTGGGACCCCCTTTTTCTCGGCCCCCGCTTGACGAATCACCCCGAGACTTTCAGGGTAGGAGCGGAGCGGGCCATAAAGTTTGAAAATTTCGCGAAGATTCGTCAACCGGCAAGAGAGTTATTTCAAATAGAATGTCGCGGATTTCCTATGGAAAATAGGTCCTAACTATAACTATCTACTGGCGACCGCCAGTAGATAATATATATACATATATATATAATACAAAAAGAGTTGCCTCTAGGTGGGATGCACTCCCAGGTGGAAATTACGCCAAAGCAAGGGCACACGCCATGAACAAAGTCCTTTTCTGGTTTACCTGCCAGACGCGTTTCGGGCCAACGCCCTCTTCAGTGGCAGACCATGTGACGTGCCGGCATGCGGCAACCACCAGTAAATACCCATAATAATAACACTCAGGTGAACCACCTGAAGCAATGCTTCCTGGGACTGGTGGTTCAGTAAAACCCAAGTGGGTCGCCGCCGGCACTCACATTCAAAATGTCTTTAAAAGGATTGCCGATGTTCGCGCCGGCACCCCTGCATATAACAGGCACCTCCTGTTCCACAGTTAGCTGCCCCAATAAAGCTGCCGCGGACCCGTAAGTGTTTCGCGGTGGTGCAATCCCGCGACCAGGCAGGCCGCTGTACAAAATACAAAAAGAGTTGCCTCTAGGTGGGATGCACTCCCAGGTGGAAATTACGCCAAAGCAAGGGCACACGCCATGAACAAAGTCCTTTTCTGGTTTACCTGCCAGACGCGTTTCGGGCCAACGCCCTCTTCAGTGGCAGACCATGTGACGTGCCGGCATGCGGCAACCACCAGTAAATCCCCATAATAATAACGCTCAGGTGAACCACCTGAAGCAATGCTTCCTGGGACTGGTGGTTCAGTAAAACCCAAGTGGGTCGCCGCCGGCACTCACATTCAAAAATGTCTTTAAAAGGATTGCCGATGTTCGCACTGTGGTGCACCTTCCTTTGGGTCACATCTGACCACTAAAATGACGAAAATCGCCATGGCTCCAGTTTGCAAACAATGCTGTTTAATTAAATAAGTGCAGCAACAATCCTGACGCATTTCGGAGCTTCTTGCGACTTGATCACGGGTCAGGTTACGTGTACTTCCTGTAGTTTATAACACACCATGGGGGAGATTTACAAAAAATTCATGCAGCACAGCCCCCCGCGAGGCTGCGCTGCGTCGGGTGACAGGGAGGGTGTAGGAGAGCGCCATATCTTCAGAGATATGGCTCTGTCTTCCCCTTTCCCTTGCGCCGGCGCTGATTACAGCTGCTGTGCGCCAAGCACACACCTTAGCGTTATAGCGTTAGGGTGTGTGCATTAGTCTAGCATAGGTTTTGTACAAGAAGGGTACCCTTCCTGTACAAAATACGATGTCCAGACACAATGCAAAGTTTTTCCCACTTTGTATGCATTCTGCACAGTGCAGCACGCATGCAAAGTCGGAAAAGGAAGGAGAAATCAAAGCATTTTTCTCCTTCCATGCGCCTACTTGAAAAGGGGTGCAGTTTTCTCACGCTAAACCTAATCTACTTTATTTAGCAAATTGAGTTTAGTGTGAGAGTTTGGGTGGTTGCATGGGTACACCCCCAAGGAGCAAAGTAATGTGAAGCAGCGCTAAGCGCTGCTTCGCATGACTTTTCCGTTATTTCCAGCGCTAAACAAGTTTAGCGCTGGAAAGTAAATAGGGAAAAAAAGATTATGCGCCGATTTGCGTTACTTTTGTGACGCAATCACAGAGCAAAATCTTAGTAAATCTCCCCCTTGTGATTTACTGTGTCCTAATAAAGATAGAAAATAGACTTTCCGTTTCTGCCAGCATGCAAATTGACATTTTATCAATAATTACAACACACCCATTTTGGCACGTATGGAGATCGGCAGAAACAAATGCAAGCTACCATGTTAACAGATATATCGATATTTTATACAAAAGGATTATATTTATGCATAAACTTCTTCAATGTCAGATTCAAAGTCTTAAGGTATTATATATCTCTATTAGTTCATCGTTCTTGGAGATCGTTTCTAAAATAGCCTTTGGGTCAGTATAAACCTATTTTAACCTTTCCTTTCTAGTTCTAGTTCTATTTATTTTTTTTTTTTACCAAGGTACATATCATAGTCCTGCCCTAAGTGGGCTTTTTAGAAAAATAAAAGGAGAAAAAATATAGAAAAAGAATAGATGGAAAAAAGAAGAAGAGGAAGGAAAACACATATTTGGCCACAGTGGGCCTACCTCTTATGTATACACCTAAAGTCCTATTATAATCTTATAATTTACTTTATATAAATGTTTTACAAAATTCAAATAGCTGTTACATTTCTGTTTCACATGTACCATACAATATGCCATCATTTGGTCAGGTATATATTGCAGTCGTTTTTCCGCTTCTGGCTTTACAAATGTCTGCATAGAATTTAGACATAGAAAAACGTTAAATTCATCACACTATCATACATAATTAAAAAAAGAAGAAAACATAATCCTAACTATCTTTAAGATATACAAGTGGGGGGCTTCATGAACATTTGGGAAACATTTCTAATATAAGCAACATTCTGAGTCCTTTCTATCATTCAATTAGTCTACCCCAAATGTACAACTAATTCCTCATCCAGACTCAATCCATTGGGGTTAAGGGTACTGTATTTTATAATGAATTTGGATTCCAGCCTTCTTGATTCTTGTACTCTATTACCTCCCCTTTCACGGATCGGGATCCAATCTAGTACACAGTATTTCAACGTAATTATGTTTTTATCGTGTTACAATTTGAAATGCCTAGCAATTGAATACTGTTTACCTTCTCTGTTCATTGCCCTAAGATGTTCTAGCACTCTTTTTTTTAGCTTTATCAATAGTGCTCCCTATATAGTTTTTATTACAAGGGCATCCCAATGCATAGACTACATGATCCGAATTGCATGTCAGATGTTTGGTTATTGTATATGGCAGATGGTATGTGGATAATTTGATTGACTTACAGTTCTAACTGTATTTGCATGCTTTGCATGTACCACATTTATAAAATCCTCGTATGGTATTTGTCTCCCCAGGCCTTCTTACTATACTTTGACTTAGGGTATCTTTAAGTGACTTGCACTTCTAAACGTAACCTGGGGATTATTTCCAATATGTTCTACCAAATGTACATCAGTTTTGAGTACCTCCCAGAATTCTTTGATGCTGCATTTTACTTCCCACGCTTGACCATAAAACAAGGTGATAAATCTTAATGGCTGCTTTTCACCATTGTTTGTTCTACTAGGAGGTAAAAGTTCATTTCTTTTTTTTATAAATCTTTTTATTAACATACATCGGCATCTTAAATTCCATACAGAGGACATTGCATGATCATACATCACGGAGACAATGTGAGAGCTAATGATAACTTTACACCATAGGGAAAGTCTACGGGGAGAGGGGATCATCATATTCAATATTACAAGGCGGTTGGCATATATCCCCACGGTAGGAGTTCCACAGTCCCCATATGCGAGACCATTTTCTGGGGCAGCCCCTAGCCACATAAACTGTCTTTTCCCTATGCATGCACCAGTCAAGGTCTTTTTCCCAGGCCTCCACTGTGGGTGGGTGGGATGCACCCCATAGCTGCGCGATATTCCTTTTGCGAGCATTAAGCCCAGAGTGACCCATTGTGTCAGAGAAACATTCAAGTCCGTAGGCTCCCACACATTGAGGAGGCACCTGCGGGCTTCAGGGTGAAGGTGTGAGGGCAGTACTGCATTAAGAATGTTGTGTATTTTCTGCCAATAGGGACGTATGAGGTCGCATTCCCATATAATGTGCATGAATGTTCCTAATTGGCCGCATCCCCTTCTACACTCCCCCTTGTCAGCTCTTCCCATCTGCACCAGTCGGGGTCCTGTCATGTATATCCTGTGAAGGATTTTGAGCTGCACCAATCTGAGTCGCGCTGGAATTGCAACCACTCTTGGGGAAGATATTGCCTCCTGCTGTTCTTCATCATCCATCTCTATACCATCCCTCATCCAACTATCCCGTAATGTTTGGAGAGGATTCACCATGTTATTTATCAACTTTTTATATATCAAGGAGATAACTTTTTCAGGAAGATGGCCGCCTAGTATCCTATCCTCCAGTGGGGAAGACTCGGGAAGAATGGTACCCTGCGGCAGAAGGGATCGTAATGCATGTCGGGCTTGTGTGCAGCGAAAGTGCTCTGTGTCTGCTAGATCAAATTGCTGTTGCAAGGTGGTAAAGGATTTAACTTCGTTCTTATCCCAGAGGTCTTTGATGTGAGAGATTCCGATGAGGTCCCACTTGTCAAACCCTTTTGATTTCCATAGGTTACCCAGATGTTCGGAGTCCCATAGTGGAGTCGCTAGCGTCAGCCGGCGAGCCCAGCCGAGGCATTTAGTAGCAGCATGCCATACGTGGACTGAGTGTTTGGTAGGGCCAGTCAATCTGGAACGCTCAGGTTTGGAGTAAAGAGCTCTAATATAGTTCCCCCCGGGAAGGAGCCACCTGTCCATGGCATAACCAGGATCGTCCGGCCGACCGTAGGTGCCGTGGTTAATGGCTGCTAAGTGTGCTGCCCAATAATATTTTTTTATATCAGGGAGGCTAATGCCCCCGTCATACCAATTTAGGGTAAGCTTGTTTAGGGCAATACGCGGCTTTCCATCCCACAGCAAGTCCCTTTGGAGGCCCTCTACCTCTTTAAAGTAAGACATCGGGACAGAATCCAAGGAGTTCTGTAGGGCGTATAGAAAACGGGGCAAGGACTTCATTTTGAAAAGGGCCGCTTTGCCCAATAACGAGAGAGGAAGAGACCTCCAGCTGTTTATATCATTCCTGAGCCTGGTCAGGGGCGGGAGTAAATTACGGGTATATCGGAGTGATGGGTCTAGGGAGAGAAAAATGCCTAGATATTTAAAGCCCACTGTGTTAATTTGGATAGGGCAGCCCTTTGGCGGTGTAGGTGGATCACCCGTTAGGACGAACAACAGGGATTTGCTCCAGTTAACGGAAAAGCTGGAATATTTACCAAAAATCGCTAGGATGGGGATATCTAAAACTGCCAGCAAGGACTTCCTTGGGGAGTCCAGATAAAGTAGGATGTCGTCCGCATAAAGTGAGATGCGGTCTTCCCACTCTGAGGACCAGCGCAGCCCCCTTATAACCGGGTTCATTCGCACCCATGCCGCCAGTGGCTCCAGAGCTAAGGCAAACAGGAGAGGCGACAGTGGACACCCCTGGCGTGTCCCGCGGCTGAGTGCGAATGTGGCCGACTTTTTATTATTCACCACCACCTGTGCCAAAGGCTCATTGTATAAGAGCTGTACCCATTGGATATATTTCGGGCCAAACCCCAATTTTGCCAGCACCGCCCAGAGATAGGGCCATTCGATAGTGTCGAAAGCCATGGTCGCATCCAAGGAAACTATTATGGCTGGCTCTCGGATCGTGGCGACTCTACTCAGTACCCCATGGACTCTGCGCAGATTTAAGGCTGTGCTACGGTGTGGCATGAAGCCGGATTGGTCTGGGTGGACTAGGTTTCCAATTACCTTGATCAATCGGTTGAATTTTAGGTTTGGCATTCAAGAGAGATATTGGTCTGTACGACGCACAATCATTTTTAGGATTCCCTTCCTTGTGAATGGTAACTATAGTGGCGATCCTCTGATCTCTAGGGAGTGTTCCCCTTTCCCTGGATTCTTCAAACATAGACTTTAGATAAGGAGCCAATTTATCGGGTCTAAGTTTATAGAGCTCGATGGGAAGGCCATTAGGTCCAGAGGCTTTTCCAGAGTTTAATGCTCGGATTGCCTTCGCTATCTCGTCATTCGATATCGCGCTCTCCAGAAAGTTAAATTCCTCCGTCGAGAGCTTGGGAAGTCTAATTACTGTCAATAGCTCACGAGAGTCGTCTACCGTATAAGGCGTAAAGGCAGAGTAAACAGCACTGAAATGGTCGGCGAACTTGTCCGCAATGTCTTGCGGGTCCGTAAGAGGAGTATCTCCTCCATCACGGAGTTCAGGGACCAGTCTGCTTGCCCATTCTTTTTTATCGAGCCAGGCTATTAATTTTCCAGCCTTATCTCCTAGGTCGTAGATCCTTCCCAGTTTGTCTCTTCCCAGGGTTTTGGCCTTATCAGTCACTAATGCCCTATATTCGTGCTGTCGGAGGCTCAGAAAATTGAGTTTTTCTGGTGTGACCCCAGAGTCCAGGTCGCTCTCCAGTCGACCGATCTCAGTCTCAATGTCAGAGATATCTTTTTGTTTTTCTTTCTTTGTTCCGGAAATTAAGGACAAAGCTTGACCTCGGATCACTGTCTTAAAGGCCTCCCATAACGTCTGAGAGGAGGTCACAGTTCCCTCGTTATCTATAAAATAGTTGTCTATGGCTTTAATAAGTTCTTTGCGGATTTTAGGTTCTCGAAGATACCATGGATTAATAGGGGCCAGTCTCCCCACCTGTACGTGGTTAAGAACTAAGTGAATCCATACCGGAGAATGGTCAGAGATACCCCTGGCTAAGTGTTTAATTTCATAGATGTGGGTGGCTTGGGACGCGGGAACTAGGAAGTAATCTATACGGGAGAGGCTACCGTGAGCCCCGGAATGGAAGGTGCGCTGCACTTTGTCTGGGTGATAGGTCCGCCACCCATCCACCAACCCCATGGCCTCGAGGAAATCAGGTAGCCAGCGGGAAGATGACCCAACCTCTCGAGGGGGATGCCGGTCAAGCTCACCCGAGACCACTGAGTTAAAATCTCCCCGAGGACCAGTAGTCCGTCTGGTATAGAAAGCAGAATGGTGCCAAGATCCTTAAATGTGGTGCTTTGCAGGCCCGGTGGTACATAGATTGACATAAGTGTGATGGAGTGCCCTTCCCACGTGCCCGATACTCCTATGTATCTACCCCGATCGTCCGTCCAAGTGGCGCATATTGCAAGGGGGAAGGACGTTTTCATCATGATACCAACTCCCCTGGAGCTGGACGTGAACCCTGCATGTGCTATCATGGTGTATCCCCATCTATGCATTGCCTTACATGTATTACTGACCAGGTGAGTTTCTTGAAGCATGACAATGTCCGGGGCCTGCCTCTTAATATATTGGAGGACCACACTGCGTTTGATCTTGTCCCCTAGCCCGTTGACATTCCAGCTCAATATTTTAATATTCTTGTCCCACTGTGTATCCATGAAGGAGTAGAAAGGTCATTGCGGTCTCTGTGAACGATACCATACATATTGCCGATGCAAAACCTACAACAATAAGCAAACCAAAATTCCCCCTCCCAACAACCCCCCACCCTGCTGCCCTGCACTCTGGGCGTGAAACTGGCCATTTTAAACCTTGAGTGCCTGTCGCCCTAGTGAAAAACTAAATGTAGAAGAAAATAGGGTGCAGCACACCGTTCCTCTGCCCCCCAAACAGACTAAAGTGTACATTCCCAAAGGAAAAGTCACGCACCAGAGTCTTGAGACTCAACAGTTCTGGAAAAATACCCCCCTTGTCATCGACAGTGTGGCAGCCCATTACCCGATCCCGCCCCTCTATGGGCCCAGAGTACCCAAAGTGGTCTCAATTGTAGTTCGGGCTACCTCATCCGGGAGGCTGTGATGTCGCGTCATCCCTGCAGCTACGATCACGTGGGCTCCGAACCCTCCTGTTTCCAATCCAGTCTGCAGCCTCCTCCGGATGCTCAAAGAACCAGGTTCTCCCCTCCGCCTCGACCCGAAGACGTGCAGGAAACAACATAGAGTATTTCAGGCCTCTCTCCCTGAGCTCCCTTTTTACCGCAAGGAACGTGCGCCTCTGTTTTTGCACCCTCTGTGTGAAGTCTGGAAAGAAAGTGATGTCTGCGTTCTCGTAGCAGAGAGGAGCCCCCATCCTGGCGTTCTGGAGAATGACATCTCTGTCCTAAAAGTTCAATACTTTCGCCAGCATCGGGCGTGGGGGGGGCCCTGGCTTAGGACGCCCCCCGGGACCCTGTGGGCCCTTTCAATGACAAAGAATTTGCTGAGGCCTTTGGGTTGTAGGTGCTTTAGGATCAAGTCTTCAACAAAAAGATCTGGGGACTGCCCCTCAGCCAGCTCCGGAACTCCCAAAATGTGTAGGTTGTTGCGTCGGAGGCGCCCTTCATAATCGTCCAGCTTAAGTTCAGTGAATTTGCGGAAGTTTTGTAGGTCCAGGATCTCCCCTTGAAGCTGCGCAACATCTCCCGTCAAACTGGTTGTGGTGATTTCCACCTGTTTGACTTTCTCATTGAGTTTGGTGAGGTCCGCTCTAATCAGATTCATGTCCATTTTGTGTTCCAGGGAGGTTTTAACACTGGTGATAGCGTCCATGACGTCTTTTAGTGACAACTCCTGGTCTTCTTCTCCCTGGTCACTCAGGGAGGTGCCTCTGGACTGGCGGCTCTGCAGCATGTCCTTTGGCAAAGTCTAGCGATCCAATTTGTTGGACTGTACTGTTTTAGACCCCTTTGACCCCGAGGTCTTGTTTCTGTCCATTGTGACTACGCCGTTCCTTGCGGGCCCCCTCAATGGGACGCAGGCCCTGTCCGAGACCAACGGGGCAGATGAAGAGGTGAAGGATAGTCCCCTCCCCGGTCGTCAGGAGGCAGACGGCTGACGGAGTGCTCAACCAGCCGAGCAAAGAAAGAGGGGGGGAGGGGGTGCGACTGAATGCCCCACAAGCACCCGATCTCCTGCGTGGCGGACGGTATTGGGGCTCTGGCTTGCTCTCGTCCTGCACGGGTACGAAATGCCTGCTCCGCCACTCAGACGGTGTAAAGGGCCGTCAGCCACCGGAGATGAGGCAGGCAGGTTAATTTGCTACCCCCAATCCACGGGTTGAGGGCCTGCGCCTCTCCAAAGGGCACCCAGGCCCCAGTGCTTGCCGCTCGGTCACTTTTGCCCCGGCGTGAGGGAGGTGGTGCGGCCTCAATTTGTAGCGCTCCAGTGCTCTAGTCGGAGCGAGGATGTCCCAGCGAGGGGGGTGGGGCCCCCGGCTCAGCTCCAAGTTCAATCCCAGGGCCCCCCGCACCTTACTGCACTCCCAGGTACGTGGCGCAAAGCGATGTTCCGCCTCCACTGAGTAATGGCGCCCAGGTCTCCCGCTCTGTTTTACGGTCTCCGTCGAGACTCCAGGTGTCCATGAGCGTGATGTTGCGATCCCGGCTATGTACGGCGATAATTTTCCGTTCACCGCTCCCGGGGTCGGGTGTCCCCAGCGCCGCCGTCTAGGCTCAGGGTTCCTGCGGGAAATAAGTGGTGTCTTCTCACCCCAGCCGCGGCGACCGACGTCACTGTGTTCCCCGGCTTCAGCGCTGCCAACAGGCCCCTTCCGATCGGCTCCCGTATCTCCGGGTACAGACGTCCGCCGAGACCGGGAGTTGCAGGAGTCGCCTCTGTCGGACCTCCGGTGCGCGTTTTCGCTTCAGGGAAGATGGATCAGGGTGGCGGATAGGCGTGGGGGATACAGGGTTCACGGAGCTGTTTCGTTAGGCGGCCGTCACGGTTCGTTGCTTGGCCACGCCCCCAAAAAGTTCATTTTTATCACACTTAAATGCTTTCTCACAAGCCTGTTTGAATTTTTTTTTTTTTTTAAATTTATATAGCGCCTGAATCACCCCCAAGGGGTATCTCTGTGCTTACGGACTGCATAGTTGGACAGAAACAGAGAGTGAGTTAGAACAATGAGGTCTTCAAGAGCTTGCGAAATCTCAGGAGGTCAGAGCATTCACGCAAATGAATTGGAAGTTGGTTCCAGAGGGAGGGGGCTAAATGGAAGAAGGCTTTCCCCCCCAACCGGACCTTCTTACAGCGGGGGACCACAAGTAGAGATTTGGTCCCTGAGCATAGTGTCCTAAGAGGCTGATATTTATTAAATTTCTCTGCTAGATAACTGGGGCCCTTACCGTTTAGGGCCTTATGCACAATGCAACAAATCTTGAAGCGGATTTGTTTCTGTACAGGCAACCAATGCAGTTTCTGTAGGAGAGGAAGAGATTATCTTTGATTATCTTTTTAGAGTACCCTCTTTCTATGAATCTGTCTGACATAATATTTTTCTCTTTTGAAAACTCTCCTCAGAGCTACAATTTCTCTTCACTCTCAACAGTTCACCGTATGGGATACTTTGAATTATATTCTTAGGATGGCAGCTATTTGCATGTAGCAGACTATTACCTGCAGTTTTCTTGCAGAACAATTCACTTTGGAGTTTATTCCCTTTAACTTCTAATTTGAGGTCTAGGAACTCAATTGTAGTCTTATGCATATGACGAGTAAATGTCAGATTTAATGCATTGTCATTCAACATATTGATAAAATCATATGCTTCTTCTTGATCACCTTTCCAAATACAGAAGATGTCATCAATGTATCGTACCCAGAGGACGACTTGGTTGTCAAAATGACAGATGTTATTAACGACCTGCTCCTCCCACCATCCCAGGAAAAGTCCTGCAAAACTGGGAGCAAAGCAGGTCCCCATCGCCGTTCCCTGGGTATATATAATATATTCTCTACTGGCAGTTGCCAGTAGGTAGTTATAGTTAGGACCTAGTTTCCATAGGAAGAACATTTTTTGTTTTACTAATAACTTTGGTGCCGTTTGACAAATCTTCACAACATTTTCAAAACTAATTTGCCACTCACTTCAACTTCTGTCTGGAAAGCTTCAGGGTGATCCATCAAGAAGGAGCCGAGAAAAAGGGAGGGGGGCCCAAAACGCATTTTCCCCGTGCAATTCCCATAGGGATTTTAGACACTACTACAGTCCGAACCGCTGAACGGAATTACACCAAATTTGGCAGAAAGCTAGATCTTGGTCCTGAGAGAGTGCTTTTTGTAATTTGGTGTAAATCTATTCAGTAGTTTTGGAGTAATTAAAGTAAAAAGATTTATGCATATCTAGAGATGTAAATCCAACTTTGCGGATCCATGCGTCAACAGCAATGCCGTAATGGGCTAACCCCAACCTGAGAGGAAAGTTGCGCCTGCCATTTTGTGCACTGGGACCTGGTTCCCAGGGGGGAAATAACATTTTAAAGTGATAGAAGGAGTCAGGGTAGAGGTACCCTAACCCTGGGGACTAATGGGGGGCTCTGTGATCGACCTCTCTTGGGCAAGAAATTGTCTGAAAATGTTTTTTTAAGCATGTGAGGATCTGCGGATCCACCGCAGATCCTCGGATCCAGACCCCACTTAAAAAACACATACATCCACTCAAAGACCCACACACTTACTCACTTACTCACTCACTCATTCACTCACTCACTCACACACTCACACACCCACTTACACACCCATACAACCACTTACACACCCACTCACACACCTTTAGAGCCACTCACTCACCCACTCAGAGACCCACAAAACCACTCACACACCCACACAGGTGCTCCCACACCCACTTAGACATCCACACAACCACTCATAAAGCCACTCACACAGTTACTCACACAGCCACTCACACACAAGCAGTGATACTCCTATAGACATTGCAGTAGCATATGTTTGTATTTAATGTGTTGTTGTTTTACTACTGAATATGTGCATTTGGTTGGGAACAGATCCTCGGATCCATAAAAAGAATTTTTAAAAAAAGAAAGGGCTTGGTGCATTGCATTTATAGAAAGACTGCATAAGTTATCTTACCTTTTTTAGAATTTTATTTTCAAAATATATAATAAAAAAATAAATGTGTGAATAAAATGTTTTTATGAACTTGTGAAAGTGTATAATAATAAATTGAACTTATGGGTTAAATTGCAGTACAATTTATATTTAAAAAACCAGCAAAAGTCATTAAAAACCAAAGGTTGCAGGGACATTATAGTTAGGTCATCATAAGCAGTGCATTGCGGGAGGCATAAGTTATAGTTAGCTCAGGTAACTATGCTTGCTGAATTTCTATGGTTTTGTTTTTAAAATGTAAACAGAACTATAATGTGCATGTAACCTTTACTTTTTTGTGAATTTCTAATATTTTTAAAATCTAGTTGCTAACTATAATGTCCCTGTAACCTTTGGTTCTTTCAGTGAAGATATATATATAAATGAAATGACACATAAAAAAATATTAACAAATCAACTACAAAACATTAAATAAATTACAAAATTAATTAAATATAAAAACTGTAAAATCCCAAAAAAGGCATTTACTGAGAATATTATAAACATTTTTTAAATACATATTTAGAGATATAAACAAATAATATACATTTTTTAAATAATAATAATAATATATATATTCAAACAATATTAAGAAAAGTATTGAAGTCTCGGAATAATAGATATAAAAATTCCCACTCCAGTTTATGCAAACCACAAACTTATGCAAGAGGTTACATTTACTATTCCCACTCCAGTCTGTGCAACATTAGGGAAAGTATTGCACTTAGGAGGGGTAAAATGTACTATTCCCACTCCAGTCTATGCAACAGTAGTAAAACGTTGGACTTCACAGGGCTAAGATTTGCTATTCCCACTCCTGTCAGTGCAGTAGTAGGAAAAGCAGTAGGAAAAGCATTGTACTTCGAAAGGGTAATATTTACTATTGCAACTCCACTCTGTGCAGCAGTAGGAAACGCATTGTACTCCGAAAGGGTAATATTTACTATTGCGACTCCACTCTGTGCAGCAGTAGGAAAAGCGTTGGACTTTGGAGGGATAAGATTTAGAGGTGGACAATAAATTTTGCTCCGCCGGCGAAGTTGGCGTAGTTTTTGCCACTCCATGTGATGCTTATAATCCGCAGTTTCTGGCAAACTCCGCCAACTGCCGCATGACGGAGTTTTTTGTCATGTGCAGCCGACAACGGTAAGTTGGCGAGCAAGAATTGGTATCTCCCTAGTGTGACTTTCATGCATTAGGAGGGCACCAGGTGAGATTTTCCCAATGTGGGCAGTTGCGACCACTCGCGGTGAGGAAGCTGCTGCTCGAGTAGAAAATCTTTTTGAGTGGCAGGAAAATCAACTCAAGCAGCAGCACCCTCTGGCATGCCGCAAAAAGGAGCACCAGGTGCTGGAAATTAGTGCAAGTAGTGCAATGTACCGATTTCCATCCGTTCACGGAATCTCGCTGAGTTTTCACGTAACTCTGCAGAATTCCGCGGGGTGAAACTCCGCGAGTTCCACGCACCCCGTAATAAGATTTACTATTCCCACTCCAGTCTGTGCAACATTAGGGAAAGCACTGGACTTCGGAGGGGTTAAATTTACAATTCCCACTCCAGTCTGTGCAACAGTAGGGAAAGCGTTGGACTTCAGAGGGGTAATATTTACTATTCCCACTCCTATCTGTGCAGCAGTTAGGAAACCATTGGACTCCAGAGGGGTTGAATTTACTATTCCCACTCCTGTCTGTGCAACAATAGAGAAAATACTTCACTTCAAAAACATTACATATTTGAATAACCCTATTAATTCAGAACAATTATAAAACTCTTAATATGAACATTATTAATTAACCCCTTATATATAAAAAATATAAAACACTGAAACAATTTACATGATTATTAAACAATTTAAAAATTAATCATCTGTTAAAGAGAAATGTTATTTATTTATTACGTAACTTCCCACACTATGCCCCCACAAACCTAGCAGCCCACACTTAAAATATACTGAAATAAATAAGTATAACGCAATTTACTTAATTGATTATCAATTAACTAATTAACAATTAATAATTATTTGTTAATTAATTATTACTTAATTTTCTTCCCACCCTATATCCCTACAAACCAAACAGCCCACACCTAAAATATAACTAATATATCAAGTAATTATAAAATTTACATAACTAGTAATCAATTAAATAATTAATACTATATTAATAATTAATTGTTAATTAATGATCACTTAATTAGCTTCCCACCCTATACCCCTAACAACACAGCAGACTGCACCTAGTATGTAACTAAATAAATAGTTATTTAACAATTTACATAATTATTCATCAATTAAATAATTAAAAATAAATTAATAAGAAATTGGTAATTAGTTATTACTTAATTAACTTCCCACCTTATACCTCTACAAACCTATCAACCCACTACGACACTGTAAATTATTACTAGCAATTAAATGAAACATAATAAACCATTTACAATTACCAATTATATTTACAAATATTATTAACAATTATACAAACAATAATTACACATAAACTTAATATACGAACTAAAACACATTAAGATAATTAAAAAAATATTTTTTACAGCTATATTATTGAAAACGGTATTAACAACAACGCTATTCTTGACAATGGTATCACATACATGAAAAATCAATATTCATGAAACCAATATTTCTGCATCCCAATATTTTTGTATCACAATATTTTTTCCCAATATTTCTGTATCCCGCTATTTTATCTAGATATTTTGTCTAAATACCCTAGCAATAACCTGAGGCGCTCAAAGAAGTTGGTGACTGTTCTATTCTGCTCCGAGTACCAAATGAAGCATTGCGCTTGCAAGATCGCAAAAGCAATGAAGGGTAGATCCTTTATTTTGAGCAGCCCTCACTCACTTATAGAAATGTGCCTACTCGTATGGAGCTAGGCTCACAAGGGCCTTTTCTCGTCGTCCTTTGCCTTCTTCTCTTCACTTCCCGTCCCCTTGTTACCGCTCATTACAGTGACGATAGCACAGAACATGCTATTTCTTCACTAAGGACTTAGAAGCTCCTTTTCCAGGTGTATAAATGGCTGAATTGTGGCCCATATCTGACTCGATGTAGCTACTTACTCTAATAATTATGTCCAGAACTGAAACAGGGACAACAAGACCAGAGAACTGTGTGGTGCAAGGGATTATGAAGCAAAGTTGTCCCTTGTCACAAATCCCAATTTCAATAGCTATGGAACTGGCATGCCTGGTGGGACAGATGGAGTGTAATAGTGAGGAGAAAACATGTGGTCCCACCGTGTGGGGATAATCCGGATACCAGAGTTCCTGTTGCCACCCCTCGCAATCACTGATCTGCCAATCCCCTGGCAGCCTGACACTCCCTTCATGCCTCACCCAGCACCTTTCCACGCTTGGTGATGTATCCCTGCTGCCCCTCGCCAAATACTTCTGCACTGTCTACTGCATACCCCCACCATGTACAGCACTCCACCGCTTTATACCAAAGTTGTATGCTCATCACATAAATACATGCATAGAAATCCTCCACCGGAAGCGATCCTACCAGTTGTAGAGGGCGCGGACAGATTTGGGTTGACCTCAGCTCCATTATAAATGGAAGACATCTTGTCTCTTTCCACTGGCGGGCCTGGAGGAGCAGATGAGGACACACCCATGGTCCTGCCCTTGAAAGTGCCCAGCCATGCATGCTGTTAGATAGCTGTCAATAGGAAACTGCCGGACAAACTCGAATTTGCTTGATAACCACACACTGGGCTATTGAGGCCACTGTAAATAGCCTGGAATTCTGAATGAAGCTGCCACTGTCTGGGACGGACAGGACACGCTGGGTAAAATTATGCTGTTCTGAAAGTCTCTCTTTTTTCAGAGGGATCCCAACACATCCGAAGACCTCTCTGAAGAAGTAGGTAAAGTTCTGAGGAGGTTGTCTAAAGAATGGTGGAAAAAGAGGATTGGGTTTCCCAGATTTAGAAATACACTGCCTGGCAGTGAACCTCAGTATGTGATACAACTGGGAGCGGCGCTGGGTACACGCTGGAAGGTGCTGAAAGTACAAGGGCGGCTCCTCACAAGATGAGGGGCCTGCCTCTGGTGGGCCTGCCTGGGGATCCACCCCCCAACTCCTTTCCCAGGATTGAAACTAGACAAACCAGGGTCAGAACCAAGGGATGAACATTGAGAGGTGCCCCTGTGGGCATGGAACCACTTTACAACTATATCTACAAAAATAACAGGTGTAGCAAGAAATCAAGTGCATGGGGGCCATGCAGGAACTAGAAACGAAGGACTTTTCTGGAAATAATAAAAGCATGGTGCACCGCGGGTTAGTGAAGTCAACTAGAACCAATGACCATAGCAGAATTGGGAAAGACTGGGGTACTGCGAGCAATCAAGGAATGGGTGAGAATAATTTGACTTGTATTATGTAAAGGCCAAAACTAAAATGATCGGCGTGGCAAAACGTGAGGATAAATGAGCACCGAGCCTGGATACAGAGATCACTCGCCCAATATGGGGACAGAAGGAAAACAGTGGGTTCAAATTACCGCATTTATTCAAGAGGCTGTCGGACCCCAGCGAGGCGATGTAAAACGCTTCCAGACATCCATCATTTAAGTACTGCCTCAAATGCATGCACGCAGAGCTGATTTCTTCCACATGGCACCGGACGGTGGTGAAGTGTGCGAAAATCCCACGAGGAAAGCGAAATGCAGGAATTTTGCCCATTGGGGCAGATTTACAAGCCCCCTGCGCCACCAGTACGTCACTTTTCGTGACGTACTGGTGGCGCAGGGGGCTCCTCCATATTTACAAGGAGAGGAAAAGCCACCCTGCGTGACTTTTCCTCTCCTTGTAAATACGGTCCTTTCACACGCAGCACTTTGCGGTGAAGGGGCGTTCCATGGGTGTTGCAGTGGGTGTTCCCACGCAACACCCATGGAACAAGACACATCTCCAGATTTACGAGAAATCGTCAATCTGGAGATGCGTGTGAATGCTACGCCACCCTAGAGGTGGCGTAGCGAGGCGCAACGAGGAGAAATGTTTTCATTTCTCCTCGTTATTCCTCTTTCAATGCGTGCTGCATTCTACAGCACACATTGAAGGAGGAAAATGCCTGTAGTGATTGTTTTTGTGCAGGAAAGTGACCCTTCCTGCACAAAAACAATCTCCCCACGACGCAGGCATCCTTGCACCATGGTGCAAAGGTGCCTGCGCCGGCGCATGGCTGCAGTTTGTGCGCCAGCGCAGGGGGAAGCACAGGAATGTGACATATTCTTGTAAATATGTCGCATTCCTGTGCTTCGGAAGTGCCGCAGCGTGGCGCAGCCAAAGGGCTTGCGGTGCCGCGCTGCGGCACTTCCTCGTAGATCTGCCCCATTATGTTTAGTGGATCTTGGGATGGTCCGCTGCTCTGTGAGCGGAAAAACACCGAAGCACAGTAGCTGTGAGGGGCCAGGCAATGTATTTACCTTAGTCCTAGCTGCCTCTAGCAGCATTGTAGTAAATACATTGGGGCATATTTACAATAAAATGTCGGACCACGGAGCTGCGCCAAATTTGGCGGCGCCATGCTCCGACATTTTCAAAACACAGGGATGCGCCATATTCACAAGAATGCAGTGCACCACTGTGTTTCCCATAGTGCTGGTGCAAAAAAAGCTGCCTAGCATCTGAGCAGGCAGCCTGACGCCATGTTGCAATGGTGCCTGCACTGCAGGGACGATTGTTTATGTGCAGGAAGGTAACAATGGAAAGAGCAAAAAACTAGGAGACATTAATAGTTTCTCCTCGTATTGCCATTCTAACACCTGGTGTTCCATGGCGTTAGTTTTTGGCGCTGCCTCAGCCTTGTAAATCTAGGGCAGCGTCAAAAAGCAATGGGTGTTGCAGTGGAACGCCCACAGCAACACCCATTGCACGTTCCTTTGCCACAGAGGACTGTGGCGGAAAGGGGCATATTTACAAGGTGGTGTTAAGCCACGCTAAGTGGCTTAGTACCACCTTGTAAATATGAAAACTAGTGCTGCACAACCGGAGCTTCAAAAAAAGTGATACTCCAGTGGCGGGGATGGCTTGTAAATATGCCCCATTGTTCCTACCCCTCACGGTGCATTTCAAAGCAACATCTCCAGCAGGATGCGCCTGCTGCAGCTCCTCCTGGCAGGTAGGCACAACATTTAGGCACCTCTGCTGGGAAAGTTTCTTTGAGAAGCATTATCAGAGTTTGGCCCCTGTAATTAATTTAATGTACTAACCATGTCTGCCAAACCAAACAGCACCACAACTGATGAATTGTTGCCAGTGGCTTGGCAAATGCTACTGGCAACCTACTGCCCACCCTTGACAAAATGCACCACATCATGTAGCTAAGAATGAGCCACTAGGGCCACTCATACAGTGCTCAAGAAGGCAGTGGCGGCTCGCCGAGGGAGTGGTGCGGGGGCGGTGAGGCGGGGGGTAGTGGACTTGGACTTACGACGGACAGAACTCCCTCTGAGTTCTGTCCGTCGTATGTCCGAGTTCACTACCCCCCCGCCCCGCCTCACCACCCCGCACCACTCCCTCGGCGAGCCGCCACTGCAAGAAGGGCTCCATACAGGAGACTGTGAAACCTGCTGCCCTGAGACTGTCTGTTATGAGGCAATGCTTAATGTTTCGAAAGATGGAAATGCAACGTAAACTGACTCTCCCATGGCGTACTGCCAGGCAGCACCCTGGCTTGCTGGAGTTGTGCACCATGTCGATCAGCAGCTGTAACTATTACACCTTTTTTATAAGCAGGATCACTGGAATTATGCGGCAAGGGATGACCAAATTATGTGGACTAAATTATGCAGCAAGAGAAGGCAAATTCTGAGCGTAATGCAGCACATTTTGCAATAGTATTACTTTATTATTTTGACATTTTTACACTTACTAACTCATATTATATCAATTTAACACCCAAATACAGCAATAATCAACAAAAAGGTGACCATTCAACCTTTGAGAAGAGACTTCTACCCTACAGCAATGAGCGTCACTGCGGAAATTTTGATCTATTTGAGCCAGAAATCTTTTTTTGTATTTTATCTTCAGATTATGCAACAGATGAAAGTTTATGGGGCATATGTATCAAATACCGTTATTGCGATTCTCAAATAGCGATTTTTAGAGAATCGCTATTTGAGAATCGCAAAACGGGATGTAATAAAAAATTCGCAAATATTTTGCGATTCCTTGGCATTCCTTAATTGCGACTCGCAAATTGCGAATCGCAATTAAGGAATACCTTCCCATTCATTCCTATGGGCAGACATTCGCAATTTGCGAGTACCCATTAGGTACTCGCAAATTGCGAATGCAATTCCAAGGGTGCAAGGGTGTCATAAGTACCCCCTGTTGCACCCCTGAAATGAGCATGTGTGCACATGTGGCGCACATACATGCCCTAAGGGCATGTATGCGCGCCACATGGCACTTTGAAAAATGCCAAAAGTGCATTTTCAAAGAAATCGTAAATTACCACCAACTTGAAGTTGGTGGTAATTTGCGATTTCTTAAGGAGAAATCGCACAACTTGGGTGCTGTCTACATCGAATTTAAGGAATCGCAATTTGCGATTCCTTAAATGCATTCGCAAAATAGGGAATCGCAAATTTTGCAATTCCCTTTTTTGCGAGGGCCTTTTGGGATGATACATCCCAAAAGGCTTTTTCCCGTTCGCAAACGGGCCGATTCTGAGAATTGGCCCATTTGCGAACAGGAAATGGGCTTCATACATATGCCCCAAAGTGGCAAATGTGGCAAATCCGTAATTATGCAGAAAATGCATTATTCCAGTGGCCATCCTTATAAGTGTTTCGAGTTACCAGAGAGGTTATAAAATAAAGCACAAGGCCTTCCAGGCATTGTAATATTACCCTTATGTCTCTCATGCCAGTTGAGTGACATAAGAAATTACAAATACGCTTCTCTGGATTAATTTGGAACTCTTGAAATATCAGTTTCAGACTAAATTAGGGCCCAGATTTACAAAAGTGTCACGGAACGCAGCGCAGCACCCAAAGTTGCTGCACTGCTTTGCTTGACAGGGAGAGAGCAGGAAAGCACCAATTCTACAGAGAAATGCACTCTCCTGCCCTCTCCCTAGCGGCGGCACACAATCAGGTAGCCAGGACCACTCACACACCTTTGTGCCATAGTGAAAAGGTGTCTGAGTGAGTCTAGCATAGGTTATGTACTGGAATGATACCCTTCCAGTGCAAAATACAATTCTTAGACTAACTTTAAAACTTTTCCCACTTTGGATGTGTGCTCTACAGTGCAACACACATTCATAGTGGAGAAATTTAGGAGAAATAAAAGATTTTTCCTTTTTAACACCTGCTTTCAAGTGGCGGTAATTTGTGGCACTTACTGTTTACTGTTATTAGTCTTTAGGGAAGCATATTTACAATGCCCCTGTGGCACTTTTACGCCGCCAGAGTGTCACTTTTGTGAGTCTCTGTAGGCTCAGTGTGCTGGCCCATATTTACAAGGCCACGCAAAGCCACCCTGCATGACTTTTCATGACCTTGTAAATATGGAGTAAGGCAATGCCTTACTCTGCGTGGAAGGGACGTTTCATGGGTGTTGCTTAGGGTGTTCCCATGCAACACTCATGGTTTTTGACACTGCCCCAGATTTACAACATAGCGTAAATCTGGAGCAGCGACAAAACTAACGCCTTCCCAAAGCAGGCGTAACTAGGAAAAATGCTTACATTTCTCCTCGTGTTTTCCTCTTTCAACGTGTGCTGCATTCTGCAGCACACATAGAACGAGGAGAACCCCCCCTTTGTTTTTGTGCAGGAAGGTGTCCCTCACTGCACAAAAACAATCATGCCAACAACACAGACACTCTTGCACATGGTGCATGGGTGCCTACGTTGGCGCTCGGCTGCAGCTTGTGTGCCGGTGCTAGCAGAAAGGACAGGAATGCACCTTGTAGATATGGCGCATCCTACCCTTTTCTTTTGACCTAGGTCAGCACAGGTAGAACGCTTGCGGTGTTGCCCTAAGCCAAAATATTGTAAATATACGCCAGTGTTTGGCATCAAAAACCATGGGAGGTTACATAGGAATGCCCATGTACCACCCATGGGACGTCCCCTTGACGCAGAGTAATGCAAAAGAAGGTTTGCATTACTTTCCCTTACAAACCAACGCAAATACCAATTTGCGTTGGTTTGTAAACCCTGAAAAAGATTTTTTGTCGGGTCTGTGTTATAAAAGTAACACAAACCTGATGAAAAATCTTAGTAAATGTGGACGTTCGTATTTTAAAAAGTGCTTTCCGCCAGTGGACTTTATTCTTTTGCTGAAATTGGGATTTTTTTTACATTTGCTTCACAAAACTGAGGGGAATTTCCCTGCCTCTGCTGAGTCTGCTAAGTATGAAGCAAGAGGGGGGCAAACTTCCGTCCAGGGACTCCCTGCAGCCATGGCACATGTTTGTCAAATAGTTTTAACCGGAACAACCAATAGGTTTAGAGGAACGTTCAGTTTTGGCCATTTGAAGAACAGGCTGTGCGGTTTGGGTTTTAGAAAGCCAGAAAACAAAGTCCCATGAGAACTTCGCTTTCACACTGCTGAAAAGGGTGGCCAGGGCCATCCAGGACTCTCCAGGGTTGGCTAAGGGGCTTGGTCCACAACAATCAAAACACGTGTCCCGTTATTTCACCTCCTTTATTTCACCGAAAAAGAAACACATTGCTAACCCAACACTAACAAGCATTTGCAATGCAATAGGTCTCGCAGTTACGCAAGTTTGAGCTATTGGCATTGTAAATGGCTATGCCTTTTATTTTGGTATTGGTTTTTAAAAACATAAATAAAAGACATTGTCATTTATAATGGCAATAGCTTAAACTCGTGTAAATGCGAGACCTATTGCATTGTAAATGCTTGTTAAACCAGTGATGAGCTGCATTTCGGGAGTTGCTGTTTCACTTTTGACATTTCTGATATATGCTCATAAATCCTAGCGTGCAAACTGCTGTTGCTAAGAAGGAAGCCATTATTGAAGGTGCCACACATGATGTGAGGCCTCTTGTCGGCGATGGAAAAACAGGAACTTTGCAGTTGTAACGGGCCCCGCTTACAGGAACTCCTCGGTTGTAACGGGCCCCGCGTACAGGAACTCCTCGGTTGTAACGGGCCCCGCGTACAGGAACTCCTCGGTTGTAACGGGCCCCGCGTACAGGAACTCCTCGGTTGTAACGGGCCCCGCGTTTGTAGGAGTTCCTGCCACTTCTATCGAGCCGCGCGCTGCACAGAGGTGCTGACAGTCACAAACTTATAATGAGAAGCATTGAAATACGAGTCTCAAAAGCCAGGGTCGCCGGCTACCTAAAAGGACTGCCAGAAGGTACTCCAGGTAACATGGCACCAAGTAATAATATTGGAAGAAGGCGCCAGGAATGTGGTATAAAGAGCAGTGCGTTAGATGGAAGCAGAGAACGGACCCATTTTTATATGAAGTGCAAAGAAAGTCGTCATTCTTTTTTGGAGATTTTGGTGAAATGTCTGGCATCTGTCAGATCACTGGATCACCAGAGAAGCTCCTGAAGATAGTACATGAGCTGGGCGAGTAAATGTGCTTTTTGCAGATATATCTGCACACCTTGGAGGCCAAAGGCTACACTTCCAGCAAACTGCAAAGATTGTGGCTGCGCCTTCTGCAGAAATCTGAGATGCACACGCAGCCTGAATCCTCAAGCGGCTATAGCATGGAGGTGATGTGGCTTAACGGCTGCGCTGCTGACCTTGGACCTGGGGGACCAGGTCCGAGTCCGTTTAGTCTCTTAGGCTGAACATCCTATGATTTTGGGCAAATCGTTTATACTGCCCGGGCCTAAAAATAATTCTGACCTTGTGTAATGTAATCTGGGGCTGAGGCAAAGCGCTCTGGTGCCTTTACGACACGTGAAAATGCGCCAGTTACAGCGATTCACATGCAATAAATCATCCGACTGGTTTATTTTGCTAGGTACGGAAATACGTGCGCGCAGACCGCAGTTCATATATTGCAGTTCCAGTGTATACGAGAGCTCACGGCTAGATGAAGCCGGAGAAGTCCGCCATAAAAGTGGAACAAGTAACATCTGTATATTTTGTTCGCCCACAGAACAAAATCCGGTTTAATTCGCTGGCGAAAAATAAAACCCAAGGCATCCGGATTAGTGCCTGTCCTTCAAGTACACCCCAGTCACCTCCTTGGTGACCACCTATGGCCGCTTCTATTCTAACTGCAGGGATGTTTGCTTCAATTACAGGTCACCGGTTCTACTCCTAGTAAGACAGCTCGGTTGGTTAATGTGCGCGCTGCAGAGACCTCCCTGTTAACTGCAGCCCATGGGTTGCCATATTTAGCAAGCTAGTTTATAAGGCTCCTCCCACCTGCTGTACAGTTCAGATAGGTGTATAATCTGCGGTTTTCCCATTCGGATCGCGGCATGTCCGCCTTTCCATTTCCAAAGGTCAATAAAACAGAACCCCCACAGACGTTCCATTTAATAGTAATAGCACCTAACAGCCCAGTTTGTGGTTCGCGCTGTATAGGCTGTGCTCAGTAGTATTATGGGGTACATTCCTGTAGGCAAACATCACATTTTAGGGGCACTTACCATTTTTCCATGGCGACCTTGAGCTCTGCGCAGGGGGTCTCGGGCGCTTCCGGTGCTTCCTGGGTGGCCTGCGGCGTGTGGGTCTCGCTGTCAGACATGCTGGAAAGTGCTTCAGTTTTATGCTTTTTGGTGTCACCTGTTTACTCTCCGCCGTCTGTCCGTCCACTGCTTCCTCCCTCCACTCGCCAGGGCCTGCCTCGCACGCTCCGGCTCTCCACTGGACTGAGAGGAATCGTTCTGGCACCGGGCTCGGCACAGATCCCGCCGACATGCTAGCATCGGCGAGGGCCTCAGAAAACTGGTGCTCGCGACCCTCTATAGCCACCCGGACGCCGAAGATGGGCCCTGACGCCAGGGGAATGACACCCAACCACTCCGGGCGCCTCGGTTAGATTCCTGGTCCCAGTGATCGGATCAACGTTCGAGGCGGATCCATGAGACCACGAAGGAGCCACCCTGGAACCGATGGGCCACTAGGGCGGACTGATACCTCCAAACTATGCAGACCCTCCTTGCCCCCTGCGGACGCCCATGCACGGAGCCGTCACGAGTGCAGCGGGGGCATTGTCTAAGCGTGTGAAACTGAAAGCGCGGTGGGAGCGCACGAGACGCCGTGAGCGTGCACATCGGCTGTCCCGGCGCAAGCTGAGGATCGCCAGAGAAGACACGCCGTCTATCCGTGCTGAGGCTCCGAGTCTGAATCCGAGGCCGAACTGTTCTTGAGCCTGGCACGCACCAAAACACGCTCCTACGGCAGCACGGCCAGCGTGACGGCGGCCGCCTGGGCAGAGAGGTACACCGAGCACCCCGTGAGCTCTGGGGACACGCTGCAGGGCATCGCGCTGAAGTATGGCGTAACGGTAAGGAATGCGGGGAGGGAGTAGCTGTATGGAGGGGCGTCAGGGGCTGAAAGGTTGTGCCACGATGCCTTCGTCCTGGCGGGGGAAGGAAACGAAGTCTGTAGTCCTGGAAGAATATAGTGGGGGTCGGCAGATGGCGCAGTGCTGGCTGACATTGGAGGGGTGCAGGGACAGCTGGGAATTGGAGAGGAGCGACCTGGTGAGATACGCAGGAGGGTATGTGGCAGTAGGAGGAAGCGCTTGCCCAGGCAAGTACTACTCACGGCGAGTACACTGTGTGCTACCGGGGCCGCTGCTCTCTTTGCACCGTCTGCCGCCGCGTGTGCTCTTCTGCTGCTGACAATAAATAATAAGCTGTCCACACGTGTTCACGTAAGCGCGGCGCGCACAGACAGGAGATGTGCACGCGTATGGTGCGAGCAGGGGTTGTAATAACCCCGCAAGCCGTACGCGTGCACATCTCCTGTCTTGCCATACGCGTGCACATTTCCTGTCCCGCATTGCTAAGCAAGTCGACAACAATAGATCTCGCTTAGCGAGCAGCGCATGGCGCTGCATCGCTAGGCGAGACCTAAAAACAACTTTGTTGCAACTCCTACTAGATGCTACTAAGTAAATCCGGTCACAAACCAGAAATCTACTAAACAAATCATTTAAATAATACATATATAAATAAATACATGCATGCATAAAATAGGGGTTAGATTTATGTTCAGCTTATGGTTAGATCTCAGAGTTTGGGTCAGTGTCAAGGGTAAGGCTGCAGGGAAGGTCAAGTGCAAGGTTAGGATTAAGGTACCCAGTTATGGTTAGGGTCAGGCTGAGGAGTATGCCCAGAATTAGGCTTGGAAGACACGGTTAGGGTTAGGGTATGGCTCAGCATCGGGGTAGTGATCTCGGTTGGGGTAAGCTTAGAGTGTAGGTCAGGGTTACTGTTAGGCTCAGGGATTGGGTAATGTCTAGATTTAGGATTCGGTTCTGGGGTGTAGTTGTGTAAGGTTTGGGAGCTTTAGTGTCAGTTATGAGTAGTGCGGCAAGCAGCTGCTACTCCTGACGTGTACTCCTGCACCGCCCTTGCTTACGCTGGCCCCAGTGCTCATAAAGGCTCTAAAATCCGTTTTATTACCTTCTGTCCTAACAGTTTGCCCCCCTACTAGCACCTCAGCAGCAAATAACCGCCTATTCAGGGGCTAAAAACATGAAAATTAGACAATCCTGTGATGTCATCAGTGTGTGCGCTGCCCTTCCACGATTCTTTGCACTTGGTGAAAGGATGTTTATGGGTGTGGATTTAGGGCTGGGATTAGGGTTATTACATTTGCATTATAGACAGTGATGTCTACCCCATTTCATTGAGGTCATTTTCAACACAGTATTTTCAGGGAAATGACAGCATAAATGGTAAGTGCTGCTCGAGCTGTAATTGTAATGAAATGGTTTTCCATTAATTATTTGAAATAAGCCCGAATTTCAGTTGAATGTAATTCGATGGAATGTACGACATTGTGAAGATTTTCCTTCGCACCCTTTGTTAAGGAGGCAGGGTTTTTAAAAACCATGTTAAAATAATTTTGCATAAGTATATTTTGCCACAGAGAGTCTCTGCATAAACCCCTTTCACTGGGAGCAATATATCAACAAGCATTGGCATAGCTAATAGGTCTCGCTTTTGGACCTTATAAGTATTTAGTTATGCAGCACAATATCCTTGGTGCAACAACGTCAACTGTTGCATGGCTAAACACTTATAAGGTCCCAAAGGCGAGACCTATTGGCTATGCCAATGCTTGTTAAATACTGTTTCCCTTTAAATTATTTTTCATGTTAGTAATAGTTAAAAGTCTAATACAGACATTTTGAAGAGAAATGTTGTGTTTATGTATTTCACTATACTAATTCACCACTAATCCTTTATGGGTTCCAGAGTAGCGTCCTAATCACCGAAAAAGCGCTTCGACGCCTCGTAAGGGGTAGTAAACGCTATATTAATGCAATTGCAATACAATACAATGATTTACGCAACATCCATAAATAATGTTTCTATTAGATCAAAACAGGACCTCATATATTAGAAATAGGAGGGAGTCACAGAGATTATTTGCAGTAATATTAGTGAGCTGCTGAGTTATTACAATCAGCCACGGCCCATGCAGATAAGAGCGGTAGGGCCGGGTGGGGGGGGGATTTCAACACGACGACGAGGGAACATTAATTATTTATTTAAATTTCCCTCGTGGTCGTCTGTCGAAATCCCACCCCCCACCCGGCCCCATAGCTCTTACCTGCACGGGCCGCTGCTGATTATAATATTGAAAACACACCTCACTATGCCTGAATATATGATGTATCAGCTTTAGAATGTGGACAAGTGTGCCGGTGCACTGTCAGCGACCTGGCCAAAAGAGGGAAGGAAAGAGCTGAAATTGGAACATAAATTCAAAGCTGTTCTTCACAGGGGCCCCAAAATAAGTTCGGCCCCGGGCCCCCAAAATCATTAAAATGCCCCTGCTGATGCAAGCAAGGAAAATGCCTCCTTTGACTGCTGTTGGGGCAGTAAAATATATCAATTATCAAGGTTCAGTGGGCCCCTCGTGGCTTTGATCCCAGTGTCACTGCACCTGCTGCACCAGAGCAGCTGGGTGGATTTGAGTAAATGCAGCTTAGTAGTATCTCCATGTGTGCACAGAAACGCTGAGATTTTAAACACACCGCGTTTCAAGCACGCATAGCTATTCTGTTCAAAGAT
Source organism: Calotriton arnoldi (assembly GCA_963921515.1). Classification (NCBI taxonomy): domain Eukaryota; kingdom Metazoa; phylum Chordata; class Amphibia; order Caudata; family Salamandridae; genus Calotriton; species Calotriton arnoldi. Next base: position 164,297 of record CAWUFW010015774.1, on the reverse strand, counting down.
CCACGAAAGTGTCTATTTTTAGGGTTCTTTGACTAAAGCACCTACAGAGTCACAAAGCCACTCAGCATCCTTCATTAAAAAATTACAGGAGGCCCCACTGAAAGCAGCATTCCGTTCCTGAAAAAAAGACATCTCAGCTCCAGGAGCATGTGCCCTTTTCCCTTCGGTGACGAGATGGATGAGAAAGGACAGCCTCAGACGAGAAGTGGAGCTGAAAGTAAAGGAAGCAGCTGCTTGGAAAGGGGTCTGCATTGTAGGCGACAGCTCCAAGGCTGAAACCTTGAAAAAGCCTGCGCCAAGCTGGCTGTGCACATTAGGAGTGCTTCCCTCAACCTTGAAATACCACCAAGGCATTCAGAAAATTAACCCCCTGAATGCAAACATCACCCACTTCGGAATCACCTCATTACAATATATCCAAAAGGGTAATACGTTTTTAGCATCCCGCCATGTCGCGTACACGTCTTTCACCAGACGATACACTTGGGGCTGGATTGAGTGTCCAGGGATGACTCCAGCACATTCTGTTGCCTGCATGTTACCATTTTTTGACGAATGTTTGACATATAGTTGAAGTACTCAAGGCTAAATAACGCTAACAAAGATGTCCGCCGCCTCTGGTCCCGCCCCCATTGTGGGCAAATGAAGTGGGGATTAGTATAAAAGGAAATTGTTTGGACTCCAACCTCAGCAGTCAGTGACTTCCATCAGCAGCATGGTGTTATATTCACCTACAGCTACACCATGGGGAAACAAGCATTTGAAGGCACGAGCGGGGAGGAGGGAAGGGGGCGACCCGAGTGGTGCGCGCGCGCCACAGCGAGACAACTGGTTTTAATTATCGCGCCCGCGTCAGGGCACGATAATTGGAAACAGATGTCGCCCGTGCGGGTAACCGCAGGGAAAAGGCCATGACGCACGAGCGTCTGGTCAGCTTTGTGAAACCTCTAACATAAAGTCTTGCCAGTGCAGCGTTTGCGCGCTACTCGAGGCTCGACCTAAAAAGGTTTTGCTGGAAAATGTGTTTTCAAATCCAAGTTATTGCAATATTTTTCCCATTTAAAAGAAATTGACCAACTTTGCATTGTTCAACGTTTATCAACTTTGCAAAATTTTGGACAAAATTAAAATTTTGGCAAAATCAAGTAATTAGATGTGTTTCCAGGATTTTCATTTTTAATGTTAAACTGTGCCACACTGACAGAACATCTCTGAGAAGAGCCCTTTTCCTTGCTTCAGCCCTTGAAAGACAGAAGCTTGCTTCTAAGCCATGCCTCTCAATGCCCTGACTCTCTGCAGTCTGTGGACACCCGCAATTGATCTGTTGTGAGGACACGCTCCTAGACTCCATATAGAAGCAGAGCCTGGTACCTGGGGTGCCAGCCCCTCTATGGTGTGAGGGCCCTGAGGCGGTGCTTGTACTGTTGAAAAAACAGCCTCTTGCGTAGTCTCAAAGCGCTATGTTCAGCACAATCAGGATGTTTGCACTTGGACAAGTACACAGACCTCCAGTTTGGCAGCAGTGCTTGAAGAACAAGCATTGAAAATGCAATAGGTCTCGCCTTTGATTAAGTTAAAGCCATTTGCTTTGCTAATGGTATTGTATAGCAAACCAAATGGCTTTAACTTAATCTGCCCGCGTCACTATGGCGGTTAACAAGGAGGACTTTAGAGCTAAGTTCACAAACCTTTGGTGGTTTCACTTTAATGAAGTGGGCCTGTTTGCTGGTGGTGTTGGGTTGAAACTAAGGACTTGCTTCCTGTTGGGTGGCTGCAGTGCCGTGGATAAAATCATAACCATAGGCGTTTTTGGCTAAAAAAACAAGCCACTCAAGATTGTAAAACTCATTAAGCATCAAATATTGAAAAATACAGTTTGCCGAGCCAAAAGAAAAGTCCCCAGAGTGTCACGCTGCCAGTGAAGCATCCAGTCCTACACGTGCACATCTTCTGTCCGTCCGCGTGCACATCTAGCTTGGAATCCGTATTGATTCCAAAAGGCCCTGGCATGTAACATTGCTTTAGTTAAAAGCAATCTCAGACATGGTGGTCTGCTGACCCCAGCTGACCCCAGCAGGCACCACCATCCCTGTGATTCTTGCGATTCCCAATGGAAGTCAAACTGACACCTACCTCATTAATATTCATGAGGTAAGTCTATTTGCGACCCATTGGGAATCGCAAAATGCGTAAATCACACATTTGCACATGGGTTTTGCGATTATCAAATAGCGAATCACAAAAATCTATTTGGTAATCACAAATGATTACCTACTGTACACCTGGCCCCTACTGCTTAAACGCCTTGACTGTCACTCGTTTTTTCTTCAAAATCACCCTTTAGGAAGTAAAAACAGAGATAGAAGTATAACTCTGGCCTCACACAAAGAAAATACTACCATTACAAGTAGATTGGCCAGGCAACCCATATTTGCTGGAATAGTTCAGTTTTTTCACCGTTTCAGTAAAATTAGCAGTCCCGGTTTTCAGAGACTCCCACTAAACACAGAGGGAGGCACGTTTTCATGTGTTCCAGTGTGGAATGCATTTAACTCTATAGCAGAAGGCAATTTAGTTAACACAGCAGAGTGTAAACGTTGGGTTTAATTCCGCTTTAACAAGCTGGTAAGCACTTAAGTCAAAGCAAAATATTAGTCCTACTTCTGTGTTTGTGGAATGTCCCAAATTCTAGGCTTCAAAATCTGGTCACTATATACAAGCCATTAGACATATACACACTTTTCCATCCGTCAGACTTGCACCGAGTAGAGCGGACCCATTTCAAAATGCGCTTCGTCACCCCGTCGGGTGCAAAAAGCGCTATAAAACAATCCAACTACAATACTGTAGAATACTCCGTCCATTCGCTCTCATTTCCTCCCATTTCCCCATCCCCCAATACTCCTTTCCTTCTGTACAGCTCTACGTTGTTTCCCAGCTATCTTTGCTCTTTATGACTCCACACATTCATTCATACATAGATACTGGTATGGGGTAGAGCCAGCCACAATGTCCTGTTGCCCTGTGAAAGACTGGACAAGAGTCAGTCTCATGAGAGTGGCTCTGCCCCTGGCTTTTCAGAAACACAGGCCCGCTGACGGATATGCGTTCTATTTTTATGTACATTTATTTGGAATTATTTGGGAGGTGTAGGCGATTGTAAAGCGCTACTAATCATCATGGCTAGAGTGACGCTATACATGGAACAGACACATACCGAAAATCGATGACCGGGTCCTCTTATTGGCAATGCTCTCATAGCAACCAGCCCCCACCGCCCTCCTCCCTTAGCAGCCCGGGAATCGATTTGCAGAGAACGCCAATTCATTAAAACCCACCGCCGGAGGAGGGCCGGAAAATACACTAACAGAGAGTGACTGAAAGATTGCCGACTCTTTTTTTTCAATATTTGATGCTTTTAGTAAGCAGCGCAGCATGCGCGCTGCTTACTAAAATATAGGGCAGCCAGTGCATGCATCTGTTGTGCACACCTACCTTCAAGCGAAGTGAAATGACGTGGGTTCGCAGGTGTGCATGGATCTACAAGTGTGGGCTGTTGTGCTCTTTTTATGGTGGTAACAATGAATTGTGTCTGTGGTGTTTCTGACACACACACACACACACACTTGCAGCCTCAGATGAAGTGCTGTCATGTTGTGCCATCCATGGGCTGGTTCTGAAGCCTGTGTCTTCTCAGCGGTTACTGCACACAATGTGAGGCGAGACATGCACACCACGTGTGCCTAGAAGCACGCAGATACAAGTAGTGCCAATGCACCGCATGCGCATAGCAGTCTGAGGCGTGTATTGAAGGCACTTTACTCCCCTGCCAAGCACTCATCCGATCCAACGAAAAACAGGAAGAGTCCCCCGCACACCCTCCATGCGCGTGAACCTCTACAAAGATGTGCCAAGGCTGACGTCACGTTATTGTCATTGTAACCCACACATACCACTAACAAAGTGAACATTGAACGAGCTCTGTTAACCCAACACTACACGCTGGAACCGTGGATGGATTCCCCCCCCCCACCCCCATCCTCACAAAACAACGTAACAGTGAGAATGTGCTAGGAAGCTTAGGCATAGTAGTAAGCGCTATAGAAATTCCAATGGCGTATGGCAGACACTAGCGTCATAGGCCTCTGGCTTCTAGGAGCAATGGGAAGAACCCAGGTCGGTGCGACAGCTGTCAGCTAAGCTCTCGTAATATTTGCACGTCTTGAGTCTCCTTAAAGTGCAACCGACCTCGGTTTAAGACGTCTGACCAATAACGTTGTCCCCCTACTTGGGGTGCTCTGTTTCGGGGCCTCAAGCCATAGTCAGGAGCAGAGTGAACCCCCCGGTTCTCCTCGGCAGACAGGGTATAAACAGTGAATGATCATATATGTCAATGAGTAGAAAGCGCCACAATGACAGGGCTGCAGGGAGGCTGCAACTCTCCGAGGGAGAAATCAAATCCAGCCAGGCGAGGGGTGCCATTAGCAACAAGCGCGGTCCCGAAAGTGAAAGGAGGACCGCGCTTCAGACCAATGAGAGAGCTGACTGGCGCATGCTCCAGGCGTGAAGCCAGCGTGGCTGCAGGACACCTGGTGCATGCTCCTTCACGGCTCTCGTGAAGACATTTCTTATCAGCTTGTTAAATAAACAAGCTGATAAGAAATGTCTTCACGACAGCCGTGAGGCAGGCGAGACAGTCCACCAAAAAGCCAAAGGGAGGCAACGAAAAACCCTCCTTTCCAATGGGAAGCCAGCGTTTACCATAAACGCTGACGCTACCCAATGGAAATGAGGGGCGGGGCTCGAGTCCCCTTCTCGAAACTGACTTGTTGACTATAGCTCTCGCAGGCGAGGAGGTCATGCGTGCTCCAACGCCAGCCGAGACCTAAAAATCGAAGCAATATGAGTCTGACATTTAAAACCAAAAACAACATTTTTGTTATTACTTTAAACATGGAGTGCATGCCCCAAGGCACATTCTTCAGGATTTTCACACTTTATCACTGACTTGTCCTCAGCCCAGGATCTCACCTGCTGTCGCTCTCTGAAAAGATATTGGCGTGAACCTTTATTAACACAGCTGTTTAAATAGAGTAATGGCTGTGAGAGCCCAGCACACCAATGTGGTAACTCCGCGTGCACATATGTGGTAGTCGCGTAGCAATGTTGTTTAGGCAAGTTTTTCAAATGTATGGGAAGAAAACCCCAAATCCAGGGCAATAATGCAACTCCAGGCTGTAGCAATGCTATTACCGCATCATGATGTTACCTCTCTAATTAAACAGCTGTGTTAATAGAGGCCAGTTTTGAAAGCCCAGGGCCGCTCCTGGTGCCTCCTTCCCTTTTCCCGACTCCCCAAGGCTTATTGCAGCAGGCACAGGGCGGCTTCTAGAGAGAGCGAGAAAGAGAGGGTGTGAGGGAGACGAAAGGAAGAGAGAAAGCGATCAGAAAGGGAGAAGAGACAGGGGAGATAGAGAATGGATGGATGAATGAATAGGCACTTGAAGTAGGGATGTGTGGGTGCTGTAGCACCCCCAAAATAGCCATGCTGGAGTTCAGCAGGTGAGTGAGTAATAAAGATGCCTTTAGATTTTGTTTCTATCTTGTCACACTTTCTGTATGCATAAAGACAGAGGTCAAATGTCAAGCTATACTTCTCACAAATTGCTACTTATTCTGTTAACATGGAGATTGGTGTTTACTTTTCTTTCTCTACAAGGTGAGAACATTTTGTAACTATGTGACAATCTTACTGGGGTACAGGGAGTGTGAAATGTTACCTATTGGTGCCCTGGTACTGCGAGTCAGGAGAATGATACAGAGATGCAAGCAGAAAACAGAATTAGAGTTGACGGGGAAAAGAGTCACATTTTTAAGTCCTTGCAAAAAGAGAACAGTTGAACAAGCTGTCATATAATAAAGGGAAGATAATTCCAAGTTTTAGCTGCTGAGATGGAGAAAGCGCTCCCTCCAGAGACGAGAGCTCCTGGATCTTCGTATCGTGAGCAGGTGGGCGTTGGTAGACCTGAGAGAGCAGGAGGGGCCATAGTGAAAGAACTTGCTCTGAAGATACCATAGACCTATTGCATGAACAGTGCAAAAGGTAATATAGAGAGATTTAAACAGTACTCTTTATGCTGCAGGCAGCCAGTGAAGCTTGTGGAGGGCCACTGAAGAGGCCGATGAGGAAGTTGCAAAGCCAGCCGTGCAGTCACCTAGACATCAACAGTAAAATTGCACATCTGTGCAAATGTAGTGGCAATTTCATTGTGAATTGTGGTGTCCGTACATGACAGTGTGCTACCTCTCCATGCTTTAGTAATATATTTGTGACAGTGTGCTAATAAAAAGCGCCACCAGCTACATACAAAACCCTCACCACTCTCCTGCTAAAGGGGCGTGTCATTTGCTACACTTGTTCCATGTCGGACGGTTGGATTTTTCCCAATCCATGTGACTTTAGTGATGGAGTATTGATGGCAGCACCCCCACTCTGAAAATTGTTCCAGCCCCACTGGTTCGGTGGACAGAGAGAGGCAAAGAGACTGGGGGCCGGTTTGAGCATTTTTGCCAGGGCTGCTTTTGGTTCCCCAGTCTGGCCCTGCCTGTCCCTGACTTCCTTTCCTCTCTTGTACCTGTCCAGTGCCTGACATACTACCCCCTTCTCTCTCTCTTGCTTCTTTCCTGCGTCTGATCACTCACCCCCTCTTTCTCATGTCTCGAGTGCCTGACTTCTACCCTCTCTCTCGTGTCTGTCCAGTGCCTGACTTCATACCCTTTCCCTCTCTTGTGTGTCCTGTGCCTGACTTTTCACCCCCTCTTTTTCATGCCTCCTGTGCAGTCACGGCTCGCATGACTCGCCGTTTGAAAGTCGCGCGGAGGGGGATTAATTTAAAAAAAAAAAAAAAACTTACCCGCCTCGTCCGCTGCTGGCCGGGTCCCATGTTTTCCTGCTGCTTCAGGAGAACAGGAAGCAGGCATCCTCCCCTCCCCTCTGGGGCCGACCAAACAGTCAGGGCCCACAACAGTGGGCAAGCCACTCCTCCCCTACCCGCCCACCCGCCCGCCCCCAACCAGGCATACCGTTCTGCTTTCTCGCAGCACGAGAAGCAGAAACATAAAATGGTATTTAAAATACCATTTTATGTTTCTGCTTCTCGCACTGCAAGAAAGCAGTGGGGCGACGCTCCTCCGCCCTAATGGAGGAGCCACCCCTGCTTCTGTGCCTGATTTCTGCCCTCTTAATCGTGCCTGTCCTGCGCTTGACTTCTCACCCCCTCTTTTGCATGTCTGAGTTTTGCTCAGAAGCCTTGGCCACTGGTATCGAAGGTTGGGGTGCCGAAACTCAAGGCTGTGCAGTCTTGATTCCACCTGATTCCTCTTTAAACCACCAGCAGATACCCCTCCCCTGCTATCTCTCTCTTGCAGGTTCTTTTCAATCTCCGAGTTCTCGCTTTGTCACTGTTTTCCCATTTTACTGTTCCTCAACCTTTTTCACTTTGTGTTTTGCTTTTTCTTGCTCTGGATCTAAGTCTGTTGAGAAAAAAGAGCCAGTCCCCAAAAATGAGTGGCAGTGGACCCCACATATAATCAGCTGCTCAAATTAAGCCCTGGCCCCGTTTGTGAGGGCCAGCTTTAGGGTGGTGCGAATGGTGCGACCGCACTGGGCGCGGAGTTGGAGGAGGGCACTGACCTCAGAGGGGGCGCAGTGTATAGCAATAAAGTACCATTTAAATGCCCAAGCTGCAGAGTTCCTTGTGTCCAGCTTTCAGACAGCAAAAAAATGTCAAGATAACTCTGGTGATTAATGTTTCTGCTAGAGAGAGAGATCAGAGTTTTGTCTAGAAGCAGTTTTGACTCGCCATAAAGTGATCAGCAACCAAAGCCGAAGCTGCTGCTTGTAATGGCATGCGTGGTAAAGGCATAGTCGTGGTAAAAGTTTGCGATGTAATGGCATGTCGTTGTCATTGACATCGCGTAGTAACTACCCGCATTGTAATGGCACGCGTGGTATTGGTATGCGATGTAATGAGACATATTCATTTTATGTTTGCCCTGCCTTCATAACATACTGGAGGGGCACTTTTTTAATGGTGACCTTTAAAAAAGTATCCACTATTTTACACATGTGAAGATTTTTGGTGCACTCTACGCCCCGCCCCTCATAGTGTGAAGTTTTCCGAATTGTGCTGATTTTCCTTTCACTTGGGACATACTGCGCGGTTTGTTTGGACGTTTCTTTGTATTCATTGGAGCACGACAAAGGAGACACACTATTGCATTCCCTGTACTGATGGTGACCATAGGTTGTGTTAAGCACTACTACATCAGTGCCCCACTCACTTCTACGTTATTGCAAAATGCATCTCCTGTCACGGCGAAAAATACTGAATTACTCACAGAGCCATTTGTGCCACTAAATTGATCTTAACTGTCCAACTGCCTTGTTTTGTAAGTGTAAATAGACATTTTATGTTCACAAAATAAGAATTTGCACCCAGGATTCAACACTCTCATGCTCATTGGAGAAGGAAGCTGATGTTCCAGGGATGACTGGGAATAATGGTGAGTACCCACAAATTCCCTCTTTGGCAAGACAGATTCCCACAATTGACGTGGTCAAAGATTTTCTCCTGTCGAGAGGAGCAGTAAATGCCTATATACGGTTGGAATTTGAAGGCAATACCCCCAGAAATTGTGGAGACTGCACAGGAAGTGGGTTCAACATGGCGAGAAATATTTCACCCAGAGAGAAAAAAGAAAACGTTTCTAAAGTGTAGTTGCACTGTTGAGTTCTAGTTAAGCTTTTGTAAATTTACACTACATACTCGGGTACATACGTAACTGGAACATATGTGAGCGCCACAGGGTCCATAAATAATTTCGCCTCTACTCAACTTGCAGTCTCCTAAACTGAGTCGGGGAATCCTTTGTTAATTCCATGGTAGTCAGAATTTTACTCCTGTTGTGGGAGGATATAGAATGGTGTAAATTTGAAACTCCTTTCTGGGAGTCTTCAGGTTCTAATAATCCTTAATCACAAACACACTCATCCTCACGAACCCACCTCAATCTTTTGGGATTGAAGCACAGTTAGTTTAATAATCAGCTCCCGCTCGCTCCCTCGAAGGTATGTGGAGTGAGACTCACAGCTCTCACCATCACCACTAAAGGCACAATGATGTGAAACCCCACATCTCGAAGGCTGGGGTAAACACACACCTGACATGAATACTAATCTCCCTCTCTCATGGGCGTGGCCTGAGGCACTGCCTTAGGTACTGTATTCTTCTATATGATGCCTTTCTTTGCTTGGAGAGGCCTTAAATTGTCCCTTAATATGAGGTCATTTAGAACCGATGGCTAGTGTTAACAAGCATTGGGAAAGCCAATTGGTTTCCGCCTTTTGGCTTTGCCGTTCAAGACCTATTGGCTTTGCCAATGCTTTTTGCAAATGCTGTTGGATGGGGTGGGGCGGGAGACGCAATGGAATAGAAATGGGTTAGGCATGGACTTCATTTAGGGATCATCATGGGTCACAGCAGCGTTCTCGCCGTGCCCCTGGGGGGATGACGATGTGTGGTACGCCAGAGGGAGTTGAGACATTCACGGGATACTACTGTGGCGTAAAAGCGTAGGATAGAAGGGAGAATGGACGGGCCTGGGCGGAGCCCTAGAGAATAATTGATTTGGTGTTTATTCAACTCAATGTTTTAAATGCTAAAAAACATGGCAGTGGGGGTTTTGGGGAATTGTTATTGAATATGTCGGATAAGACATGATGGCGAGCTGTATCTCTGTTGATAAATGTCTCTGTATTTTGTACCCCACAAAACCTTAATAAACAGTATATAAAAAAAGTGGGTTGTAGCAGCGACTTCCAGCTTGCAACCCCTGGCCTTAGAGCAGCCGCGGCTTGTGCAGGTAAGAGCGGTGGGGCGGTGGGGCTGGGTGCGGAGGAATTTCAACAGACGACGGCAAGGGAAAATTAATTATTTATTTAATTTTCCCTCGTTGTCGTTTTTCGAATCCCCCCCAACACAGCCCTACCGCCTCACTGCTCTTACCTGAACAGGCCGCGGCTGCCTTAGAGGTGGCAAAGGCAGTGCCAAAAAACACAGACGCTATTTGGCCGTATAGATGTCAGGTCTCCGCCCTCCTTGTTTTCTACCCATTTCTTTTTTGCCCCAATAGTTAATATAAGTGCATTATTCACTATTGGTGTAATAAAAAAGAAAGCAGGAGAAAAGGAATTAAACATCCATGCTGCTCACCATATAAAGGTTGAGCAGTGGCTATTCCTGTATGTGTTTGCTGTACAGACCAGGGCAATTACTGTAAAGAATTTATATTTAGTTCAATGAGTACACACTGAAGCACAAATATGCATCAGTTTAGTATCCATGCAATGACACATTTGATGGAGTCCACTAAACATGTACTGAGTGAACAAACCATAAGTGAGCCCATATTAATTTAGGAAAAATACGATGTTGTATGAATATGCTCAATTAGAAAGGATAAATATTCTGACAGGCAGAAGTAGAGGACACTCTTTCTCCCACATCGCTGCAAAGACCTGGAACATCCTCTCCAGACCATCTCCAGACCATCACCTCACTTCCGGAATTCCGAATGGCCCTCAAGACCTGGCTGTTTGTATAAGCCTCCGGGACCTGAAAACGCCTGGATACCCTATCGGATGATTAGCCGCACTTTATAAATCCTGATTGATTGATTGATTGAGTCACTGTCATCCACTTACTAAGATTTAAAGGAATCAAAGGCAGAATGGGCACAGATAGGAACGGTGCAAGATTATTGGCAATAATTGAAAACAATGTTATTTTGAATAAAGCCGAGTGTAATAAACCACTGCACTGCTTCTGGATAATGACTAATACTCTGTAACCATTGACATAACTCCATGCATCAGTCTGGAAAATTTAAGATACCTGATTTTAGGAATACGCAGGACGTTTTTGAGAAAGCATGCCATCCTGGCATTCTATGGTTGACATGCTTGAGGACGCAAGATTGTCGAAAGAAGCAACATTATTTTCATGAAATGATATTGCCTATATCATGCAATTTTATAGGTGCTACATTAAGGGGAACAGTCTGGGGACTGTAATGTTACCACTAGACCACCACTTCCGCAAGGAGAGAGGATCAGCTCAGAGGGTGAAACATAAGGTAATGGCTGAACACAAACATTGAAAGTAGATTCTGCAAATGCTAGAGCAAATATTGTTGATGTTCACCGTCAGTATTAATTATAAGTAAGGCTCCCAATTTTCTGTTTTTACTGACTTTTACACATAAATGCATACAGAAAACCATCTATTTTCCTGTCTGTATTAATATTTGAATATGGAAAAATATGGAAAAAGGTCTTCTTTTGGATGATTATCATTACTGTCAGTCATGGGATTGAAGGTCAGTAGCCATGAAGATTGACATGTAGGGGAGTTAAAAAAATGAATGAAGATTTTCTAATGAAGTTTAAATAACTGTGGATAAGCAGGTGTTTGAGCAATTCTACAATGTAAATGTTTTCAGATGATTGCATTGTACTGGAAATGGCTGAAGCATGCATACAATCAAATGTGAGTATAGATGTACTGGTTAAATGAATGTGGAAATATACCCATTGCAGCTTCATTTTTACACAAAACACAAAATAAATTCGGATAAAAACATATAAAATGACCAAAATATAAGTATGGATAAATAAGACAGAAACATAAAAAAATAAATACAATAAAACCGGAACCCCTAATTATACCACTGAGTAAGTCCATTTAGGACTCCTCAGTTTGACATGCACAAGATGGAGGGTGGGGATAACTTCCCTAAACAGTGGAGGTACGGGGTTCTCTAAAAATGTTGTGAAGAGTTTTGTGAAGAGTTTGTTGGCAAGAGGCTGCTGGTTAGACTTCCTGAAGCAACTCTTTGACGGATGGTAGTGATGAAGGGTGTAACTGCAGATTCTGGGAGCAAGGTGTTCCTTTAGGTGAGGCACAGCCTTTTTTTTCTTGCTCACACTTTTAGTTTGGCTGATGAGAGGGAAGTTCCTAAACCTCATACACATTTGTCTCTCTGTTGTGGGTGCTCCAGGCTGGAGACTACCCTGCTGTGAGGGACATTACACAAAGGCTGTGTCTGGAATGCAGCCTGGCAAAGACATTTGAAAGGAAAACCAAACTAAACTAGTTCTGCAACATATACCCTTTAGAACATTTGTCACCGGGAAGGTCATGACAAATCTTGTAATGCGTTCTGAAAACAGTCCTCAATTTCATTTTTTTATTGTTATAAGTTAATAAAAACCGTCACAATATTTTACAGATAATACAAGATAATTAAAACTATTTTGAATAAAATACTTCATGGTTACTTTTCCAGTTTGTCGATTTCTTGAACGTTCACGTTTATTTTTTCAACAATGCAAGAAGATAAAAAATATTTGGCGTCTCAGGTCTTATTGTTTCATTTCCTTCTAATAGTGACCAGTAACTTTCAACTGAAACTTTTGAAGTGGTATTGTGTGTGAAAATAGCAAGACAAGTTTTATTTCTAATTGTGCAAAGTCTGATTGTTTACTCATTATGCGGACCCACTTTCTCGTACTGGAACTGTGCCCTCGGAACACTGCTTGAGTAATTTATCATGAAATTGCAAAAATTTCAAAAGTTTGCAATTTAGCTGAGGGTCTGTAGGGTCAAGGCTCCTCATTATCACCGTTCGGCATGTACGAATCCCCTCTCGCTGAATATCCGTCTTAAAAAGCGAGGCGTGCTTTCTGAAAACAGATACAATAAAGCAAGTAAATACCTTCTGTAAACACCTATTACTGAAGTGTTTGTACAGCTTTTCCAAATTCTGCTGCATGTAACAAATCTCCTCTAAACTTTAAAAACTTTCTAAATCAAGGTATATATGCACTTCAGTTTCACACAGAATCATCAAACTGAGATAAAAGTCTTCTGTGAGTCAGTGTGCGTAAGTGAGCCTCTGTAGTTTCTTACATGTCTTAGCAGAGCCACAATTCTTACAAACTGAAGAAGAAATATGAACTGTAGGAAAGCCATACTGCCTCAAGAAAATGCATACTAAATTAATTTAACCTGCATCCCTTCCCCGCTCAAAGGCAATAGGGGGGGTTCTCACAGCCGTGCGCCCTGCATCTTTTACATGTGAAACAAATAGTTACTTGTAAGAAATTAGTTCACTGGTTAGGAGGGGGGGGGTGAAACCCCATCCAAGCAGAAACCACAATCCTTGTCAGGTGAAGTCACAAGCAAACCCCACATTAACCTGTGCTCAACCCTCTGGTAGCTTCGTACAGAGAAGTCAGGCTTAATTTGAAGGCAATGTGTAAAGTGTTTATGCAGTACTTCAAATAGTAATAAAGTGAAAACACAACACAAGAAAATTCCCACACCAATTTAGAAACATAGAATAGATTTTAATAAATAAAACAAGATGAATACAACAAAAATCCAACCAGTAGACCCAGGGATATGCAGCTAAAGGTTTCAGTGAATGAAGTGCCAAAATGCACAAAGCGTCAACTGTTGTCATCTGGTCGCGCCGGACTGGAACAAAGTCACAAATTCAGGACGACTGCGCTGGAGTGCAGGCTGGCTACGGAGTCCCAGTTAGGCCCGCTGAACAAGAGTACCTTGAATCCTGATTGCAGAGCTTTGCGAGGTCCCACATTGAGGAAGTGCCGTGCAGGTGAGGCGATGCAAGGTCCTGGTTGGAAATGCACCACGCAGCGTTGGTTCTGAGGTGCTGCAAGGCTGCGATGTGAAGGTCCTGCATCGTCGACGAGGAGGCCATTGACGAGGGGACTTGCGATGCGAAGTCCTGCGTCGAGGATGCGTCATACATCAGCTGGTTCTGACGAAACTGCGGGGCTTGCAGTGCGGAATCCTGTACTATCTTCGAGGATGCCATCAACGAGGGACTTATGATGCATGGGCCTGAATCGAGGATGCGTCATGCAGTGGCAGTTCTGATGAGGCTGGGGCTGTGAGGGCAGTGCAAATTTCTCCGAAGGGGAAGTCCACACAGCTGAGGTGATGCGTTGGTTCTACTCTGAGTTGTGCCAGGCAAGCAGAGGAGGTGCATTGGATCGGTTGGGTCCACAGATGTGCTGGCAGAGCACCTTCAGACCTACTTCCAAGCGTCCATGACTGCGTTAGCACCACTTGGCAGGGTAGGACTCACAGTTGCAGAGTCCAGGTGCGGATTACAAGAGACTAGCTGTTGGAGTCACTTTGGAGGTCCTGGGTACCTGTTCCAGATCCAGTCCTTTTCATCCAGGCAAGAGGGCAGCTGGTCAGCAGGGCAGCAGTCATTCAGGGCAGCAGTCCAGCAGAGTAGCAGTCATTTCAGCAACATAGCGGTCCTTCTTGCTGGCAGAATCTTCCACTGATCCAGAAGTGTACTGAAGAGTTGGTGTCTGAGGTCCAATATGTATACCTGGTGCCTTCCATGAAGTGGGAGAAGCTTCAAGGAAGCTTCCCTTTGAAGTGCTCAGGTTTCCTGCCTCCTCTGCCCTGTCTACAGGCTAACTACAGGAGGTGTGCGATCCTTTGTGTGAAAGCAGGACACATCTTATTCAGGTGTAAGTGGAGCTGTGTCCAGCTCCGCCCCCCCATCCTGCCAGTGATGGCTCATCCAGGCACATCTAAGCTCTCTATTGTGTGAGGCAGTTTGGGAGGACTACACAAAGACCAACTGCCTAGTCATGTGACGAAGAGACAAGCTGCGGGCACTAAAGGGCTAAGGCAGGAAAATGAAAACTTTCTAAAAGTCACATTTTCAAAATTGTAATTCAAAATCCTTCTTTACCTGAAAAGAGGAGTTTTCATCACAATTCCAAAGACACCAAACATGAACTGTTTACCTGTTTCCATTTAGAAGTTATTCTAATTAGATGTAATAAGATAGCACCAATGTTATCCTATGGCAGAGGTGTGCTTTGTAATAGTAAAAAACAAATTTAAGAGTTTTTCACTATCGTTATAAAAGTACATGTCTTACTTAATAAATACATCACAACCTGCTCTATGGGCTGTTTAGGGCCTACCCTAGGGGTGGCTTATGTGTATTAAAAGGGAGGTTTAGGCCTGGCAAAAGGGTGATTTTTTCAGGTCGAAATGGCAGTTTAAAACTGCAAACACAGGCTGCAATGGCAGGCCTGAGGCATGTTTAAAGAGTTACTCAAGTGGGTGGCACAACTACTGCTGCAGGTCCACTAGTAGCATTTAAATTATAGGCCCTGGGTACATATAGTGCCATTTAACCAGGGACTTAAAAGTATATTAAATATGCCAATTGGAGGATAAGCTAATGTTACCATGTTTTAAAGAATGAGCACACTCACTTTAGCACTGGTTAGCAATGGTAAAGCACACAGAGTTCTAAGGCCAACAAAACAAGATCAGAAAAATATGTAAGGAGTAAGGCAACAATTTTGGGGAAGACCACTCGAAGGCTGACAGGTCTAATATTACTAAAGGAAATGGCATCTATCTCAAAGTATGAAATGCCACCTTCTGTTAGCAAAAGATCCACTGCATATAAAAAATGGTTATTTTACTCTGAACTTCCTCCTCAAATTAATGTTCTCACAATAATTAATAACTTGATTTTACCTACTTTGCTATACAGCACTTATACCGGTTCTAAGCACTGTAAATTATTACATATTTAACAACACTTTAAAATCCACAATCTTCGTTGGCACGTTTTGAAGCTTTTGAAGTGCTTAGGGTTGTTCGCCCCACCCCTGCTAAATATATGCACATTAAGACACATTGGTTAATTTGTACTTTAATACTTATGCAGGTGACAGGGTTCGTAGTGGGTTGTGATGGCAGTACAGCACGTTTGCGTAGGTGCACTTTAAAGGATTTTGGATTTTTTAATGTTTTTATATAATGGTAAAAGCCAAGTAAACTAATTCCTTAACACTACGTAACACCATTACTTGTAATACAACATATAGAACACGTTTGATAACACATCTCGTTCAGAATTTGCTTTTTAGCCAGAGTATTTTCATTTTTCAAAGTTGGTGCTGTTTATATGGCAGTGTGTGAGTGTGTGCCAGGCTCCAGGTGGTGAAGAACCTGCCAGCTTTGGAATCCTGCGTTCAAATGTGCTCTAGTAAAGCGATTCCAACAGTTCTGGTGCCCTTCAAGAATATATCGCATTCAAATGAATTTGCCGCAGACCTCGAGTACTGTTCTGGATTTTATTTCTCCTGCTGCTACTTGAGGCCTGGTGTTCCCTTTGTTTGAGGGGGGCCCTCATTTGCTCTGTGTCTTGCAATAGGGGTGATTGGTGGCTGGAACCCGACTTGTTCGAAACACATTTTAATCATCAGGGCCCACTCTATTGCTAAGGTGAGGGAACCCCTGCAAGCAGCAGTGCTGAGGCCCTTGTGGTTGTTACTCCCCAGGCCCTACCTTGATCCTCTGGTGGCGCAGGGGTCTGTGTCTGTGCAGAAGGTGGCCTGCCCGTGGCTTCATGGTGGCTTCAACTTGATCAGTGGTTGGAGCACCTCCAATGCCCTCCATTCTATTCTAAATGCACCGAGGGATTGATGGGCATGTGAGTCAATGGGGAAGAGGATGTGTTCTCACGGCTAAACCGTCGACTTTGGAGCTGGGAAACCAAGGTTCGAGCCTCGGGGTCGACTTCACATCCTGTGTTTCTGGACAAATCACTTAATCTTCCCCTGGCTACCAAAAAAATGAATGTGTCCATGTGTAACGTAATCTGGTGCTCATGTAAAGCGCTCCAGTACCCTCTGGTCGAGTTTGCATTATATAAATCTGCAAAAAAAAAAAAGATGCGCTCACTGAATGTCCACCTGCTTTTGACCCAGCCGTGCCATTCCACACCTTCTCCAATGTACCAATGTCCCCGTGTGGAGACAAGGGTTTCCTCCCTCAGCATGGGGCCGGCTTTCAGAGCAGTACAGGAAGCCAAGACTCAACCATGTTGTTAAGGCCCCATTATAGTAGCGCCTCCTGCAGTGCGAATATTTGTGCCAGGGATGATACTAGTGTCCGGTGTTTGCCATGACCCAACTCCTGAGATAAGGGGGTAGTAGACAATATCCCTCGGGTAGGGGTGCATGTAGATAGACTTCCAGAGCTCTGCTGTTGAACAGCACCGTAAACATGTTGAGGATCTCAATTGAACTCACAGATTATGTTTACTTGAGGAAAAATATAAAGCATCCCAGAAAACAAGCACGAGGCCCAGATTCCCTAGCCGTGTGGCGGACCCTCATCCCAGTTTGTGTGGAGGGCCTTGCGCTGGCTCCCCAGTAGGAATTATGGGGCTTATTTACAAGCCTCTTACCCCACCCGTACGTCACTTTTCCCATGTTAAAAATGACGCAAAAGTGGCGCAAGGGGCTTGTAAATCTGCCCCTATGTCTGGATTCGTCCAAGAGGAGCAGAGGTGGACGTGACAGAGCTGGGGCCTCCTAGCAACTACACCGTCCATGAAACTGTCTTCTAAGCTTCAGGCCTGGCGG
Source organism: Calotriton arnoldi (assembly GCA_963921515.1). Lineage (NCBI taxonomy): Eukaryota > Metazoa > Chordata > Amphibia > Caudata > Salamandridae > Calotriton > Calotriton arnoldi. Next base: position 146,728 of record CAWUFW010015774.1, on the reverse strand, counting down.
CACAGTTTGCGTCACATGTATGTGCACAACATGGAACATCCCAATCACCGAGACAGTTTGCAGGATTGCAAAACAAGGCTTGGTCACAGAATGACCCGAGCTGCATAGATCTGCAGGAAGCTGATGCAATCCAAGTGCAACACAGATTACACTCTCCCTGCTGCAACCACGTCCGTTTCCGTTCTGGTAAAGAAGCCTCCTCGCTGCAGAGCTGCCCTGCTGCTGAGGACACCAGTGCTGTGTCTAACTTACTCCGTCCTTACACGCCCTGAGCTGTGCACTGTGGGTCAGTTAGGCCGTTATTATTATCTAAATACCTTTACTGGTCCTCTTCCCGCTTTTCTGCTTTGAGCAGTGTACCCACAGCAAACAAAGGTGATCTGCCCATGTTCTCACCCATCAGCTGTGTAACAGGGGAGATTCAATAGAGTGATCACTTACTCTCGTGCCCAGCCTGTCATTTTTGAGCTGTATACTGCGGGGTTGTTTTGTAGAGTATCCTTTGTCTACCCAACCTTTCACTCTCGAGCTGCACAACAAGAGATAGTGGTGTCTCCCTGTCTTTGCCTGTACATACACCCTTTAGCTGTACAAGGAAGTTTAATTACAAGGACCATCCCTTCATTGCCTCTCATTTATTTCTCTTGAGCAGGGGTGGGTGGAATTCTGCAGCGTTATATAAAAACTCAGGGAGATTCCACAGAGTTCCTCCAACTGGCAGATATATACGTGTTGCGCTGCAATTTAGCACCAGTAGCGCGAGCAGCACTGAAAAACCAGTGCAAACGGCACTATACGGTGTGCATGAGCACCCAGCCATTTGAGTTGATTTTGCTGGCGCTCGAGTAGAAAATTTACTCGAGTGGCAGCAAATCTACTCGCAAAGTAGCCCTCTGACTGCGACCACCCGCATTAGAAAATGGTGCTAGGGGATGGCAAATCTCGGTTGCGCTTGCAGCTCTGGAGTTTCGCGGGGAAAAAATTCTGCCATGCGGCAATTCACCGGAATTTGGCTGGAACTCTGGGTTACAAGAGTAACACTTAGGGGCCGATTCCGATTCGGGCCAGAAATCTCTCCGACCGAGCCGGACCCGGAGAGATTTCCGACCGAATCGGACCCGTGCAGCCCGACCGAACGAGTACGATGCGCACGTATGCCATCGGACTCGAGTCGGTCGGACTCCCATTGAAGTCAATGGGAGCCTGTCTTACAACGCGTACGCGGGCTCCCATTGACTCAATGGGTGCGAGGCGGACAAGGGCGCCCCATACAGCGTGTACGCGGCGAAGCGACTCGCACCGTACACGTACATGTAGGGGGACCCATGGGTCCCCCTGTGTGCGACTCACGCGGCTACGAGTACAGGGGGTCCGACACGGACCCCAAAGTACGGCTCCGACTGCTCTTTCGAGCCGGAGTGCGCGGCTCGGTCGGACTCGCTCGCGGCGCGCATCGTACTTACCCGGCCTGGGAACGTCTCCATTGCGCGGTGCGAGTCGAGTCCGAGCGAGTCGGTCGGTGCGGTTAGACCCGGGAACGAGTCGGTCGGAGCGGTCGGGACGCCCGGACGAGTCGGTCGGCGATTTCGCATCGTACTCGCTCGCCCGGACGCGCGTACGAATCGGTCGGGTAATAGGGCTCCGAATCGGATCCGGTTAAGCCAAATCCGATTCGGAGCCCTACCGGCCGAGATCTGAATCGGCCCCATACTGTAATTTTCCTACAACTCTTTATATAAAATTAATAAATACACAGCAAAAAACATATATGTAATCTAAAAATTTTAGATAAATTATAAATAATTTTTGTAATATATTTGTACATAAACATATATCACTCACTATTCCCAATACAATTAAACAATATTCATTGAAGGTGGTAAACATAAACAATATATAATTTACTCTTCCCACTACACTTAGAATTAAGTAACAAAAAATGCTAAACATTAACCATATGTAATTTACTATTCCCAATACAGTATGTATTAAATAATAAAAACTGCTGTACATTAAACAAATTTAAATTACTATTCCCACTACAGTCAATATTAATTCAGGGAAGGTGCTGTACACTAAACATATAACAATTACTATTCTCACTCCAGTAAATATTAAATCAGGGAAGGTGCTGCACATTAAACATATATAAATTACTATTCCCACTCCAGTCAGTATTAGGTCTGAGAAGGTGCTGGACATTAAACACATAATAATTACTATTCCCACTCCAGTCAGTATTAAGTCAGGGAAGATGCTGGACACTAAACATATAAAATTACTATTCCCACTCCAGTCAAAATTAAGTCAGGTAAGGTGCTGAAGACTAAACATATAACAATTACTATTCTCACTCCAGTGAATATTAAGTCAGGGAAGATGCTGGACATTAAACATATATAAATTACTATTCCCACTCCAGTCAGTATTAGGTCTGAGAAGGTGCTGGACATTAAACACATAATAATTACTATTCCCACTCCAGTCACTATTAAGTCAGGGAAGATGCTGGACACTAAACATATAAAATTACTATTCCCACTCCAGTCAAAATTAAGTCAGGGAAGGTGCTGGACATTAAACATATATAAATTACTATTCCCACTCCAGTCAAAATTAAGTCAGGGAAGGTGCTGGACATTAAACATATATAAATTACTATTCCCACTCCAGTCAGTATTAAGTCTGGGAAGGTGCTGCAGATTAAACACATAAAAATTACCATTCCCACTCCAGTCAGTATTAAGTCAGGGAAGATGCTGGACACTAAACATATAAAATTACTATTCCCACTCCAGTCAAAATTAAGTCAGAGAAGGTGCTGGACATTAAACATATATAAATTACTATTCCCACTCCAGTCAGTATTAAGTCAGGGAAGTTGCTGGACATTAAACATATATAAATTACTATTCCCACTCCAGTCAGTATTAAGTCTGGGAAGGTGCTGGACATTAAACACATAAAAATTACTATTCCCACTCCAGTCAGTATTAAGTCATGAAAGATGCTGACACTAAACATATAAAATTACTATTCCCACTCCAGTCAAAATTAAGTCAGGGAAGATGCTGGACATTAAACATATATAAATTACTATTCCCACTCCAGTCAGTATTAGTTCTGAGAAGGTGCTGGACATTAAACACATAGGGGTCGATTCCGATTCGGGCCGGAAAAAGCACCGACCGACTCGGAGCCGGAATTAATTCCGACCGACACGTACCTGTGGCGCCCGACACGCCAAGTACGATGCAAGGCGTGCAAAATCCGACCGACACGTACTGAACCCAAGCCGAACGACCGAGCCGCACGGAAAACAGCAATCCGGCCGGAAAAACACGCTAATCGAACCGACCGACACGCACCCGGAACAAATCCAACCGAAACGTACACGCGAACACCAAACCGCCAAGTACGATGCAAGGCGCTAAAACCACGACCGAGTCGTACGGAGGACAAGCCGTACGACCGACACGCATACAAAACCGAGCCGAAGTAACACAAAACACCGCGACCGACGCGTACGCAGCATAGAAAACTGCACAAACACAGCGTGAGCGAAACGGAGAAGACCGTACTGAGACAAATGCAGGGTCCGACTCGGTCACAAGAACGTTTCCAACATGCACAGAAAGTACTAAGGAAAAATACACAAAAAAAGGCCAAACAAGCAATTACAAAGCCAATAAATACTGGGGGCGTGGGGACAGAGAACAAAGACACACCCACAACTCCACCCATATAAAGGACACAAATCCCAACCATGATCCTTTGCAAATGCTATTCTACTGCCAGCACTCAACAGACAGCAACCACACACCCACAGCTCATCCCTCACACAAGCCACACACCATCAGCACACCAACAAATAGCTACCTCACATACACCTAGCAAAACTCACACTCACACACCCTCACCTGCACACCAACACACACATCACTCACCATCACCACCCATCACCATGCCCCCCAAGAAGAATCACAAGTTCCTAGATTGTGAATTGGAAGTCCTGGTAGACGAGATCCTCAGGGTAGAGCCACAGCTGTTTGGCACACTGGTCCAACAGACACCCATCTCCCAGAAAACCAAGATGTGGGAGAGGATCATCAACAGGGTGAACGCACAATCACCATGTCTGCGCACAAAGACTGACATCCAGAACAGGTGGTATGACGTGCGCAGGAGGGTGCGGGAGCTGCTCAAGAAGGACTACCTCCTGAGCCAATACAACGGCAGTGGCCCTCCTGCCAAGCCAGTATACCTCAGGCCCTGGGAGGAGAAGGTGCGGGCCATCCTTCCGCCAGTGAGCGTCTATGGACTAGAGAACATCCCAGAGCCTGGTGAGTACACAACAAATGTACACAATATTCTGCCACAATACACACACACATCACTGTCAAGGGAGAGTCAAACCATGCACTCATAGCAATTACACAGCAACCAGAACAGAATCATCCCAAAATGTGTATGTCACTCAGATAAACACAACACATGCCATCTCAAAGTTACATTTAACCGTGTCATCACATGTACAAACACAACTACAACTACAGCTAGGCAGTGGCACAAATAGAACTAACAAACACATCCAGACATGTAGCCACCACTACAACACCAACATACAGTGAAGACCACTGAAAGGAAGGAATTCTGTGTATGCTGGGCAAGTCAGTGTAGCCAATAGCATCATGGGAGTCGTAGTCACAGATATTGCTCACCCCCACAACTGTCCCATCAACACCACCATGAACCATGCGCACATCACAGGGAGTGGAAAAGGACTCACAAGATGGCTGACACTGGCTACTGCTGTGGGGAGCACAAGGCCCTGCTGGCAACTGTGCAACAACCAACAGCAGGACACCACTGACTGACATCCTGAGAGACAACTTACACTCCCTGCAATGGAAGCACGTTCCATGGTGGGATATCTGGCTGGGTGGGAAGGAGGACTCGCAGCACTGACCATAGTCACAAGCACCTCCCCTCACACACCCCTCAACACAAACTCCACAGAACCCACCTGGGAGAATGCAATGCCTCACATCCTAACTCAAGATCCCACAAAGAACCTCCACCCTGGGTAATGTTGTGTGAAGCACAGGGACACTCTTTGGACTTTTAGCCAAACAACTGCCAGGACAACACTCCCAGCCATCCTGTCAGCACAGGCAGCCCACCCCACAGGGAAGCAGAGTCAAAAGGAAGGAAGCATGGGCATGCTGGGAAGGGGGTGGAGGCAATAGCATGATGGGAGTCATAGGCACAGCTCTACATCCCCCACCACATGGCCCAGCAAGCTCACACTCACGCATGCACATCCCACAGAGAGTGGAAAGGCCCATCAAAGATGTCTGACACTGTTGCTGTGTCGTGGGGAGCACAAGGGCATGCTGGGAACTGCACACCAACCAACAGCAGGACACCACTGTCAGCCATCTTGCCATTGCTCTCACACCCACACACACTGAACTCCCCACAAAAGCAAGTAAGTATGGGAATGCTGGGAAGTGGGGTGGAGGCAATAGCATGATGGGAGTCATAGTCACAGACATAGCTCACCCCCACAACTGTCCCATCAACACCACCCTGAACCATGCTCACATCATAGGGAGTGGATAAGGACTGACAAGATGGCTGACACTGGCTACTGCTGTGGGGAGCACAAGGCCCTGCTGGCAACTGTGCACCAACAAACAGCACAACACCACTGACTGACATCCTGAAAGCCAACTTGCACTCTCTGCAATGCAAGCATGTTCCATGGTGGGATATCTGGCTGGGTGGGAAGGAGGACTTGCAGCACTGACCATAGTCACAAGCACCTCCCCTCACACACCCCCTCAACACATACTCCACATAACCCACCTGGGAGAATGGAATGCCTCACATCCTAACTCAAGATCCCACAAAGAACCACCACCCTGGGTTATGTTGTGTGAAGCACAGGGACACTCTTGGGACTTTTAGCCAAACAACTGCCAGGACAACACTCCCAGCCATCCTGTCAGCACAGGCAGCCCACCCCACAGGGAAGCAGAGTCAAAAGGAAGGAAGCATGGGCATGCTGGGAAGGGGGTGGAGGCAATAGCATGATGGGAGTAGTAGGCACAGATATTGCTCAGCCTCACAACTGTCCCATCAACACCACCCTGAACCATGCTCACATCACAGGGAGTGGAAAACAACTGACAAGATGGCTGACACTGGCTACTGCTGTGGGGAGCACAAGGCCCTGCTGGCAACTGTGCAACAACCAACAGCAGGACACCAGTGACTGACATCCTGAAAGACAACTTTCACTCCCTGCAATGCAAGCACAGTCCATGGTGGGATAACTGACTGGCTGGGTGGGAAGGAGGGCCGGCTGTCAACCAAATACAACCAATGCAGACCATGTTCACACCCCAACAAATACATAGAAATGCCCAAATAATGCAGGACAATGTGCTACACCAATATCAACCCCTGACTGTGACAACTTAGGACAATGTAATGTACAGGCCCGCACCCAGAGGCACAGTCACAACTGTCAGGTGTGTCAACCATTCATGCCTGCAGAAACATAACATACATTGTGTGTGTCTCCCAAAAACAGGTGATGATGGGGACACAGCAGCAGACGCTGAGGAGTCCCAGTCCCAGGCTCAAGAGGATACGGAGCTCACTGGTGTCGTACAGCCTCTGCCCTCCTCGGACGAAGAAGACCAACCTGGCACATCTGGTGCAAGTCAACATGCTGCACCAGCAGGACCACCAGCCGCAGCACCAGCAGGACCACCAGCTGCACCCCCTGCACCCACCCCTCCAACGACTGTCACCACAAATACCATCCCTGCCGACATGGACAGAACAAGGAGCACCACCAGCACAGGGACCCTGGACCAACGTGGGGCCATGGACACCACCACCACCACCAACCCCCAAGGGGGACCAGGGTCATCTGTGCGTGCCACTGCACGCACTGCACATGTCGGCAGGGGTGGTGGGAGGGGTGGGAGACAGTGGTCGCTGCTTGCAGAGGTTGCTGGTGTGCATGATGACCCACAACTGGTACGCATAGCCGATGCGTACCAGTCCAGCACCGGAGATCTCAGCCAGGTAGTGGGGCTCCTCAGAGACATGAAACAGCAGCAGGCTGCCCATCATGCCCGCTTGGACTCACACATGTCCCGCGTGGAGTCCAAGTGGGACGCACTGCAAGAGATGACGGCGGTGCACAGGGACATATTACAATGCCTCCGCCAGATGAACAGCAACCAGTCCACACCTCCCTGTGTGCCAACAACATCTGGTGCTGAACAAACTGCAACTGCCACAGGGAGGGAGGATGACTCTGGCGGAGAGTCCCCTGCACCGCAGCAGCCTGTACTTGAGGGGCCCCCCCAAAGAAGAGGGGTCGTCCGAGGAGGGGCAAGTGAGAGGCCGATGGCCAAGTGCAACCCCCAGGAAGCCTGAACCTGTTCTGGATGTTCACCTTTGTGCACAAACTGTTCACCCTGTTGACGGCAACACAACTCCCACACATGACATGGGGAGTACAAGTTGGACCAATGTCTCAGACAACTGTGGCCCCGATACTGGGGATTTTGTCTACCAGGACTTTCAATTCACCTAGGAACTTCTGATTGCAATATATATGTACAGCACTAACCATCCTATGCACTATTCACACAAATGTATCACAATAAACACACTAATACACCATACTTGCCTCTGTTGTGATTCCAACGTGGGTGCTGTCATGGGGATGATGAACTGCAAAATTACACTGTGTATGCGAACTGCAACAACAAGTACAACACAGGCATGTGAGTAAAGGCAACGTGACACATATGAGGGAGACACACCACCAGGGCTACACAACACATACACACCTAGGCCATCTGACTCATTGCCTACACTGATGTTGCCAGGGAAGACGGTGCAATGCACAGACACCACACCTATTCCCAGATGTAGTCAAGTAGCCCACAGGTGCAGTAAGCAAATGGCAGTCAAATGTGTGACCACAGACAACGCACATCACAAAGTGAAGCACAGGTTTATTACACAGTTGCAACATGTCGTAACCACTACAGATGCAAGGTAATCCCACCTGGCAGCGGGCACACAGTCAACAACTGTAGAAGGAAGGAAGTCCATGAGTGTGGCGCACATCACCTGTAGGGACACAACAGCTACCACCCTGGAAGTACAATCACGTCGTCGGTGGACACAGTTGACCAAACGAATCTGAAAGTACCCTGTGAAGGACAGAAATGACACACAGTCAAAAGCAATGGAGAACAGGACAGAACAGCAAAACTCATGCACAATACATGTTACAAGATACCCACCCAGAACCAAGTTAGCATGTCAACACTGTTGGGGAGTACAGACCACCTGTAAGCACACATCGCTACACACATCCAGTCAAGTAGCCCATGGACACACTCCAACAGCACCAGAGCACCACCTACACATATCATGCCAACTCACATCATTGACATGACACCTCAGGATACTCACATTCAGCTAAAGAAGTTGGTGATGAGCTGCGTGCGGACATCACCCTCATCATCATCATCATCACTGGCATCGTGGTCCAGGCCAGGATCCTCCACAGGTGGCGGATGTTGGTCATTGTCATCCTGGATGAGAGGCAACTCCTTCCGCACTGCCAGGTTGTGGAGCATGCAGCAGGCGATGATAATCTTGCACACCTTCGCTGGGGCATATGGGAGGGACCCTCCTGTCTTGTCCAGGCAGCGGAAGCGGCTCTTCAGGAGACCAAATGTCCGCTCAATCACTCTCCTGGTCCGACCATGTGCCTCATTGTAGCGCATCTGGGCTGGTGTCACAGGGTTCCTGAGGGGTGTCAGCAACCACGGCATGTTGGGTATCCCGAGTCACCTACGGACAGACAAGTGCACATTAGCTGACTTGGAAAAGTGGGCGGAATACTACAGAGCAGATCACACACAATGGCACAAAGTCAGTACACACCGACAAGCCAGGCATGCTGGTTCTGCATCTGTGCCATCATCCTGGGGATGCGACTACTCCTCATCACAAAGGCATCGTGTGCTGAACCAGGGAAACGGGCACACACGTGTGTGATGGTCATATCTGCAAGACACACCACCAGTGCATTGACCGAGTGGTAGTGCTTGCGGTTACGGTAGGCCTGCTCCTGGGCCTGTGGTGGTACCAAAGCCACATGTGTCCCATCAATGTAGCCAATGACATGCGGCATCCTCCCCAGGGCATAGAAGTCACTCTTCACGTCAGTGAGTCGTTGCAGTCTAGGGAAATAGATGTACCGGTTCAGGAATAGCAACATTGCCTCCAAAACATCGCGGAGCACACGGCTCAACATGGTCTGTGACATCCCACCAGCAGTCGCCACAGTATGTTGGAAGGTACCGGTGGCAAAGAAGTGTAGGGCTGCCATCACCTTCACCTTGGGGGTCAGCGCTGTAGGATACGGCCGGCCAGGCTGCAAATGTGGGGCCAACTGCACTGCCAAATCCTCAATCAGCTGCCTGGTGAAGCGGTACCGTCGGATGCTGTCCCGTTCCACCATCGTTGCCAGGTCTGGGAATGGTCTATGGACAGCAGGAGCCCTGCAGTGCAGAGGAGAAGAAAGCAAGATTGTCAGTCACCCCACATATGCGGCATTGAACACACTCAATATCACAACATACATCATTATGAGGCACAACTACATGAAGTGTGCAGTTCCGTAAGGACATGTATGGTACATACATGGCCAACATCTGTCATCACGGTTCAACAAGTGGCATCAATAAGTCCCAGGTTGGCCCATTGGATATCATGAGGCCGTGTCACAGTTCCCATCTCCTGCTGCCGTGTCACAATCACCCCCCACAGTGACATGTGAGGACAGATGTGCCCCAGGCATCACAGCTCAACGACAGGTACATTCCCAGGGACCCTGTATTGCCACATGGACACTGGCATTACATGGAGTATCATGTATACACCACAGCAAAACAACCATGACCCCCACAGGTAGTGGTCCCACTTGCCACTGCAGGACAGACATGGACGTCTGTGACACACACACGCACAACATCAAAGTCCATGCACACACAACGTGGATGTGGAGACTGTCTCCCATTGTGCACATGAAATCAGAGACATTGTAAACACTACATGCACACAGACTGTGGAGGACCATCACTATTGTGCCACTGGGACACCCTGGCTCAAACATACCGTCCCACATGGGACTCACGGGGTATGTGACATGACATACACATACACCACCGTGAAATGTGACCATGGCACATGCACAGATATGAACAGTTGCACATCACAGTGGTCATGTACACGTAACACCCAGGATCCTGTCCCCATGAACACGTGCACAGCCTGGGGGTGGCTGCCCCCAGGTGACACCCACAGGACAACATGTACACCAACATACACACAATAGGAAATGCAGCCTTACATGCCTTATGATACAGTTTGGACAGGCTGTCGTGTTGTAGGTGTGCCCCTCACTCCCTGGGAGCTATCTGTGGCTGGCATATGTTCATCTGAGACAGGCATGGTGACATATGCCAGTCACTTGTAAAGGGATGCGTTGAACAGCAATGGACCGATCGGTGCACCCGGCCGGCCCATTGCATTCAATGTGTGTGGGTACGCGTTGTACCCCTGTATGCGTTGTACCGCAATGGACCGATCGGTGTGCCCGGCCGGCCCATTGCATTCAATGTGTGCGGGTACGCGTTGTACCCCTGTACGCGTTGAACAGCAATGGACCGATCGGTGCCCCCGGCCGGCCCATTGCATTCAATGTGTGCGGGTACGCATTGTACCCCTGTACGCGTTGAACAGCAATGGACCGATCGGTGCCCCGGCCGGCCCATTGCATTCAATGTGTGCGGGTGCGCATTGTACCCCTGTGCGTGTTGTACCGCAATGGACCGATCGGTGCGCCCGGCCGGCCCATTGCATTCAATGTGTCGCGGGTATGCGTTGTACCCCTGTATGCGTTGAACAGCAATGGACCGATCGGTGCCCCGGCCGGCCCATTGCATTCAATGTGTGCGGGTACGCGTTGTACCCCTGTACGCGTTGAACAGCAATGGACCGATCGGTGCCCCCGGCCGGCCCATTGCATTCAATGTGTGCGGGTACGCGTTGTACCCCTGTACGCGTTGAACAGCAATGGACCGATCGGTGCCCCGGCCGGCCCATTGCATTCAATGTGTGCGGTGCACGCGTTGTACCCCTGTACGCGTTGAACAGCAATGGACCGATCGGTGCCCCGGCCGGCCCATTGCATTCAATGTGTGTGGGTACGCGTTGTACCCCTGTACGCGTTTAACAGCAATGGACCGATTGGTGCCCCCGGCCGGCCCATTACATTCAATGTGTGCGGGTACGCGTTGTACCCCTGTACGCGTTGAACAGCAATGGACCGATCGGTGCGCACCCATTGACAATGGCCTAGCCTGGCAACGGACGCGTTTTCGAAATTCGAACGAGTCGGTTGCTGGAAATTCAGTTGGTCACCCACAACAATGTTGCAAAATCATGTATGTCATGAAGTTGAAGATTTGAAGGATGCTGTGGGCGTGTATTGGTGCTGCTATTCCATGGATTGGCCAGATTCAGAAGATGCAAACGACTTGGACCTATCACTTTGGACACATGGGACAGTATCTGCCTCTCCAGCACATATATATTGCTGGCTGTTCCCCTGAGAGCTCACTTGCCTGCACTACATGCTCCAGGACGACATCTGCCACTGCACTGCTGCTGTCTCTGCCCCCTCTGGACCCTGCAATGGCACGTACTGTGGAGAGAGCCCCAGCCTTCAGCCTTGAGGAGAACCAGGCCCTGCTGGACAGCCTACTTCCACAGTACAGCAAGCTGTATGGGACACCAGGGGAGCAGGTGAGTGTTCTGTGCACTGCCTTTCTGAATGTGCATTTTGTCTGACTAGCAAGGCTGAAAGTCTGCACGCCACTGGCTAGCAGGCTCACTGAGTAGTTGTCACCCCCCATAGTGTGTAGTGACATGCACTGGACAGGTATGGTGCAGTGACAGTGCATTTGAACAAGGTTTTACTTCCCATGCAATGATACCATGTAGTGACTTCTGGCAAACTGTCCATGGGCAGCATTGCACTGCCTGTGTACATCATGTGCCCCTGTGATTGAGACATGTATATACAACTGTGTCATGCACGGATATGTTGCATGTGTAGTAATGGCCTTTTCACTTTGTCATCCTGACAGGTTAATGCCCATCAGAAGCAGGAGATCTGGAAGGACATCGTCCGGGCTGTCTGCTCCGTGGGGGTCTACAAGCGCCGGATCCGCAACTGCCAGAAGAGGTGGCAGGACCTTCGGGGCTGGACCCGGAGGATTGCACGGGTCCAGCTGAAGCTGTCGCCTCCTCGCAGGAGGGGCGGAACACGGACCCTGACCCCCCACATGCTCCAGATCCTGGCGATGGTGTTTCCAGACCTGGATGGGCAGCTGAAGGCCAGACAGCAGCAAGGAGGGGTGAGTCAAAGACTGCACTGTGAACTCTGTATTACATGCTATGTGCCCTCCTCTGGCCTGGTTAAACTGCCACAGTACAGCAGTCATGTTGTCCAGGAGCCATGTCCCTCTATTGTGCACTGCCCACTCCTCATCTGATACCCAGGTGTGGCCCTTACATTCAGGGAATTGTGTCACTTGGGACTGTGTCCTTGCAGTTTGCTTCACTCAAGGTGGGGGACAGCATCTGTTTCCCTAACTCTGTTGTGGGCATCATGGGTGGGTCCATTGTTCACACAACGCCTGTGTTCGGACATGTAATCTGCGTGTTGCTTTGATATGCGGTCCACTTGCTGAGCTGAGCCACCACATGTGCCTGGGGTATCTGGCACACACCCATGCAGCGGGTGGGAACAATGTTTGGGCCCCAGGAGTGTGCAGATTACGTGTGTCACACATACATAGCCAGCTATCCACTGTCCAGGGCTCATCCCTCATTCATGTGGGGCAGGACAGTCATGCCTACTCCAGCCCATCCAATACACCTGTACTCCCACTCCCGTGTATCAGCTGACACATTGTGCGCAGTGATTTGACCCCTCAGGTGTCTGCCTCTGTGTCAGTGTGCTGTGGATTTGTTGCCAGGACTGCTGGGGTGTTTCTCGGTAGGGGCTCAGCATGCCACTGGAGATGTGACCATAGGAGACGATACTTGTGTGTCACATAGGTGTTTGATCAGCTGCCCGTGCAGACCGGGGTATGCGAATGTGAAGTTCAGGCAGCTGTTTCCCATTCACAGTAGATTGTGAGGGGCTCAGGTTCAGAGGGTAGTGTCACAGGTCTCCCATATGTCCAATCGGTATGACCTGGACAGATGAGGGTTAAGATGATGTGTTGTGTGGGGGATGTACATGTGCACTTGTGCCGCTCCAGGACTTGCATTCGCCATGACCTACTATTGTGACACAGTGCAGAGTGTTGTTGTCTGGCTGCCAAGTCATACATCACTGAGACAGTGATGTATGACTTAGCAGTCATGCCTCCGCCACGGCATGTGTCTACTTATTGGTGATCCTGCAGGGGAGTGACATGTGCTACATGCACACCATTGTGGCGATGGCTATCAGGACATGGGTGCATCATGGTGTCTGTCGCTGGTATGCATCACATGCATTTCCTATTTGACTCTGGGCATCCCTTTCATCCGGAAACCTGTACTGACTCAGTGGCAAGAGTTGTGATGTGTGCATGTCCACATGCTACACCGTGTCCTCTGCACTGTCCAACTACTGTGTAGGTGGTGCATGTGTCCACACTGGGGTGTTGCTATCCAACAGACACCAGACAGATGGGTGCAAGGCCATGTGGGATGTGAGTGCCATGGTTGGCATCAGACTGACAATTGGCTTCTCCTGTTCAGTTAGGGCACTTTTAGCAATGTTCAACTAATGAGGCCAGGGCTTGCTCTGTAATGTGCTGTGCTCACAGTGGTGTGTGCGTTTGGTGCAGGTGACTGATGTCTGTCTGTTTCCCCATTGTTTGCAGATACATCCACGGCCACGGAAGGGGACAGCTCCACGGACCAGGAGGAGCCGGAGAGCCAGACTGGGTCAGCAGCCGAGGAGTGGTCGGAGGGACCCAGTGGCACGGAGGGCGAGGGGAGCCACACCGAGGAGTCCTGAGCAGCATCCACCTCAGCTGAGGACCACAGCGGCTCGGAGGATGACTCCCTTATGGAGGCGGGTGTCAGTAGCCACCACACCCCAGCTAGTGTTGCTGTCCCCGCCACCACCAGCACCACCACCGCCCTCCCATCGGCTCCCATTCCCCAGGTCCGTGGAGGCTCCCATGTTCGGGAGCGTGTCTCCTTTGGGCCAGGCACCGCACCCCTGCCCCTGTGTCCCCTGCTGCCCTGAGTGAGGAGTCTGTGTACCTCCTTCGCCAGCTCCATGTAGGGCAGACAGCCATGCTGAGTGTCCTCCATGCGCACACCGCTCTGTTGACTCAGCTGGTGTCGTTCATGGAGGGCATCTCATCGGGCATGTCTGACCTACAGAGGGGCAATAGGTCCATGGACTCCTCCCTAATGGCAGCAGTGTCCCTCCTCAGACAGTCCCTCACCCCTCCTGCCTCTGCTCCATCCACACTCCCCAGCACCTTACCCGTCCCAAGCACACACACACCGGCACAGGCACACACCAGCACACACACGTCCAGCACACAGACACACACGCCAAAACAAAACGCACACGCACGCACAGTCAGGGGACTGAAACCAGACTCACAGGGGATGGGGCCCTGGAACACACACACGCATCCACGAGCACTGCGCAGTCCTCAGTTGCCTCTCCCTCCAAAGCACCCTCCCTTGCCTCACCTGCAACCCCAAAGACCCAGCGGCTCTTCCTCAGTGACCTCGGCCTCTTCCCCTCCGATCCAGCTGATACAGCATTCAGGGGGAAGAGGAAGCCCACCCACACGGAGCAGAGTGCCCCTCGCCCCCGGACACCCACCCCCAGGCGCAGACAGACAGAGGCCCCCACCCGCAAGTCCCCCCGGAGTCGTAAGAGCAAGACCCCGCCGCCGCCCTGCAGCTCAGGCACCAGGTCTCCTTCCTCCATCCCTCAGGCCCCCACTCCACAGGTGCCCCCACCACACCCTGCCCCAGGTTCCCCCACCCACAGATATACCATCCCCAAGAGGATCCGGCCTTCTCCCCCTGCCACTTGCTCTCCCGGCACCACACCCCCGCTGCGCTTGTCTGTGCCACTGATGTGGTGAGGGTGTCCTCCCCATCTGTCCATCCCACCTTGCCTGTTCCCCATTCTCCTCCCCTGGTGGTAGGCACTGCAGTGGAGTCCACTACCACCCTGTCTGACTTGGGCACTGCAGTGGCGGACCTGTCCACTCCATCTGCAGGGTCCACTGCAGTCGTGCCGGCACCCACAACATCTGAGTCATGCCCCCCAGTTGTGCTGGCACACACCATGTCAGACACCTCCACTGCAGTTGTCAGTGGCTCTCCAGCACCCACCACCCCTTCCCTGCCTCCTCCTGGTGAGCCCTGATCCTGTCCCTGCAGTGCCTGGCCTGCCCCCCCGGTTGCCCCTCCTAGTGGATTGTCCCTGGTTTTGTGCAGTGCAGGCATGCGTAGGGTGACATCTGCCACTGTCACCCTGTTTGGACTTTGACAATGGACTGGCCATTGGCCTTTGTGTTTTTTCTGGACTTTCACTTTTAAACACACATATGCTGAATAAAGCAACTTTCTGTTCTCTAGTGCTTATGCTTCTGATGTCCATGTTGTTGATGATGCTAACCATGCCCTTGCTGCAGTGATGGTGATATTTGGTCTCATGATAATGAAGTGTTACTGTGCAGGAACCCATGTGGTCCAGGGGAATGTGTCCTATCCTGTGGTGTATCCATGTCATCCATAGCAGCATCTGAGGGTGTCATGTGTTCAGTATTTGGCAATGGGATTTCCTACTTACATTAGCAATTTCACATCTGTGGCTTCCACCCCTGCACATCTGTTGTGCCTGCCATTGTTCAATTCGTCTACTTCCCTGACCGTGTGGCCATCTCCACTGGACATGCAGGTTTGGGCATCAATGGGGAAGGACTCATCTGTGTTGTCAGTGCAACATTGCTATACAAGTGTGTTGGATCTGTGCTGATGATTTCGTTGGCACTTCCATGACCAGGCTGATGTGACAGGAGCCTTCATTTGGTGCTAATTGTTGATTGTGTGACCAAGTGCTCAGCTGACATGATGGGGCCCTACTGAGGCAACATATGGCACAGCTTTCCTCACACAGGAGTGGAGTCCCCTCATGGCAGTGTGTACTCCTGTGACATTGCCTGCGCCCAAGGTGTGTGTTGTATGAGCATGTCTGTGTGTTCACTTCCGTTTAGCTGTGCATGCTGTGATCCCTAGTGTTGTACCTGTTTGTGATGCTTGCTGACTTGACCTATGTTCCCCCAAAGTCTTCTCCCTGGGTTCTCTGTGATGTGGGTGCATGGCACATTACTGGTCATCAGGGTGTCACCCATAGGTGTGTTTGCTGTCAGGGCTGAGTTTGTGTGCAGACGCAGATGGGTCACAGTCAGGTTTCCCCTTGGCACTTGTTGTTTGCACCTGTCATGTGATTTCCAGTTTGTGTTATCTTTCAGTGATTGTGACACGTTGTGTGTGTGACTGCTGGCACTCCTCAGGGTCCGGGCTGCAATGTTGGTTGTTGTCTATGTGTGTTCTTTGTGGGTGACCTTGGCTTCTTCATTGGTGTGTGACTGTGGCTGGGATCCCATTGGTTGGTGTGGTATTGCCGTCATGTCTATGTACAGCATAGTGTGCAGTGTGTCAGACATTCAGGAGTCTTGTTGAGTGGCCATGTGTGATGTGTTTCTGCACCTTGGTTCCCACCCACCACCCTGGAATAGTCATGGGTGCATGTGCAATGTCACCAGTGCATGTGTGCTTCACTGCTGCACATTGTTGGAGGTCGAGGTGTGTGGTGTTGAGTGTGTGCAGATGAGAGTTGTTGCCCGGCTAGACCCCTGCCTCCATGTTGGCCTTGGCTTACTGGCCGTGCTGATTGATTTGTGCTTGTGTAGGTGTGATGGTAGTTTGTTGCTCAGGACACATGACTGTGGTTCACAGTGTGAACGACATTTAGCTTTGTCATCACAGTGGGATTGTAATGCAGCCCAGGGTCACCACATTGTGGGGGCCCTGGGGGTAGGGCTGTGGTGTGTCTGTGTCTTGCTGTGTCAGTTGCTGTTCCTACGTGCCTGTGTGACATGTGTGATTTGTGCTCCCTCTCATCTGACAATGCCTGCTTGCCCACATAGGGGATTTGGATCCATGAGTTACCTTTGTGTGGCACTGTATGCACATCTGTATGATTGGTATTCAGGCCTCCTCATGTGTTGTGTGGTTGCCTGGGGACACTGGCACCCCCCCCACCTGTTGTGTATGATGTGCAGTGTGGGTCTGCCTGTTTGTGTTTGTGCATCTGCACCACTGCATTGGCATATCTTGGGTGTGCCATTGGCTGTATGTAGTTTGGTGGGTTTCCCCTGCTGTCCCTGGGACTCCTAGGTCATCGGTCAGCACAATGATCATGGTTTGTGTGTCCCATTGCTGCCATGGTATGGTATCTGTTCACCTCACATCTACAGTCTCCACAGGGTATCTGCATTTGTGTGCCCATTGGTGCAAATATGTGGGTCTGCATTCTGATGGTCACTTCTGTCATTGTGTCATTGATGAATGTTGACAGTGTCAGCCCCCATGGGTGTTGTTTGTCTGCACATGGCCAAAGGTATGTCTTATTTGCACTGCAGTATTTGCCTCCCCCAATCTATGTTGCAATGGGACACATGCACTACTTTGCCACTGATGTGTTTTATGTTCTGTGACCAGGAATCATCCATGCAGTTTGGCAGTTGCAGCTTTTTCTTTGTCAACACTTACATTTTGGTCACTGTGATGATGGGGGTTTGGACCCCATTGCCACAATGTTCAAAATGTGCTTCAGATATGGACCCCACACTTACATTTTGGTCACTGTGATGATGGGGGTTTGGACCCCATTGCCACACTGTTCAAAATGTGCTTCACCTATGGACCCCACACTTACCTTTTGGTCACTGTGATGATGGGGGTTTGGACCCCATTGCCACACTGTTCAAAATGTGCTTCAGCTATGGACCCCACACTTACCTTTTGGTCACTGTGATGATGGGGGTTTGGACCCCATTGCCACACTGTTCAAAATGTGCTTCAGCTATGGACCCCACACTTACCTTTTGGTCACTGTGATGATGGGGGTTTGGACCCCATTGCCACACTGTTCAAAATGTGCTTCAGCTATGGACCCCACACTTACCTTTTGGTCACTGTGATGATGGGGGTTTGGACCCCACTGCCACACTGTTCAAAATGTGCTTCAGCTATGGACCCCACACTTACATTTTGGTCACTGTGATGATGGGGGTTTGGACCCCATTGCCGCAATGGTCATGGCCTGCTTGCATTGTGGGGGCCACACACATATATGTGTGGCACATGTGATAGGGGGTCACATTGTATGTTCAAAGTCATGTTCAGTGTTGTAGGCATTTGACACAGTCTACACACGCTTGTCATGGTGTTGGGGGGATGTCTTTTTCTTGCATTCCCTAGGTTGTGGTGTGCTGGTTGTGTCATGCATTGTCCATCCTATGAGTGGGGGTGGTGTTGGTGACAGGCATCCAGCCCCCCCTGGGTAAGGGTGGTAGTTGTGGTAGGCATCCAGCCCCCCTGGCTAAGGGTGGTAGTAGTGGTGGGCATCTGGCACCCCCATGGCTAAGGGTGGTAGTAGTGGTAGGCATCCAGCCCCCTGGCTTAGGGTGATAGTAGTGGTAGGCATCCAGCCCCCTGGGTAAGGGTGGTAGTGGTGGTGGGCATCTGGCACCCCCATGGCTAAGGGTGGTAGTAGTGGTAGGCATCCAGCCTCCCTGGGTAAGGGTGGTAGTAGTGGTAGGCATCCAGCCCCCCTGGGTAAGGGTGGTAGTTGTGGTAGGCATCCAGCCCCCCTGGCTATGGGTGGTAGTAGTGGTGGGCATCTGGCACCCCCATGGCTAAGGGTGGTAGTAGTGGTAGGCATCCAGCCCCCTGGCTTAGGGTGATAGTAGTGGTAGGCATCCAGCCCCCCTGGGTAAGGGTGGTAGTGGTGGTGGGCATCTGGCACCCCCATGGCTAAGGGTGGTAGTAGTGGTAGGCATCCAGCCCCCTGGGTAAGGGTGGTAGTGGTGGTGGGCATCTGGCACCCCCTGGCTAAGGGTGGTAGTAGTGGTAGGCATCCAGCCCCCTGGGTAAGGGTGGTAGTTGTGGTAGGCATCCAGCCCCCTGGCTAAGGGTGGTAGTAGTGGTGGGCATCTGGCACCCCCATGGCTAAGGGTGGTAGTAGTGGTAGGCATCCAGCCCCCTGGCTTAGGGTGATAGTAGTGGTAGGCATCCAGCCCCCCTGGGTAAGGGTGGTAGTGGTGGTGGGCATCTGGCACCCCCATTGCTAAGGGTGGTAGTAGTGGTAGGCATCCAGCCCCCTGGGTAAGGGTGGTAGTGGTGGTGGGCATCTGGCACCCCCTGGCTAAGGGTGGTAGTAGTGGTAGGCATCCAGCCCCCTGGCTAAGGGTGGTAGTAGTGGTAGGCATCTGGCACCCCCATGGCTAAGGGTGGTAGTAGTGGTAGGCATCCAGCCCCCTGGGTAAGGGTGGTAGTGGTGGTGGGCATCTGGCACCCCCTGGCTAAGGGTGGTAGTAGTGGTAGGCATCCAGCCCCCCTGGGTAAGGGTGGTAGTAGTGGTAGGCATCCAGCCCCCTGGCTTAGGGTGATAGTAGTGGTAGGCATCCAGCCCCCTGGGTAAGGGTGGTAGTGGTGGTGGGCATCTGGCACCCCCATGGCTAAGGGTGGTAGTAGTGGTAGGCATCCAGCCCCCTGGGTAAGGGTGGTAGTGGTGGTGGGCATCTGGCACCCCCTGGCTAAGGGTGGTAGTAGTGGTAGGCATCCAGCCCCCTGGGTAAGGGTGGTAGTGGTGGTAGGCATCTGGCACCCCCTGGCTAAGGGTGGTAGTAGTGGTAGATATCCAGCCCCCTGGGTAAGGGTGGTAGTTGTGGTAGGCATCCAGCCCCCTGGCTAAGGGTGGTAGTAGTGGTGGGCATCTGGCACCCCCATGGCTAAGGGTGGTAGTAGTGGTAGGCATCCAGCCCCCTGGCTTAGGGTGATAGTAGTGGTAGGCATCCAGCCCCCTGGGTAAGGGTGGTAGAAGTGGTAGGCATCCAGCCCCCCCTGGGTAAGGGTGGTAGTGGTGGTGGGCATCTGGCACCCCCCTGGCTAAGGGTGGTAGTAGTGGTTGGCATCCGGCCCCCCCTGGGTAGGGGTGGTGGTGGTGGTGCGCATTCAGGCCCCTGTGTGCATATGTGGTATTGGTGATGGGCATCCCTCCCCTATGGTGCTGCTGCTGCTGGTGTAAGTAAATTCTGCATCCCTCTGTGTGTGTGTGATGTGTCGTGTACGTGTTGTATGTGTTTTGTGATTGGTGTCTGACTTACCTTCTGCGCCGTACGCGTCCGTGCCTGTTCCGGTAGTAAATGTAGAATATTGGTAGGATCGGGACGAAGGGATTCATGGTTGGTTCGTGTCGTTCGTCTTTCTCGTCGCTTCGCGTCGTCCTCGTCGCTGGCGTGTTCGCCTCGTAGCCGTGGATCGTGTTGTGGCGCGAATCGGAGCTTATGTGCGCCTCTCCCAGATGCTTTGACGTGCCGTGCGTAGCGACGGGTTCGGCGCGTACGGAAAGCGCATCGTACTTGTTCGGCCGGACGGGGCTGCATTTTCCCTTCCGTGCGACTCGATTCTGCGTTTCCGGATTCGCCTCGGTCGGAGAACAGGACCTGGATTGGGTGAGTACGACTCGGCCGGATTCTGTGCTGTTGTGCGCATCGTACTTACTCGTTCGGTATGATGTACGTATCGGTCGGGAAACAGGCATTCGCATGGCTTTTTTCCCGACCGAATGGTATTGGGTGCGCCTCCGACCGAGATCGGAATCGGCCCCATAATAATTACTATTCCCACTCCAGTCAGTATTAAGTCAGGGAAGATGCTGGACACTAAGGGGCCGATTCCGATTCCGGCCGGAAATCTCTCCGACCGAGCCGGACCCGGAGAGAATTCCGACCGAATCGGACCCTAGCAGTCCGACCGGACGAGTACGATGCATTCGCATGCTATCGGACTCGAGTCGGTCGGACTCCCATTGAAGTCAATGGGAGCCGGTCGTACAACGCTGGCTCCCATTGACTCAATGGATGTGAGGCGAACAAGGGCGCCCCCTATAGCGGGTACGCATCCATGCGCATCACGGCGTACATGCACAGGTAGGGGGGACCCATGGGTCCCCCTGTGTGCGACTCGCGCGCCTACGCGTACAGGGGGGTCCGACCCAGACCCCCAAAGTCCGGCTCCGACAGCTTTTTCGAGCCGGACGGCGCGAGTCGGTCGGACTGCTCGCGGCGCGCATCGTACTTACCCGGCCGGGTAACGTCTCCATAGCGCGGTGCGAGTCGTGTCCATGCGAGTCGGTCGGAGCGTGTTGAAGCCGCGTTCGAGTCGGTCGGCGATTTCGCGGGAGCTTGCATCGTATTCGCTCGGCCGGACCCGCGTACGATTCGGTCGGGAAACAGGGCTCCGAATCGGATCCGGTGAATCCGAATCCGATTCGGAGCACTACCGGCCTAGATCGGAATCGGCCCCTAAACATATAAATAATTATTCCCACTCCAGTCAAAATTAAGTCAGGGAAGGTGCTGGACATTAAACACATAAAAATTACTATTCCCACTCCAGTCAGTATTAAGTCAGGGAAGATGCTAGACACTAAACATATAAAATTACTATTCCCACTACAGTAATTATTAAGTCAGGGAAACTTCAGGACAGTAAGGGGCCGATTCCGATCTCGGCCGGTAGGGCTCCAAATCGGACTCGGCATTACCGGATCCGATTCGGAGCCCTGTTTCCCGACCGAGTCGGACGTGCGTCCGGGCGAGCGAGTACGATGCGAACGAACGCAAAATCGCCGACCGACTCGTTCGCGGGACCCAACCGCTCCGACCGACTCGCACGGACACGACTCGCACCGCGCAATGGAGACGTTCCCCGGCCGGGTAAGTACGATGCGCGCCGCGAGCAGTCCGACCGACTCACGCCGTCCGGCTCGAAAGAGCAGTCGGAGCCGCACTATGGGGGTCCGTGTCAGACCCCCCTGTACGCCTAGCTGCGCGAGTCGCACACATGTACGGCGCCACCCGCTTCGACGCGTACCCGCTGTAGGGGCCGCCCTTGTTCGCCTCGCACCCATTGAGTCAATGGGAGCCCGCGTACGCGTTGTACGACCGGCTCCCATTGACTTCAATGGGAGTCCGACCGAATCGAGTCCGATAGCATGCGAACGCATCGTACTCGTTCGGTCGGACTGCTAGGGTCCGATTCGGTCGGAAATCTCTCTGGGTCCGGCTCGGTCGGAGAGATTTCCGGCCTGAATCGGAATCGGCCCCTTTATATATATATTTTACTATTTGAACAACCTCACCATTTTCCCCTAATAACCCAACATCCCAATACTAAAAAAAAACTATAATTTCAAATTTAAATTAACTTTATTTCTTCAAATTAATTCCAAATTTTTACTTTTGAATTTAATAATTAATTTTAGAATAATATTTAAATAACACTCCCCACCCTTATCCCCTAATAACACATCACACTTCTAAAAAACAAAATATATTTCCTTTTTATAATTTCACTTTCTAATTTTTAAAAATTTGCTATTTAAACGTTTTTATTTAAATATATAAATTCATATAACTAATTTTAAAACACTCCCCAACCTTCTCCCCTAATAAGACAATATCCCACTCTAAAAACAAAAAATTATTTTCGAATTTTAAATTTAAATTTCATATTTTAAATTATTTCCAAAATTCGAAATTTTAATTTCATATATAAATTTTATACTAATATTTTAAAAACACTACCCACCCTTATCCCCTATTAACCCAAAATCCCACTCCTAAAAGAAAACATACTTTTTATATTTTTTCTAAATTTCGTTTTTGTAAATAATTTCTAATTTTAAATAAATTTTATTAATTTATAAATTGTATCCTAGTATTTTTAAAACACTACCCACCCTTATCCCCTAATAACCCAACATCCCGCTCCTAAAACAAAACATATATTTAAAATTTTTAATATAAATTTCGTTTTTAAAATTAATTTCTAATTTAAAAAAATTAAATTAATATGTAAATTTACACTAATATTTTTAAAATACTCCCCACCCTTATCCCTAATAACCAAACATCCCGCTCCTAAAACATATATTACAAAAAAAAATGTATACAATTTCAAACAAATATTCAAACAATTAAAATAATACAAAATTAATAGCAATACAGAATATTTAAATATTTTTAAAAAAATGATATTTTACACTTTCTATATTTTTTTGTCGATATTTTTTACAACACTAACTATTCGATATTATCTATTGATGATATTACTTGTTCGATATTTTATAATTCGATATTTTTTAAATAAAAATATAAACGATATTTTTGACTACGATATTCTTTAATACGATGTTATGAGACATTCGATATTACAACTTCGATATTACTGCAATTCGATATTTAGGATTCGATATTATGGGGTCGATTCCGATTCGGGCCGGAAATTTCACCGACCGAGCCGGACCCGGAGAGATTTCCGACCGAATCGGACCCGTGCAGTCCGACCGAACGAGTACGATGCGTCCGTATGTTATCGGACTCGAGTCGGTCGGACTCCCATTGATGTCAATGGGAGCCGGTCGTACAACGCGTACGCGGGCTCCCATTGACTCAATGGGTGCGAGTCGGACAAGGGCGCCCCTACAGCGGGTGCGCGGCGAGCGATTCGCGCCGTACACGCATAGGTAGGGGGACCCATGGGTCCCCCTGTGTGCGACTTCGCGCGGCTACGCGTACAGGGGAGTCCGACACGGACCCCCAAAGTACGGCTCCGACAGCTCTTACGAGCCGGAGTGCGCGGCTCGGTCGGACTGCTCGCGGCGCGCATCGTACTTACCCGGCCGGGAAACGTCTCCATTGCGCGGTGCGAGTCGAGTCCGAGCGAGTCGGTCGGAGCGGTTCGAGCCGGGAGCGAGTCGGTCGGAGCGGTCGGGACGCCCGGACGAGTCGGACGGCGATTTCGCATCGTACTCGCTCGGCCGGACCCGCGTACGGTTCGGTCGGGAAACAGGGCTCCGAATCGGATCCGGTAAAGCCGAATCCGATTCGGAGCACTACCGGCCGAGATCGGAATCGGCCCCTATGTCTATTCACCGATTATCATTACTGTCAGTCATGGGATTGAAGGTCAGTAGCCATGAAGATTGACATGTAGGGGAGTTAAAAAAATGAATGAAGATTTTCTAATGAAGTTTAAATAACTGTGGATAAGCAGGTGTTTGAGCAATTCTACAATGTAAATGTTTTCAGATGATTGCATTGTACTGGAAATGGCTGAAGCATGCAAACAATCAAATGTGAGTATAGATGTACTGGTTAAATGAATGTGGAAATATACCCATTGCAGTTTCATTTTTACAGAAAACACAAAATAAATTCGGATAAAAACATATAAAATGACCAAAATATAAGTATGGATAAATAAGACAGAAACATAAAAAAATAAATACAATAAAACCGGAACCCCTAATTATACCACCGAGTAAGTCCATTTAGGACTCCTCAGTTTGACATGCACAAGATGGAGGGTGGGGATAACTTCCCTAGACAGTGGAGGTACGGGTTTCTCTAAAAATTTTGTGAAGAGTTTGTTGGCAAGAGGCTGCTGGTTAGACTTCCTGAAGCAACTCTTTGACGGATGGTAGTGATGAAGGGTGTAACTGCAGATTCTGGGAGCAAGGTGTTCCTTTAGGTGAGGCACAGCCTTTTTTTTCTTGCTCACACTTTTAGTTTGGCTGATGAGAGGGAAGTTCCTAAACCTCATACACATTTGTCTCTCTGTTGTGGGTGCTCCAGGCTGGAGACTACCCTGCTGTGAGGGACATTACACAAAGGCTGTGTCTGGAATGCAGCCTGGCAAAGACATTTGAAAGGAAAACCAAACTAAACTAGTTCTGCAACATATACCCTTTAGAACATTTGTCACCGGGAAGGTCATGACAAATCTTGTAATGCGTTCTGAAAACAGTCCTCAATTTCATTTTTTATTGTTATAAGTTAATAAAAACCGTCACAATATTTTACAGATAATACAAGATAATTAAAACTATTTTGAATAAAATACTTCATGGTTACTTTTCCAGTTTGTCGATTTCTTGAACGTTCACGTTTATTTTTTCAACAATGCAAGAAGATAAAAAATATTTGGCGTCTCAGGTCTTATTGTTTCATTTCCTTCTAATAGTGACCAGTAACTTTCAACTGAAACTTTTGAAGTGGTATTATGTGTGAAAATAGCAAGACAAGTTTTATTTCTAATTGTCTGATCGTTTAGTCATTATGCAGACCCACTTTCTCGTACTGGAACTGTGCCCTCGGAACACTGCTTGAGTAATTTATCATGAAATTGCAAAAATTTCAAAAGTTTGCAATTTAGCTGAGGGTCTGTAGGGTCAAGGCTCCTCATTATCACCGTTCGGCATGTACGAATCCCCCTCTCGCTGAATATCCGTCTTAAAAAAGCGAGGCGTGCTTTCTGAAAACAGATACAATAAAGCAAGTAAATACCTTCTGTAAACACCTATTACTGAAGTGTTTGTACAGCTTTTCCAAATTCTGCTGCATGTAACAAATCTCCTCTAAACTTTAAAAACTTTCTAAATCAAGGTATATATGCACTTCAGTTTCACACAGAATCATCAAACTGAGATAAAAGTCTTCTGTGAGTCAGTGTGCGTAAGTGAGCCTCTGTAGTTTCTTACATGTCTTAGCAGAGCCACAATTCTTACAAACTGAAGAAGAAATATGAACTGTAGGAAAGCCATACTGCCTCAAGAAAATGTATACTAAATTAATTTAACCTGCATCCCTTCCCCGCTCAAAGGCAATAGGGGGAGGTTCTCCCAGCCGTGCGCCCTGCATCTTTTACATGTGAAACAAATAGTTACTTGTAAGAAATTAGTTCTCTGGTTGGGGGGGGGGGGTGAAACCCCATCCAAGCAGAAACCACAATCCTTGTCAGGTGAAGTCACAAGCAAACCCCACATTAACCTGTGCTCAACCCTCTGGTAGCTTGGTACAGAGAAGTCAGGCTTAATTTGAAGGCAATGTGTAAAGTGTTTATGCAGTACTTCAAATAATAATAAAGTGAAAACACAACACAAGAAAATTCCCACACCAATTTAGAAACATAGAATAGATTTTAATAAATAAAACAAGATGAATACAACAAAAATCCAATCAGTAGACCCAGGGATATGCAGCTAAAGGTTTCAGTGAATGAAGTGCCAAAATGCACAAAGCGTCAACTGTTGTCATCTGGTCGCGCCGGACTGGAACAAAGTCACAAATTCAGGACGACTGCGCTGGAGTGCAGGCTGGCTACAGAGTCCCAGTTAGGCCCGCTGAACAAGAGTACCTTGAATCCTGATTGCAGAGCTTTGCGAGGTCCCACATCGAGGAAGTGCCGTGCAGGTGAGGTGATGCAAGGTCCTGGTTGGAAATGCACAACGCAGCGTTGGTTCTGAGGTGCTGCAAGGCTGCGATGTGAAGGTCCTGCATCGTCGACGAGGAGGCCATTGACGAGGGGACTTGCGATGCAAAGTCCTGCGTCGAGGATGCGTCATACATCAGCTGGTTCTGAAGAAACTGCGGGGCTTGCAGTGCGGAATCCTGGACTATCTTCGAGGATGCCATCAACGAGGGACTTATGATGCAAGGGCCTGCATCGAGGATGCGTCATGCAGTGGCAGTTCTGATGAGGCTGGGGGCTGTGAGGGCAGTGCAAATTTCTCCGAAGGGGAAGTCCACACAGCTGAGGTGATGCGTTGGTTCTACTCTGAGTTGTGCCAGGCAAGCAGAGGAGGTGCATTGGATCGGTTGGGTCCACAGATGTGCTGGCAGAGCACCTTCAGACCTACTTCCAAGCATCCAGGACTGCGTTAGCACCACTTGGCAGGGTAGGACTCACAGTTGCAGAGTCCAGGTGCGGATTACAAGAGACTAGCTGTTGGAGTCACTTTGGAGGTCCTGGGTACCTGTTGCAGATCCAGTCCTTTTCATCCAGGCAAGAGGGCAGCTGGTCAGCAGGGCAGCAGTCATTCAGGGCAGCAGTCCAGCAGAGTAGCAGTCATTTCAGCAACATAGCGGTCCTTCTTGCTGGCAGAATCTTCCACTGATCCAGAAGTGTACTGAAGAGTTGGTGTCTGAGGTCCAATATGTATACCTGGTGCCTTCCATGAAGTGGGAGAAGCTTCAAGGAAGCTTCCCTTTGAAGTGCTCAGGTTTCCTGCCTCCTCTGCCCTGTCTACAGGCTAACTACAGGAGGTGTGCAATCCTTTGTGTGAAAGCAGGACACATCTTATTCAGGTGTAAGTGGAGCTGTGTCCAGCTCCGCCCCCCCATCCTGCCAGTGATGGCTCATCCAGGCACATCTAAGCTCTCTATTGTGTGAGGCAGTTTGGGAGGACTACACAAAGACCAACTGCCTAGTCATGTGACGAAGAGACAAGCTGCGGGCACTAAAGGGCTAAGGGAGGAAAATGAAAACTTTCTAAAAGTCACATTTTCAAAATTGTAATTCAAAATCCTTCTTTACCATAAAAGAGGAGTTTTCATCACAATTCCAAAGACACCAAACATGAACTGTTTACCTGTTTCCATTTAGAAGTTATTCTAATTAGATGTAATAAGATAGCACCAATGTTATCCTATGGCAGAGGTGTGCTTTGTAATAGTAAAAAACAAATTTAAGAGTTTTTCACTATCGTTATAAAAGTACATATCTTACTTAATAAATACATCACAACCTGCTCTATGGGCTGTTTAGGGCCTACCCTAGGGGTGGCTTATGTGTATTAAAAAGGGAGGTTTAGGCCTGGCAAAAGGGTGATTTTTTCAGGTCGAAATGGCAGTTTAAAACTGCAAACACAGGCTGCAATGGCAGGCCTGAGGCATGTTTAAAGAGTTACTCAAGTGGGTGGCACAACTACTGCTGCAGGTCCACTAGTAGCATTTAAATTATAGGCCCTGGGTACATATAGTGCCATTTAACCAGGGACTTAAAAGTATATTAAATATGCCAATTGGAGGATAAGCTAATGTTACCATGTTTTAAAGAATGAGCACACTCACTTTAGCACTGGTTAGCAATGGTAAAGCACACAGAGTTCTACGGCCAACAAAACAAGATCAGAAAAATATGTAAGGAGTAAGGCAACAATTTTGGGGGAAGACCACTCGAAGGCTGACAGGTCTAATATTACTAAAGGAAATGGCATCTATCTCAAAGTATGAAATGCCACCTTCTGTTAGCAAAAGATCCACTGCATATAAAAAAATGGTTATTTTACTCTGAACTTCCTCCTCAAATTAATGTTCTCACAATAATTAATAACTTGATTTTACCTACTGTGCTATACAGCACTTATACCGGTTCTAAGCACTGTAAATTATTACATATTTAACAACACTTTAAAATCCACAATCTTCGTTGGCACGTTTTGAAGCTTTTGAAGTGCTTAGGGTTGTTCGCCCCACCCCTGCTAAATATATGCACATTAAGACACATTGGTTAATTTGTACTTTAATACTTATGCAGGTGACAGGGTTCGTAGTGGGTTGTGATGGCAGTACAGCACGTTTGCGTAGTTGCACTTTAAAGGATTTTGGATTTTTTAATGTTTTTATATAATGGTAAAAGCCAAGTAAACTAATTCCTTAACACTACGTAACACCATTACTTGTAATAAAACATATAGAACACGTTTGATAACACATCTCGTTCAGAATTTGCTTTTTAGCCAGAGTATTTTCATTTTTCAAAGTTGGTGCTGTTTATATGGCAGTGTGTGAGTGTGTGCCAGGCTCCAGGTGGTGAAGAACCTGCCAGCTTTGGAATCC
Organism: Calotriton arnoldi; assembly: GCA_963921515.1. Classification (NCBI taxonomy): domain Eukaryota; kingdom Metazoa; phylum Chordata; class Amphibia; order Caudata; family Salamandridae; genus Calotriton; species Calotriton arnoldi. The sequence continues at coordinate 117,539 of CAWUFW010015774.1, read as the reverse complement.
TGCGTTCAAATGTGCTCTAGTAAAGCGATTCCAACAGTTCTGGTGCCCTTCAAGAATATATCGCATTCAAATGAATTTGCCGCAGACCTCGAGTACTGTTCTGGATTTTACTTCTCCTGCTGCTACTTGAGGCCTGGTGTTCCCTTTGTTTGAGGGGGGCCCTCATTTGCTCTGTGTCTTGCAATAGGGGTGATTGGTGGCTGGAACCCGACTTGTTCGAAACACATTTTAATCATCAGGGCCCACTCTATTGCTAAGGTGAGGGAACCCCTGCAAGCAGCAGTGCTGAGGCCCTTGTGGTTGTTACTCCCCAGGCCCTACCTTGATCCTCTGGTGGCGCAGGGGTCTGTGTCTGTGCAGAAGGTGGCCTGCCCGTGGCTTCATGGTGGCTTCAACTTGATCAGTGGTTGGAGCACCTCCAATGCCCTCCATTCTATTCTAAATGCACCGAGGGATTGATGGGCATGTGAGTCAATGGGGAAGAGGATGTGTTCTCACGGCTAAACCGTCGACTTTGGAGCTGGGAAACCAAGGTTCGAGCCTCGGGGTCGACTCCACATCCTGTGTTTCTGAGCAAATCACTTAATCTTCCCCTGGCTACCAAAAAAATGAATGTGTCCATGTGTAACGTAATCTGGTGTCATGTAAAGCGCTCCAATACCCTCTGGTCGAGTTTGCATTATATAAATCTGCAACAACAAAAAAAAGATGCGCTCACTGAATGTCCACCTGCTTTTGACCCAGCCGTGCCATTCCACACCTTCTCCAATGTACCAATGTCCCCGTGTGGAGACAAGAGTTTCCTCCCTCAGCATGGGGCCGGCTTTCAGAGCAGTACAGGCAGCCAAGACTCAACCATGTTGTTAAGGCCCCATTATAGTAGCGCCTCCTGCAGTGCGAATATTTGTGCCAGGGATGATACTAGTGTCCGGTGTTTGCCACGACCCAACTCCTGAGATAAGGGGGTAGTAGACAATATCCCTCGGGTAGGGGTGCATGTAGATAGCCTTCCAGAGCTCTGCTGTTAAACAGCACCGTAAACATGTTGAGGATCTCAATTGAACTCACAGATTATGTTTACTTGAGGAAAAATATAAAGCATCCCAGAAAACAAGCACGAGGCCCAGATTCCCTAGCCGTGTGGCGGACCCTCATCCCAGTTTGTGTGGAGGGCCTTGCGCTGGCTCCCCAGTAGGAATTATGGGGCTTATTTACAAGCCCCTTACCCCACCCGTACGTCACTTTTCCCATGTTAAAAATGACGCAAAAGTGGCGCAAGGGGCTTGTAAATCTGCCCCTATGTCTGGATTCGTCCAAGAGGAGCAGAGGTGGACGTGACAGAGCTGGGGCCTCCTAGCAACTAAACCGTCCATGAAACTGTCTTTTAAGCTTCAGGCCTGGCGGCACAGTTTGCGTCACATGTATGTGCACAACATGGAACATCCCAATCACCGAGACAGTTTGCAGGATTGCAAAACAAGGCTTGGTCACAGAATGACCCGAGCTGCATAGATCTGCAGGAAGCTGATGCAATCCAAGTGCAACACAGATTACACTCTCCCTGCTGCAACCACGTCCGTTTCCGTACTGGTAAAGAAGCCTCCTCGCTGCAGAGCTGCCCTGCTGCTGAGGACACCAGTGCTGTGTCTAACTTACTCCGTCCTTACACGCCCTGAGCTGTGCACTGTGGGTCAGTTAGGCCGTTATTATTATCTAAATACCTTTACTGCTCCTCTTCCCGCTCTTCTGCTTTGAGCAGTGTACCCACAGCAAACAAAGGTGATCTGCCCATGTTCTCACCCGTCAGCTGTGTAACAGGAGAGATTCAATAGAGTGATCACTTACTCTCGTGCCCAGCCTGTCATTTTTGAGCTGTATACTGAGGGGGGTTTAGTAGAGTATCCTTTGTCTACCCAACCTTTCACTCTCGAGCTGCACAACAAGAGATAGTGGTGTCTCCCTGTCTTTGCCTGTACATACACCCTTTAGCTGTACAAGGAAGTTTAATTACAAGGACCATCCCTTCATTGCCTCTCATTTATTTCTCTTGAGCAGGGGTTGGTGGAATTCTGCGGCGTTATATAAAAACTCAGGGAGATTCCACAGAGTTCCTCCAACTGGCAGATATATACGTGTTGCGCTGCAATTTAGCACCAGTAGCGCGAGCAGCGCTGAAAAACCAGTGCAAACGGCACTATACGGTGTGCATGAGCACCCAGCCATTTGAGTTGATTTTGCTGGCGCTCGAGTAGAAAATTTACTCGAGTGGCAACAAATCTACTCGCAAAGTAGCCCTCTGAATGCGACCACCCGCATTAGAAAATGGTGCTAGGGGATGGCAAATCTCGGTTGCGCTTGCAGCTCTGGAGTTTCGCGGGGAAAAAATTCTGCCATGCGGCAATTCACCGGAATTTGGCTGGAACTCTGGGTTACAAGAGTAACACTTAGGGGCCGATTCCGATTCGGGCCGGAAATCTCTCCGACCGAGCCGGACCCGGAGAGATTTCCGACCGAATCGGACCCGTGCAGCCCGACTGAACGAGTACGATGCGCACGTATGCCATCGGACTCGAGTCGGTCGGACTCCCATTGAAGTCAATGGGAGCCTGTCGTACAACGTGTACGCGGGCTCCCATTGACTCAATGGGTGCGAGGCGGACAAGGGCGCCCCCTACAGCGTGTACGCCGCGAAGCGACTCGCGCCGTACACGCATAGGTAGGGGGTACCCTTGGGTCCCCCCTGTGTGCGACTCGCGCGGTTACGCATACAGGGGGGTCCGACACGGACCCCCAAAGTACGGCTCCGACTGCTCTTTCGAGCCGGAGTGCGCGGCTTGGTCGGACTGCTCGCGGCGCGCATCGTACTTACCCGGCCGGGGAACGTCTCCATTGCGCGGTGCGAGTCGAGTCCGAGCGAGTCGGTCGGTGCGGTTAGACCCGGGAACGAGCCGGTCGGAGCGGTCGGGACGCCCGGACGAGTCGGTCGGCGATTTCGCATCGTACTCGCTCGCCCGGACACGCCTACGAATCGGTCGGGCAATAGGGCTCTGAATCGGATCCGGTTAAGCCGAATCCGATTCGGAGCCCTACCGGCCGAGATCGGAATCGCCCCAGAGTCATCAAATTCTGTTAATTCTGTAGGTGGAATGAAACATTCCGCCCACCCCTACTCTACTAGGTCCACCCTTTCACTTTTGAACTCTATATGGAGGTGTGGTTATTAGGTTCATTCTCTCTTTGCCTATCCTCTCAGGCACTACTTAATTTGGGGTTGCTAAAAATCAAAAGGGCCTAGTCTTGATTCAAGCACTTCAGAGCTATTTTACCCAAGGGTTAATTTCTATGGGCCTCCATCTTTCAATGAGCATCCTGACAAAGTGATTGAGAAGCCCCGCTGTAATAAAATGTGCATACAAAAATATTCCCTTTACATTTAATTGTGGGACACACTTCATAGAAGCCTAATATATTTCATAGAAGCCTAGTATGCATACCCGACTTCACCAAAGCTAACCCTCACACTTTCAGGCAGTTGGTGCCATTAAATTAAAAAAGAATATTTCTTTCTCACGTCTGCCTCCTTTCTTCAGCTCACTTCTCTTTTCCCTCCTCTCTCTTTCTAGCTAGTCATCTGTATGCATTTACCTCCTCTAGCTTTCTCTGGTATATCTCTAATTCAACTTTGTCTACCTTGCCTCCTCTCTGTATCCACCATTTCCTCCCATGACCTTATCTCCATCTCTATCACTCTCTGGGTCTACCTCTACGTCTCTACCTCTACCCCAGCTCTCTACCTCAACCCTCTCTTTTTATCTCAACCATCTCTTTGTTCCTCACTGCTGTTTCTGTCCAAGCTCCCTGTATATCTCCACCACCAATCCTGTATCTTTCCTTCTCTCAACCTCATCTCTTTACCCCTTTTCTGTCTCTCGCCATTTCTCTTTACCTCATCCCTCTCTACCTCTCTCTCTGAACCCCCCCTCTCTACCTCTCTCTAATCTCTAATCTCTCTCTCTACCTCTCTCTAATCTCTAATCTCTCTCTCAACCTCTCTCTGGGCCTACTCTCTACTATACCTATCTATTTCAGGTCTCCACCTCACATCAGTACCTCATCCCTTTCTACCCCATTGCTCAGTCTCACCTCCTATCCTCCCAATTTACCTTACCACTCATTCACTATCTCACCTCTCCAGGCTCCCTCTTTCTACCTCTCTTGTCTCTAAGTCGCCATTATCTTACTCCTTTCTCAATACCTCTTTCTCTACTTCAACCTCTTTTTTCTATTAACATTACCTTCTCTCTATTAAGTTTCTTTGCACCCCCTTCTTTAGTTCAATTCACTCTTTCCACCTTACAGCTCTCTCTCTCTTTATACATCTGTCTACCTTTCCTCTACCTACTCTCTCCTCTGGTTACCTCCCCTATTTCTCTGCACCTCCCCTCTTCCTGTCTACCTATCAACCTCAACTTTTCTTTCTTTGTGTTAGAAAGGGGGTTTCTGGTTGCCAGGGTATACACCTAAGCAAGGCAGAACCCACCACTCTATTCAGGGTATGGGAGTATTGGAGCCGGGTTCCATGTTCTAGACTTACTCTGTAACCCCTGGCTGATGGGTCTTTGTTGCCTGCTCGTAAGTGTGGAGGGGAAAGAAAATCATTAGCCAATTATACATTACTATTACCCATGACTCTGAAGGAACACAGACTCCTGATCCAAATTTTAATCTATTTATTTTAAAGCCAAGAAAAGTTGGACATACAGACACCTCAATACGAGAGTCTACAAATACATGCGCACTATTACAAACCTAAATCTACAAATGAAATTTAGCCGATGCAACATGCACAAAATGACCTATTCACGAATCAGAACACAAATAATTATAGAGACTACATCAAGAGCCTTCTTCATTTGCAATTCATAAACAAAAAGCATTAGTCTGTCCATACACTACTGCTAGCAGGGCATCCCTACTTAACTTTTTCCTCAGGCAAGTCCCTAGAAAGGTGTCAGTACGTGAAGTCTTCCTAAGAAGCGCACTCACATTAGATAGGTCAAGTGGCTTAGCTACAGATCTCGTTCTAAGATGCTCCCTTCTCTCCAGGTAAGGCAGAAGTCCCCGGCTTCTGTCCCTAACCCCAATACAAAAATCACATCCCCAACACATCACAAGACCACCTCATCCAGTTAGACACCTCCTTGTAGGTAACGTTCCATGAAGCAATGGTGCTCTCCTGGCCGATGACCTTGGTTCCCAGGCCTTCCAGACGGGAAAGACATCCTCCTACATTATCAGCTCTGCTTGTTCAAAGGCATCCTCTCCTCCCTATGTCTATCCCGCTCCTGAAACAAAGACGTTATTCTAACTAACGAGGACAAATTCTTGCACCTGCAACAGAAACGTGAAGAAGAAAAAGTTCCACATACACATAAATTCTCATTAGCAACCTTCAATGTAAGAGCGAACAGGGAGAAACAAAAGTTAGGCCTACCAAATTCAGCTAACATAAGAACAGCGCACACAATTGAAATACATGCATATATGAACCATTAATATCCACACTTTATAGGAACATTAATATCGGAAACATTTATTAATCACGAATGCACCTTACACGTTTACAAGAAGAAAATACTTAATACTTCACTTACACATTATTACAATACACAATCAATTATCCTAATGTTAATGCAACAAACAGATTATATGAGGATGCGAACTATCCATGATTATGATGTACTCCTACAAATGAAAGAGCAGGATTGCTCTCTATCAGCCCCCTCTGATGACTAGTGTCATCACAATCAGCATCATTTCCCTGTAAAGTCTCCCTGCAGAAAAACCGATCTAAACAGAAGTTGTAGCCAGTTTTCCCTGCCTAAACATTTCCAAATTCTTAAGATTCTTATAGTGACTGTCCTGCTGTCATTGCATTCTCCTTTGCTGCCTGTCTTGCTCTATGCCACTTATAAGCTCTAACGGCTCCTAATAAAAGGATGACACAGATCACAACTATTATGATGGGCTTCAAAATATAACCAAGACATCCTTTCCCAAGATTTGCAAACCAACTTCCAACCTTTTGAAATCCCTGGCCAATTTTAGCCCAGATTCCCTCTGTGGACAAATCATGTATCTCATGGTGTATCTCATTAATATTGCTTATGTTCTTTCTTAAATCCTTACTATTGTAACACAAAATACACATTTGGCACCCCTTGTATCGTATCCTGCAATGACTTCTTTACAGAGTCTTCAATCAGGAAAATGTGATCACATACACTCTGTCCCACGAATATCTTATCATAATATGTCTGTGTCTGTCTGATGCAAAGCTTCCCTCGTTGTAAATCTAAAGCTATTGCACCATAACTTCCCCTTGCCTTATGGGCTAGCTCCTTCTTAGTCCACTCAATTTTAATGTCTCTACTGTTAGGCCTAAATAATGTTTGCTATGCCTATTTTTTATCTGATCTACAAATTTCTTTTCTATGTCAGTTAACATACAAGTCAGAGTGTGTCTATGTGCATAAGCTGCATCTAATGTGATGGTAGGTACAAAATATTTTGCCATTCTCTCTTCTTGTTGGTAATAGTCATACTTATTCAGATGCTTGTAAGCTGGAACCTCTGAAAGCACTACATCATAATCTGAAAAATAATACTCATAGGGGCTGATTCCGATTCGGGCCGAAAAACGTACCGACCGACTCGGTACGGGAATTTAGTCCGACCGACTCGGACCGGCGCCGCACGACCCGGGTAGTACTATGAAATGAATGTGAAATCCGACAGACTCGGACGGAATAAAAAATGACCGACCGAGCCGGACGGAAACAAGCCATCCGGCCGGGAAATAACGCGAAACGAACCGACCGACACGCACTCGGATTGAACCCGAACAAAACGTACCCGCGAACTCCGACCCGCGTAGTACGATGCTGTGCGTGCAAAACACGACCGACTCGCCCGGAGCACAAGCCGTACGACCGACACGCATACAAAACCCAGCCGAAGCAACCCAATACTACGCGACCGACTCGTACGCCGCATATGAAACCTAGCTGACACACAGCGGGAACGAGTCGGACAAGATCGCACCACACAACTGCAGCATCCTACTGGAACACAAGAACGACTCGTACATGCACCAAAAACACCAAGGAAAAATTAGAAAAAAAAGGGCCAAACAAGCAACCACTAAGCCAATAAATACAGGCAGGGAAAAAAAATGGAACAAGGACACACCTCCAACTCCACCTACATAAAGGCCACAAATCCCTACCATGATCCTTTGCAAATTCCACTGACCTGCCAGCACACAACACCATCACACAGCAACCACAGACACACTCACAGCTCATACATCACACAAACCACACACCATTACCACACCTACAAATAGCACCCTCACACACACCCAGCTAAACCTACACTCACACCCCCACCTGCACACACACACACACATCAATCACCACCACAACCCATCACCATGCCCCCAAAGAAGAACCATAAGTTCCTAGATTGTGAATTGGAAGTCCTGGTAGACGAGATACTCAGGGTAGAGCCACAGTTGTTTGGTACATTGGTACAACAGACCCCCATGTCGCAGAAAACCAAGATGTGGGCGAGGATTGTCGACAGGGTGAACGCACAATCACCATGTTTGCGCACAAAGGAAGACATCCAGAACAGGTGGTATGATGTGCGCAGGAGGGTCCGGGAACTACTCAAAAGGACTACCTCCTCAGCCAGCACACCGGCAGTGGCCCTCCTGAAAAACCAGTATACCTCAGGCCCTGGGAGGAGAAGGTGCGGGCCATCCTACCACCAGTGAGCGTATACGGACTAACAGACATCCCAGAGCCTGGTGAGTACACAACTAATATATACAATATGGTGTGACAACACACACACATCACAGTCAAGGGGATAGGCAAACCATGCACACTTAGCAAATACACAGCAACCAAAAGATATTCATCCCAAGATGTGAATGCTAGTCAGACAAACACAATACCTGCCATCTCATAGTGACATGTAACTGTGTCATGACATCTACAAACCTAACAACAAATACAGCAAGGCAGTGGCACAAATAGAACCAACAAACACTCACAGATATTTACCCACCACTAGAACACCACCTCACAGGGAAGCTCACTCAAAGGAAGGAATCCTGTGTATGTTTGTCAAGTCAGTGTAGCCAATAGCATGATGGGAGTTGTAGGCACAGCTATTGCTCACCCTTACAATTGGCCCATCAACACCACTCTCAACCATGCTCACATCACAGGGAGTGGATAAGGACTCACAAGATGGCTGACACTGGGTACTGCTGTGGGGAGCACAAGGCCCTGCTGGGAACTGTGCACCAACAAACAGCACAACACCACTGCCTGACATCCTGAAAGCCAACTTGCACTCCCTGCAATGCAAGCACGTTGCATGGTGGGATATCTGGCTGGGTGGGAAGGAGGACTCACAGCACTGACAATAGTTACAAGCAGCTCTCCTCACACACCCCCTCAACACTAACTCCACATAACCCACCTGGGAGAATGCAATGCCTCACAGCCTAACTGAAGATCCCACAAAGAACCACCACCCTGGGTTATGCTGTGTGAAGCACAGGGACACTCTTGGGACTTGTAGCCAAACAACTGCCAGGACAACACTCCCAGCCATCCTGTCAGCACAGGCACCCCACCCCACAGGGAAGCAGAGTCAAAAGGAAGGAAGGATGGGCATGCTGGGAAGGGGGGTGGAGGCAATAGCATGATGGGAGTTGTAGGCACAGATATTGCTTAACCTCACAATTGGCCCATCAACACCACTCTCAACCATGCTCTCATCACAGGGAGTGGATAAGGACTCACAAGATGGCTGACACTGGGTACTGCTGTGGGGAGCACAAGGCCCTGCTGGGAACTGTGCACCAACAAACAGCACAACACCACTGCCTGACATCCTGAAAGCCAACTTGCACTCCCTGCAATGCAAGCACGTAGCATGGTGGGATATCTGGCTGGGTGGGAAGGAGGACTCACAGCACTGACCATAGTTACAAGCAGCTCACCTCACACACCCCCTCAACACTAACTCCACATAACCCACCTGGGAGAATGCAATGCCTCACAGCCTAACTGAAGATCCCACAAAGAACCACCACCCTGGGTTATGCTGTGTGAAGCACAGGGACACTCTTGGGACTTGTAGCCAAACAACTGCCAGGACAACACTCCCAGACATCCTGTCAGCACAGGCACCCCACCCCACAGGGAAGCAGAGTCAAAAGGAAGGAAGAATGGGCATGCTGGGAAGAGGGGTGGAGGCAATAGCATGATGGGAGTTGTAGGCACAGATATTGCTCACCCTCACAATTGGCCCATCAACACCACTCTCAACCATGCTCACATCACAGGGAGTGGATAAGGACTCACAAGATGGCTGACACTGGGTACTGCTGTGGGGAGCACAAGGCCCTGCTGGGAACTGTGCAACAACAAACAGCACAACACCACTGCCTGACATCCTGAAAGCCAACTTGCACTCCCTGCAATGCAAGCACGTTGCATGGTGGGATAACTGGGCTGGGGGAGAAGGAGGCCTGGATGGTAACCAAATACCACCAATGCTGGTCATGCACACACCTCAACATTCACATTGACATGCCACAGGTTGGCAGGACGATGTGCTACACCAATATCACTCACTGACTGTCACTATTTAGGAGAATGCAATGTCCTGGCCCACATCCAGAGGTACAGTCACAACTGTCAGGTGTTTGAACAATTGATGCCAGTAGAAACATAACATACAATCTGTGTCTCTCCCCAAAACAGGAGATGATGGGGACACAGCAGCAGACCAGGAGGACTCCCTGTCCCAGGCTCCGGGGAACACTGAGCTCACTGGTGTGGATCAGCCTCTACACTCCTCGGATGGCGAAGAACCAGCTGGACCCTCCGGTGTGAGTCATCATACAGCACCAGCAGGACCAACATCTGCACCCCCTGCACCCACCCCTCCAACAACTGCCAACACACAGGCCACCCCTGCCAACACGGACACACCAAGGACCACAGATGACAACAGCGCACCGACCCAGGCCCAAACTGGAGCTGCTGACAACGAGCCCAGGAACAACACCCAAGTGGGCCCACGGTCACCTGTGCGTGCCACTGCAGGTCCTGCACGTGTCGCCAGGGGTGGTGTGAGGGGTGGGAGACATAGGTCTCTCCTTGCAGAGGGGTCTGGACTGTATGATGACCCACAACTGGCACGCATCGCGGATGCGTACCAGACTAGCACCGGAGAGGTCAGCCAGGTAGTGGGGATCCTCAAGGACATACAACAGCAGCAGGCTGCCCATCATGCCCGCTTGGACTCCCACATGTCCCGTGTAGAGACACACATGTCACGTGTCGAGACACACATGTCTGGCATGGAGTCCAAGTGGGACACATTGGAACAACTGACAGCGGTGCATAGGGACATACTGACATGCCTCCGCCAGATCAGCACCAACATGGCCTCACCTCCCTGTGTGCCCACAACATCTGCTGCTGAAACAACTGCAAATGCCACAGGGAGGGAGGAGGACTCTGGCAGAGAGTCCCCTGCACCGCCGCAGCCTGCACCTGAGGGTCCCCCCAAGAAGAGGGGCCGTCCGAGGAGGCCAAACTGAGAGGCCGATGGCCATCTACATCCCCCAGGAAGCCAACACCTGTTCTGGAACTTTTCCTCTGTGTGCATACTGCACGCCCTGTTGAAGCCAAGCCAACTCTCCCACATGACATGGGGAGCTCTAGTTGACCAAATGTATCAGATGACTGTGGACTTTACTCTGGACTTTTCAGCTACCAAGACTTCCAATTCACATGGGAACTTTGGATCCAAATTTCTATGTACAGCACCCGCCATCCTGTGCACCATCCTCACACCTCTATGTAAATAAACTCACCAATACACCATATCTGACTCTGTTGTGATTCCAACGTGGTTTTTGTCATGTAGATGTTGATCTTCTAAATTACACTGTGCATGCTAACTGCTACAGCAAGTCCAACACTGTCATGTCAGTCATGGCGACGTGACACATATGAGGGAGACACACCACTAGGGCCACAAAACACATACACACCAGGGCCATCAGACTCATCACCTAAACTGATGTTGCAACGAAGTACAGTGGAATGTACAGACACGCCACCTATTCACAGTCACTGTCAACTAGACAACAGGTGCAGTAAGCAAATGTCAGTCAGATGTGTGACTACAGACAACGCACATCCCAAAGTCAAGCACAGGTTTATTACACATTTCCAACATGTAGTTTCTACTACAAATGCAATCTAATCCAACCTGGCTGTGGCCACAAAGTCAAAAAGTGCAGAAGATAGAAAGTCCAGGGGTGTGTGGCACATCACCTGTAGGGAAACAACTGCTTCCACCTTGGAAGTTGATTCATGGATTCGGGGGATCCAAGTTGATCAGACAACTCCAGCAGCACCCTGTGAAGGACAGACATGACACACAGTCAAAACCACTGAAGAACAGCACAGAACTGCAATACTCATGTCTAATACATGTCACAAGATAACTACACAAAACCAAGTTAGCATGTCAACACTGTTGGGCAGTACAGACCACCTGCAAGGACACATCGCTGCACGCATCCAGTCAAGTAGCACATGGCCACACTCAAACAGCACCAGAGCACCACACACACATATCATGCAAACTCAAATCATTGACATTACAACCCTCTGGAGACTCACATTCAGCTGAAGAAGTTGGTGATGAGCTGTGTGCGGACATCACCATCATCATCATCATCATCTTCACTGGCATCGTGACCCAGGCCAGGATCTTCCACAGGTGGCGGACGTTGGTCATCGTCATCCAGGATGAGAGGCAACTCCTTCCGCACTGCCAGGTTGTGTAGCATGCAGCAGACGATGACAATCTTGCACACCTTTGCTGGGGCATATGGGAGGGCCCCTCCTGTCTTGTCCAGGCAGCGGAAGTGGCTCTTCAGGAGACCAAAGGTCCACTCAATCACCCTCCTCGTCCGACCATGTGCCTCATTGTAGCGCATCTGGGCTGGTGTCACAGGGTTCCTGAGGGGTGTCAGCAACCACAGCATGTTGGGGTATCCCGAGTCACCTACAGACAGACAATTGTACATTAGCCGATTTGAAAATGTGTGCGGAAAACAACATAGCAGAACACACACAATGGTACAAAGTCAGTACACACCAACAAGCCAGGCACGCTGGTTCGGCATCTGTGACATCATCCTCGGGATGCGACTACTCCTCATCACGTAGGCATCATGTGCAGAACCAGGGAAACGGGCACACACATGTGAGATGGTCATATCTGCAAGACATACCACCAGAGCATTGATAGAATGGTAATGTTTACGGTTGCGGTATGCCTGCTCATGTGCCTGTGGTGGTATCAAAGACACATGTGTCCCATCAATGGAGCCAATTACATGTGGCATCCTCCCCAGGGCATAGAAGTCACTCTTGACGTCAGTGAGTCGTTGACGTGTTGGGAAATAGATGTACTGGTTGAGGTATCTCAACATTGCCCCCAAAACATCGCGTAGCACACGGCTGAACATAGTCTGTGACATCCCACCAGTAGTTGCCACAGTGTGTTGAAAGGTACCGGTGGCAAAGAAGTGTAGGGCTGCCATCACCTTCACCTTGGGGGTCAGCGCTGTAGGATACGGCCGGCCAGGCTGCAAATGTGGGGCCAACCGCACTGCCAAATCCTCAATCAGCTGCCTGGTGAAGCGGTACCGTCGGATGCTGTCACGTTCCACCATCGTTGCCAGGTCTGGGAATGGTCGATGGACAGCAGGAGCCCTGCAGTGCATAGGTGAAGAAAGCAAGATTGTCAGTCACCCCACCAATGTGCCGTTCACCATACTCAATTTCACATGACACATCATCAACATACACAAGTACTTGATGTGTGTGTCGTCCCGTTTGGACATATATGGCACCTACATGGACATCATCTAACATCTCTCTGTTCAACAAGTGTTGACAACTGGTTCCAGGGTGTGCTATGGGACACCATTAGGCTGTGTCACAGTACACATTAACTGCTCTCACGTTCCACACACATACCACAGTGACATGTCTGGACAGATGCTCCACAGGCATCACAGCACATTGACAGGTAGATTCCCAGGGAGCCTGTCTTGCCACATGGACACTGGCATGACATGGCGTATCATGTACACGTCAGAAAAACAAACATGACACCCACAGGTGGTGGCCCCTGTAGCCTCTGCAGGACAGACATAGACGTCTGTGACACACACACACACACCATCAAAGTTCATGCACAAACCACGTGGATGTGGAGACTGTCTCCCATTGTGCACATGGAGTCAGAGACATGTGATACACAACAGCACACAGACTGTGGAGGGACATCACTATTGTTGGAATGGCCCACCCTGTGACGTACATGCCTTCCCACATGTGAACCTGGGGGTATGTGACATGTCATACACATACACAACCTGGAAATGTGACCATGACACATGCTCAGAAATGAAAAGTTGCACACCACAGTGGTCATGTGCACAACACACAAAGGACACTGTCCCCATTAACACGTACACAGCCTGGGTGTGTCTGCCCCCAAGTGCCACCCCAAAATCCACATGTTCACCCCCATACACAGATAAGGTTATGCTGCCACACATGCCTCATAGACAGTGTGGACTGGGTGTGGTGTTGTAGGTGTGCCCCAGAGTCCCTGGAAAGTAAATGTGGCTGGCATAGGTTCACCAGTGACCAACATGGTGACATATGCGTGTGACCTGTCCTGGTACGCGTTGTACAGCAATGGTCCGATCGGTGTGCCCGCACGGACCATTGCATTGAATGTGAGCGGGTACGTGTTGTACAGCAATGGTCCGATCGGTGTGCCCGCACGGACCATAGCATTGAATGTGAACGGGTACGCGTTGTATGCCTGCTACGCGTTGTACAGCAATGGACCGATCGGTGTGCCCGGCCGGCCCATTGCATTGAATGTGAGCGGGTACGCGTTGTATGCCTGGTACGCGTTGTACAGCAATGGACCGATCGGTGTGCCCGGCCGGCCCATTGCATTGAATGTGAGCGTGTACGCGTTGTATGCCTGGTACGCGTTGTACAGCAATGGTCCGATCGGTGTGCCCGCACGGACCATTGCATTGAATGTGAGCGGGTACGCGTTGTACAGCAATGGTCCGATCGGTGTGCCCGCACGGACCATTGCATTGAATGTGAACGGGTACGTGTTGTATGCCTGCTACGCGTTGTACAGCAATGGACCGATCGGTGTGCCCGGCCGGCCCATTGCATTGAATGTGAGCGTGTACGCGTTGTATGCCTGGTACGCGTTGTACAGCAATGGACCGATCAGTGTGCCCGGCCGGCCCATTGCATTGAATGTGAGCGGGTACACGTTGTACAGCAATGGTCCGATCGGTGTGCCCGCACGGACCATTGCATTGAATGTGAGCGGGTACGCGTTGTACAGCAATGGTCCGATCGGTGGGCCCGCACGGACCATTGCATTGAATGTGAGAGGGTACACGTTGTATGCCTGGTACGCGTTGTACAGCAATGGTCCGATCGGTGTGCCCGCACGGACCATTGCATAGAATGTGAGCGGGTACGCGTTGTATGCCTGGTACGCGTTGTACAGCAATGGACCGATCGGTGTGCCCGGCCGGCCCATTGCATTGAATGTGAGCGGGTACGCGTTGTACAGCAATGGACCGATCGGTGTGCACGCATTGGCTGGGGCCTGGCATGGCAACAGACGTGTTTTTAAAGCTTCAACGAGTCTGATGCAGTGAATTCAGTTGGCCAGCAGCAACAATGTTGCAAATTCATGGGTGTCATGAAGTTGAAATTTTTGAAGGATGCTGTGGGCGTGTCTTGGTGCTGCAATTCCATGGATTGGTCAGATTCATAAGATGCATACGACTTGGACCTATCACTTTGGACACATGGCACAGTATCTGCCTCTGCAGCACACATATAATGCTGACTGTTCCCCTGAGGGCTCACTTGCCTGCACTACATGCTCCAGGACGACATCTGCCACTACACTGCTGCTGTCTCTGCATCCTCTGGCTACTGCAATGGCACGTACTGTGGAGAGACCCCCAGCCTTCACCCATGAAGAGAACCAGGCCCTGCTGGACAACCTCCTTCCACAGTACAGCAAGCTGTATGGGACACCAGGGGAGCAGGTGAGTGTGCTGTCCACTGCCTTACTAATTGTGCATGTTGTCTGACTAGCAGGATTTACAGTGTGCACACCACTGGCTAGCATGCTCACTGAGTAGTACTCACCCCCAAAGTGTGTAGTCACATGCACTTAACAGGTACAGTGGAGTAACAGTGCATTCAAACAAGGTTCACTTCCCATGCAATGATACCATGTAGTAACTGCTGGCAAACTGTCCATAGCCCTCGTTGCACTGCCTGTGTACATCATATGCCCCTGTGATTGAGACATGTATTTCCAACTGTGTGATGCACGGATATGTTGCATGTGTAGTAATGGCCTTTTCACTTTGTCATCCTCACAGGTTGATGCCCATCAGAAGCAGGATATCTGGCTGGCCATCGTCCGGGCAGTCAGATCCGTGGGGGTCTACAAGCGCCGGATCCGCAACTGCCAGAAGAGGTGGCAGGACCTTCGGGGCTGAACCCGGAGGATTGCAAGGGTCCAGCTGAAGCTGTCGCCTCCTCGCAGGAGGGGCGGACACCGGTCCCTGACCCCCCACATGCTCCAGATCCTGCCGGTGGTCTTCCCGGAGCTGGATGGGCAGCTGAAGGGCAGACAGCAGCAAGGAGGGGTGAGTCAAAGACTGCACTGTGAACTCTGTCTGACATTCTATGTGCCCTCCTGTGGCGTGGTTAAACTTCCCCAGTACATCAGTCTTGTTGTCCAGTACCCATGTCCCTCTATTGTGACATGGCCACTACCCATCTGATAGGCCGGTGTGCTCCTTACGCTCAGGATAATTGTGTCACTCGGGTACAGGGTCCTTGCATTTTGCTTTGCTCAAGGTGGGTGACAGCTTTTGTTCCCGTGATATTGTGTTAGCCTTCATGGGTGGGTCAATTGCTCACACAATGCCTGAGTCGTGCCATGTAGTCTGGGTGTAACTTTGATATGTGATCCACTTGCAGATCAGAATCACCACATGTCCCTGGGGTATTTGCCACACCCCCATGCTGCGGGTGGGTAAAATGTTTGGGCCTCAGGAGTATGTATGTCAAGTGTGTCACCTGCCTACTGACTAGGGCTCATCCATCTTGCAGGTGGAGCCGGACAGTCATGCCTACTCCAGGGCATACAATACACTCTGTACTCCCACTCCCGTGTATCAGCTGACATGCTGTGCTCAGTGAAATGTTCCCTCAGGTGTCTGCCTCTGTGTCGTTGTGCTGTGACTACGTTGTCAGGACTCCTGTGATGTTTATCGGTTAGGGGTCAGCATGCCATCTGCTTTTGGACCATGTGAGACAAGACTTCTGTGACTCATAGGTGTTTGATCACATGACTGTGCAGACAGGTGTATGCCACTGTGACTTTAAGGCAGCTGTTTTTCACTCTCAGCACACTGTGGGGTGCTCATGTTCAGAGAGTTGTGTTTCATGTCCCCCATATGTCCAATTGGTATGACGTGGACAAATAGTAGTTCAGATGATGTGGTTTTTGGGGGATGGACATGTGCACTTGTCAGTTACATTACTTGCCTTCCCCATGTCCTAGGATTGTGACACAGTGCAGACTGTTCTTGGCTGGCTGCCATGGCCATGTGACTGGAGACAGTGATGTATGACTTTGCAGGCATGCCTGTGTCATGGCATTAAACTTCCTAAGAGTGATCCTGCAGGGGAGTGACATGTGCAACATGCACCCCATTGTGGCATTGACTATCCGGACATGGGTGCTTCATGGGGTCTGGTGCTGGTATGCATCACATGCATTTCTATTTAGACTCTGGCCGTCCATTTATACAGACACCTGCACTGACTCAGTGGCAAGAGATGTGACGTGGGCATGTTCACATACTTCACCTTGTTCTCAGCAATGTCCAACTACTGTGTAGGTGGTGCATGTGTCCACACTGGGGTCTTACCATCAGACAGGCACCAGACAGATGGGTGCAAGGGCAGGAGGGGTGTCTGTTCCATGGTTGACCATCAGACTGACAATTGGCTTCTCCTAATCTGTGTGATGACTTTTGGCAATGTTCTACTAGAGATGCCAGGGCTTGCTCTGTGATGTGCTGTACTTACTGTGGTGTGTGCGGTCAGTGCAGGTGACTGATGTTTGTCCGTTTCCCTAATTGTTTGCAGATACATCCACAGCCACAGGAGGGGACAGCTCCACGGACCAGGAGGAGCAGCGGAGCCAGACTGGGTCAGCGTCCGACGAGTGGTCAGAGGGACCCAGTGGCACGGAGGGCGAGGGGAGCCACACCGAGGAGTCCACAGCACCATCCACCTCAGCTGGGGACCACAGCAGCTCGGAGGATGACTCCCTTGTGGATGCGGGTGTCAGCAGCCACAACACCCCAGCTAGTCTGTCTGACCCCGCGACCACCACCACCACCACCGCCCTCCCATTGGCTCCCATTCCTGAGGTCCGTGGAGGCTCCCGGGCTCGGGAGCGTGTCTCCTTCAAGCCAGGCACCGCACCCCCTGCCCCTGTGTCCCCTGCTGCCCTGAGTGAGGAGTCTGTGTACCTCCTTCGGCAGCTCCATGTAGGGCAGACAGCAATGCTGACTGTCCTCCATGCACACACCACTCTGTTGACACAGCTGGTGTCGTTCATGGAGGGCATCTCAATGGGTATGTCTGCCCTACAGAGGAGCAATAGGTCCATGGACTCCTCCCTGATGGCAGCAGTGTCCCTCCTCCAACAGTCCCTCACCCCTCCCACCTCTGCCCCATCCACACTTCCTACCACCCTACCTGTCCAAAGCACATGCACACTTGCACAATCACCCAAACACACAGACACGAGCAGCACACACACACCCAAAACCAAGGCAAGACGTGCACACAAGCATCCTCAGGGGACTGATTCCACACACACAGGGGATGGGGAACTGACACACACACAGGCAACCACAGTCACTCCGCAATCCTCAAGATCCTCTCCCTCCAAGACCCCTTCCCTTGCCTCACCTGCAACCCCACATACACAGCAGCTCTTCCTCTCTGACCTCGGCCTCTTCCCCTCCAATCCCGCTGATCCAGCATACCGGGGGAAGAGGAAGTCCACACACAGAGAGGGAGTGCCCCTCGCCCCCGGACACCCTCCCCCAGGTGCAGGCAGAGTGAGCCCCCCACCCGCAAGTCCCCCGGACCCGGAAGAGCAAGACCCCGCCACCGCCCTGCAAGTCACCTACCCAGTCTCTCACCTCCATCCCCCAGGCCACCACTCCACAGGTTCCACCGCCACACCCTGCCCCAGGTTCCCCCACACACCGATACCGCATCCCCAAAGTGCTCAGGCCCTCCCCCTGCCACTTGCTCTTCCACCCCCAAACCAGACGCTCTGCCTGTATGTGCCACTGGTGTGGAGACCGTGTCCCCCCTCTGTCCTGCCCAGCTCTTCTGCCCCCCTTCCACTCCTTTGGAGTCATGCACTGCGGTGGAGTCCACAACAACCCCGTCTGACTCGGGCACTGCATTGGGGACCCAGTCCACTCCATTTGACCAGCCCACTGCAGTGGTTGCAGCACCAACACCATCGGACTTGGGCCCTGCGGTGGTGCCGGCCCCCCTGAGTCAGACACCTCCACTGCAGTTGCCGGTGACACTCCTGCACCCACCTCACCTTCCCTGCCTCCTTCTGGCATCCCCTGATCCTGTCCCTGCGGTGCCTGGCCTGCCCCTCGTATGCCCCTCCAAGGGGGATGTCCCCTGTCGGTACCTGTGCAGGCAAGCAATTGGTGACAAGTTGTCACACATCACCCTGTTGGGACTGTGTATTTGGACTGGACATTGGCCGTAGTTAATTTTGGACTTTTGATTTCAGTTGCACACTTGCTGAATAAAGCCTCTTTATGTTTACTTGTGGTTAATCTTTGGTGGTACATGATGTAGATGTGTAGAATCATGCATTTGCTGTTGTAATTGTGTTCAGATCAGGTAAATGAAGTTTTGCTGTGATGGGCTCCATGTGATCCATGGGATATGTGTCCTAATCTAGTCTGGATCTATAGCATCCCTTGCTGCAGTCTGAGGGTGTAATGTTCAGCATTTGTCACAGGGATGTACGTTTAGCATTTGTAGATTACCATCTTTGTCCTACACTGTTGCACATCTGTTGGGCTTACCACTGTCCAATGTTCCTAGTACCCTGACTGTGTGCCCGTCTCCACTGGACATGCAGTTTTGCACATCAATTTTGGAGGACTCATCTGTGTATACAGTACAACTGGATTGCCACGTGTTTTGGGTGTATGCAGATGACTGACGTGACACTCCCGTACCCAGGTTGATGTGAGAAGAGGCTTCTGTGTGTTGTAGTTGTTGACTCACTGACGGAATGTCCTGCTGATATGTTTGAGTCGTGCACAGACAAGGTTTGGCACAGTGGACCTTCCACAAGAGTGGAGTGCCCTCATGGCTGTGTGTAATCTGGTGACATTGCGTGTGCCCGTGTTGTGTGTTGTGTGAGCATGTCTGTGCATTTTCCCTTCCCTTTTCATACACAGGCTGTGTCCCTAGGGATGTTCCTGTTTGTGATGCTTGCAGAGTTGGTATGTGTTCATCCAGCATCTTGGACCTGGTTTCTCCGTGATGTGGGTGCATGGCAAACTGATGTTCATGAGGTTGTCATCCCAGGTTGTATTTGTTGTCAGGGCTGGGGATGTGGGCAAACGCTGATGGGACACATTCAGGATTCCCCTTGGCACTTGTTGTTTACACAAGTGATGTGATTTTGAATTTGTGGTAGCTTTCAGTGATTGTGACGCGTTGTGTGTGTGACTGCTGCCACTCCTCAGGGTCAGAGCTGCAATGTTGGAAGTTGTGTACGTGTGTTCTTTGTGTCTCACCTTGGCTTCTTCGTTGGTGTGTGACTATGGCCAGGATCCCATTGTTTGTGGTGGATTTCACATCATGCGCATGTACGGCGTACTGTGCTGTGTGTCATACATAGACGAGTCATGTTGAGTGGGCATGTGTGATGGGTTTCTGCACCTTAGTTCCCCCCACCACCCCTGGGATTGTCATGGGTGCATGTGCAATGTCACCAGTCCATGTGAGCTTCACTGCTGCACATTGGTGGAGATCAGGGTGTGTGGTGTTGAGTGTGCAAATGTGAGTTGTTGCACGGCTAGACCACTACCTCCATATTGGCCTTGGCTGGCAGGCCCTGCTGATTGATTGGAGCTTGTGTAGGTGTGATGGTAGTTTGTAGCTAAGGACACATGGCTGTGGTTCGCAGTGTGATCAACATCTACCTTTGTCATCACAGTGGAATTGTCATGCAGGCTAGTGTCTGCACAATGTGGGGTCCCTGGGGGTAGTGCTGTGGTGGGTGTGTCTCTTGCTGTGTTAGTTGCTGTTCCTACAAGCTTGTGTGACATGTGTAATTTGGGCTCCCTCTCATCTAACAATGCCAGATTGCCCACATAGGGGAATCCAATCCATGAGTTACTTGTGTGTGGCACTGTATACACATCTGTGTAATTGGGATTCAGGCCTCCTCATGTGTTGTGTGGTTGCCTGGGGACACTGGCACACACCCCCATCACCTGTTGTCTTTGATAGGATGTGTGAGTCTGCCTGTTTGTGTTAGTGCATTTGCATCACTGCATTGGCATTTCTGTAGTGTACCATTGGCTGTATGTTGTTTGGTGATTTTCCCCTGCTCTCCCTGGGACTCCTGGGTCATCAGTCAGCACAATGATCATGGTTTGTATGTCCCATTGCTGCCATGGTATGGTATTTGTTCACCTGACATCGACAGTCTCCACAGGTTATATACATTTGTGTGTCCATAGGTGCAGATATGTGGGTCAGCATCATGATGGTCACTTCTGACATTGTGTAATTGGCTGATTGTTGGCAATGTGGTCCCCCATGTGTGATGTTTGTATGCACATGGCCAAAACGTTGTTTCTGTGTCACCGCACTGTTAGCCTCGCCCAATCTATGTTGCAATGGGACACAAGCACTACTATGCCACAGATGTTTTAGTTGTTGTGTGACCAGGATTCATCCATACAGTTTGTCTTTGGCAGCTTTTACCATGCCTACACTTACCTTATGATCACCGTGGTGATGATGCTTTGGGCCCCATTGCCACACTGATCAAAAGGTGCATCAGCCTTGGACCCCACACTTCCCTTTTGGTGACTGTGGTGATGGGGCTTTGGGCCCCATTGCCACACTGATCAAAAGGTGCATCAGCCTTGGACCCCACACTTACCTTTTGGTGACTGTGGTGATGGTGCTTTAGGCCCCATTGCCACACTGATCAAAAGGTGCATCAGCCTTGGACCCCACACTTACCTTTTGGTGACTGTGGTGATGGTGCTTTAGGCCCCATTGCCACACTGATCAAAAGGTGCATCAGCCTATGGACCCCACACTTACCTTTTGGTGACTGTGGTGATGGGGCTTTGGGCCCCATTGCCACACTGATCAAAAGGTGCATCAGCCTTGGACCCCACACTTACCTTTTGGTGACTGTGGTGATGGTGCTTTAGGCCCCATTGCCACACTGATCAAAAGGTGCATCAGCCTTGGACCCCACAGTTACCTTTTGGTGACTGTGGTGATGGTGCTTTGGGCCCCATTGCCACACTGATCAAAAGGTGCATCAGCCTTGGACTCCACACTTTTTTTTGGTGACTGTGGTGATGGTGCTTTGGGCCCCATTGCCACACTGATCAAAAGGTGCATCAGCCATGGACCCCACACTTACCCTTTGGTGACTGTGGTGATGGGGCTTTGGGCCCCATTGCCACACTGATCAAAAGGTGCATCAGCCATGGACCCCACACTTACCTTTTGGTGACTGTGGTGATGGGGCTTTGGGCCCCATTGCCACAGTGGCCATGGTCGGCTTGTATTGTGGAGGCCACACACTTTTATGTGTCACACATGTGATAGTGGGTCACATTGTATGTTCATTGTCATGTTTTGTGTTGTTGGCATTTGACATGGACTACACACGCTTGTCATGTTGTTTGGGTGGATGTAATTTTCTGTGATTCCTTATGTGGGAGTATGCTGGTTGTGTCATGCATTACCCATCCTATGAGTAGGGGTGGTGGTAGTGGCAGGCATCCAGCCCCCCATGAGTGGGGATGGTAGTAGTGATAGGCATCCATCACACCAAGGGTGGGGATGGTAGTAGTGGCAGGCATCCAGCACCCCATGAGTGGGGATGGTAGTAGTGATAGGCATCCATCCCCCCATGAGTGGGGATGGTAGTAGTGATAGGCATCCTGCCCCCCATGAGTGGGGATGGTAGTAGTGAAAGGCATCCAGCCCCCCATGAGTGGGGATGGTAGTAGTGATAGGCATCCTGCCCCCCATGAGTGGGGATGGTAGTGGTGGCAGGCATCCTGCCCCCCATGAGTGGGGATGGTAGTAGTGATGGGCATCCAGGCCCCCATGAGTAGGGGAAGTGGTGGTGGCAGGCATCCATCACACCAAGGGTGGGGATGGTAGTAGTGGCAGGCATCCAGCACCCCATGAGTGGGGATGGTAGTAGTGATAGGCATCCAGCCCCCCATGAGTGGGGATGGTAGTAGTGATAGGCATCCATCACACCAAGGGTGGGGATGGTAGTAGTGGCAGGCATCCAGCACCCCATGAGTGGGGATGGTAGTAGTGATAGGCATCCATCCCCCCATGAGTGGGGATGGTAGTAGTGATAGGCATCCAGCCCCCCATGAGTGAGGATGGTAGTAGTGATAGGCATCCAGGCCCCCATGAGTGGGGATGGTAGTAGTGATAGGCATCCAGGCCCCCATGAGTGGGGATGGTAGTAGTGATAGGCATCCAGCCCCCCATGAGTGGGGATGGTAGTAGTGATAGGCATCCAGCCCCCATGAGTGGGGATGGTAGTAGTGATAGGCATCCAGCCCCCCATGAGTGGGGATGGTAGTAGTGATATGCATCCAGGCCCCCATGAGTGGGGATGGTAGTAGTGATAGGCATCCAGCCCCCCATGAGTGAGGATGGTAGTAGTGATAGGCATCCAGGCCCCCCTGAGTAGGGGTGGTGGTGGTGGCAGGCATCCAGGCCCCTATGGGTGTGTATGGCATTGGTGATGCCCATCCCACCCCTATGATTGTGCTGTTGCTAGTGTACGTCATTTGTGCATCCCTATGTGTGTGTGACATATTTCGGGTACGTGTCGTTTGTTTGTGTTGTGGGTATTTGACTTACCGTCTGCGCCGTACGCGTCTGAACTGATCCCGGTAATAGATGTAGAGTATAGGTAGGACCTGCGCGATGGGATTCATGGTTGGGTCGTCTCGTTCGGGTTTCGCGTGTCTTCGACTCGTACTCATCGCTGGCTTGTTCGTCTCGTAGCCGTGGATCTTCTTGTGGCGCGAATCGGAGCTTATGTGCGGCTCTCCCGGATGCTGAAATGTGCCGGACGTAGCGACGGGTTCGGCGCGTACGGAGCGCGCATCGTACTAGTCCGGCCGGAAGGTACTGTGTATTTGCTTCCGTGCGGCTCGAATCGGCGTTTGCGGATCCGGCTCGGGCGGGGAACAGGAGCTGGATTGGGTAAGTACGGCTCGCTCGGAATCTGGGCTGTTGTGCGCATCGTACTTGTTCGTTCGGTGTGGTATTCGAATCGGTCGGGAGACACGCGTTCGGCTTGGTTTTTTTCCGGACGAATACTGTTAGGTGCGCTTCCGGACGACATCGGAATCGACCCCATAATGTCCTTTGCCATAAAACATGCTAAGCAATATACTACAAGTGATACCATATGTCAGAGGTAGGTGATGATACCTTATTCCCTCCTCTACCGATGCTGGCAACTGCATGCACACATAACAATCTCTCACATCCATCGTGTCCACATACTCATATAGCAGCTTCGCATACACATTCAACGTGTAATCACCTTTAGACAAATCTTCATGCAATAAGGGACTAGTTTGTTCTATCATAGCGCTGTCAGATTCTAATGTCCCCTCCTTTTTGCTAGAAGTAGAAGGTGTGGATGTCCCTCGTACACCCACCCCTTCAGCCTCTGTATTATGTGATTCTACAAGGGATATAATAATGACTACAGCTATAACTATAATTACTCCTACTATGAGTGTACCTATTACACACTTCTTTCTACGGTTCAAATTTCCAGACTCCATTTTGAATCAAGTTTAGGTGGCAAATTACAAGAGGATCAAACAAAGTCTTTCCTCTGCCTCTCACTTGTCATACACAAAGTTGGTGTGCAGACAGAATATCGAGTTTAAAATATCGAGTTGCACAAATATTGAGTCAGAAATATCATGCTTCAGAAATATCGACAGCAAGAATATCGTGGTCAAGAATATCGACTTAAGGTAAGTAATATAGATTTTAAAAATATCGAAGTGTTTAATATCATTTGCAAAAATATAGTTGTTAAAAATATCGATTTTTTAATTGTTATGTATTGTAGAATATGTTTTAAATGTATGTGATGTATGTTTTTTTGTATAAGAATTGTTTGTATTTTTAATATATGTGTTAAATTTTTAGTAGTTATTAATTTTATTTTATTTGAATTTTACTTTTTTAGTTCCGCAGCGGGTTGTGGGTTTATAGGGGAATAGGGTGGGAAGTAATTTAGGGGCTCATTACGATGGCGGGCGGAAGCACAACCGCCGTGCTGGCGGATGCAAAAACCACCAGTTACCGCCGGCACGCAGCAGTCCACACGCCCGCCCAATTACGATGCGAAAAGTAGACCAAACACCGCCGGCAAGCCAGCAACACCGTCCGCCATCAAAGTGCGCCCGTACACGTAGCGGCGCAGCACAACTGACACACACCGTCCGACGAAACACGTCCCGCCCGGCGCATAAATTACGATGCCGCAAACAAACGGCTCCCACGGCCAAGAGATACCGTACGACAAACCGAAGCGGTAACACGGACGCCGAGCACGGACAACGAAGAAGCGGCTCCCCCGAGCATGAATCCAGCACTGCAGGCCCTCCCCATGCTCCTGCTGATGCACCACCAAGGACGCAACGTACCGCGGAGACGCAGGTAGGCACACACACAACAAGTGCACGCAAACAGCGCACACAGTGCAAGGGCGGAAAAAGCGGACAACCCCCACCAGCGCGTGTACACTACACATCCACCATTGCATCCACATATGACACACAGGCCAAATCGTAACATCGCGTAACACATGTGTACACACCACCTGGGACTAGGAACCAACCACCCCGTCACGGCCCCAAAGCGCCGATGACGCCGCCACACATGCGCACAACGCAGAGGCCAACCGCAGCGCCATGCATGCGTCGCACACAGACACAGGGACACAACCAAGCAGCACACACATCAGCCCCACCCCGAACGCACATGACACGTGACAGGCCTGCCACAGACATGTCCCCAACGCCCAATTCACGGACAACACCCAACGCCACACAACCGACGCACACATGTCAGTGAAGACACGCAACAGCAGGACACACCCCAGTGTAACAAACATGGCGTAGCACACAGCGGCGGCAACACCAACTAGGAGAAGCAGGGCCCCTTCGGGAAGAGGAACGCCAGTACCACACTGAAACACCCATACCACCCTGCACATATGAACAAGACACATAAAACGGAACACCAAAGAGCCCGGGGACCGACAACAGGTGGCCCAAGAATAACATTCACACACAAGGCCCAACGCAGAGCGGAAAGGCAGCCTGCCGCCCACACAAGGGAGAGCAGACAGCACTGAATGACCTTCCATTCCAACTCCGAAACCACAGCCCTACGACAGAAGCCGGTGAATACAGCCATTGTCCAAGAATAGACCAACACAGGCATGCCGAGGAGACCGACCACAGGGCAGATAGCACATATCACAGAAGCACACAACGGACGGGGAAGAAAGAAGAAAACACTCCCCCATGTCGGCCACATGCAAGTTAATTGGAAGGAGTCACACATCACTGACCTTGAACTGTCTGAGAAGCATGTGGGAAGAGGGCCCGTGTCCTCCAAACAAGCCAACAGAACACAAGTCCTGTCTCCCTACGACTACACAGAGCCCACAGCAACCTCGGAGCGTGCACATTGCAGACTGCACACACAGCCGGAGCACGCCACCACAACGCACCGCTGCGAAATGGCAACCGCAACACACCTACCCAACTACGCTGAACAGCTCAAGCTGTACAAAACCAACCTGTTTCATACATTGGGATGCGATCTCCTGTCCCTGCTGAACGTAAGTTACCGACTGACTTACCGCATCACATTGTTCAGCTGCGTCATGCCCGTCTTCTACTGTCGGAGGTGTCCCTACCAGCATCCCGTGGAGATATGCCTCTCCAACCCGGCATGTCTGAAGGCGGACCTGCTACCACTACTCCTCCCTCTGGACGCACACGACAGGGCCTGCTCTGCCTATGGGGGCATGGCGTATGTGGCCAACATCGCACCCGCACTGAAATGGGACCACTGTGCCTCCACACGACGGATCATCGAGAACAGCTACATCGAATGTCACCCAGCATGCCCCATCATGGTCCTCCAAGGGACAACTTACGAACAACACCTTGACAGCCACCATCCGCTACATTGGCTGGCAAACATGTACACCACCAATGACATGGAAGCCCTGCTGGACGGCATCGCATACCTGACAACCTGTCAATTCGTCGGACCACAACGCAGGTTCCCGATTGACCTATGATGTCCAACCCCGCACCCATGCTTAGCTTCCGCACGGACTGGCCAGTCACCACCACAACAGCCATACCAAACGACCGGCAACTGTAACCACACCATCAACGACATCACCATGACATCGGATATGACCGGGACATGCACACTGTTCCCCATCACATCCAGGAACACCGCATGCATCGTGGGAGGCAGTGGCATGGGCTCTGTGTATCGCACCCACATGGACGGAACTGCACGAACAACCAGGACACGACATGGATCCAGCGCCCATGGACACACACACCGCTCAGTGGACATGAATAGGTCGCCTGGAGTCTGTGGGTGCTGCACCCCTCCCACCCTCGCCCCGGGAATCCCATACCAGGACCTTTGCATGGACGACAAGTGCATACAACAACAACACGACCCCAGTGACTGTGACATGTCCAGTAACCACCACAGTGCAACAACAAGTGGCACGCCGCTGCATGCACGCAAGCACATGCCCTGATGTCATCTCACATGCACGCGTGCATGAGGAACAACCGCAGCAAACCTGTCACATGGAACTGAGATGGACTGTGCCCATGATGCCAAGCGGTCTGGTAGGCTACATGTATACCGTCTGTGTCAAAGTCCGCAGCTCCGCAGCTATACGTAAATGTACATTAGCACAGCCTTGGCCAAGCAGATGTCACTCTGAAGCCCACATCCCACATGCAACAGCCAATCACATGTAACCCCACACCCTATCCCATTTGCAATCATGCTCAGTATATCCTCAACATGTATTCCGCTGCCAGTAGTGTCCACTATACTGCATCACAGAGGACAGAAGACTCAATATAATGTTTGAAACCAAAACTGTCTCCGCTGACTCATTTCACAAGTACGAATGAGAGAGGATGAGAGTATGTGAAGTACACGGCAGTCGTGACATGACCATGTAGTCCACTGGTATTGGATGTCAACGCAAATGAGTAGCACTACTGTGGAAGACACACATGTGTCGTGTGAAGTCGTATGGATGCAGTGCTCAGGTGGGTGGGTGCGACGGGTAGATGCGCACATGCCAAGTTGGAGCACGCCGTGTTGGGAGGGGTCATGAACAGTACACCACCGCTTCCCTGGGCATTGTGAGAGGACACCTGTCGGGGGGAGTGAACACGTGTGTGCACAGCAGCCGGGCACACGTACAAAGCGGTACCAGGCGCACCTCAGCCCACCCTCTGTGGACAAGCTGGATCCTGTTGTGCGCCCGCCATGCCCCTTGACAAGGCACACACAGCCCCAGTCGACCAGGTGTAACCCCAACATAGTCAATCCGCACAGGCGATACAGGGCACGGGATGGCAGTGGAGCATGGTGTGGGAGAGGTCTCCTCGCGCTCCTCCTGGTCATATCACGCAGGCAATAGAACCTCAACGTCTAGCATGGCACAAGTCAAATGGAAGTGTAGGGGGACGCACCACAGCACGAGCAGCACTGACGTCACGGGAGGTGGCTCGCACCATCCCATCCATTGCCCATCATACCAACCACGCCACATGCCATTGCGACTAAGTGCAAGCGCGTGCGCCACCACCCCCGAGCCCTCCCCAGAGAGGCCAAAGAGTGAATGTGTGGGCCATCAGCCACAGACGGACGCGGCCTGGCCGCAAGGGCAGCCACACCCACTGGGTGTCGCAGGTGGCGGATCCGGAAGGCGAAGACTGTGATGCATAGTCCATGCAGGCCGGGTCTCCATTTGGGGCACCACGCAGGTGGACGGCGTCCCGCCACACATCATACCCTGAGACAGCCCACTCGTGCAACTGGACCCACACATACACTCCTTGCCCTCTCTGGTGCGAGCTTGGGGCTGCCTGTGCAGGCGCTAGCCTCGCAGGTGAGCATGCATATTGGGGGAGCGAGGGGAGGACATGAGGGCTGGGGCGAAGATGACTGTATCACTGTCAGTAAGTACAAGGGATGACCCAGATGTGGAAAGGAAGAGACGTGTCCCGTGTGTACTGCAACTAGTCGCCAATCCAACTACCCCCATGTCCGGAATGTAAGCCCGCACCTAGGCCCGCCCATCCGCCACATCGAACATACCACCAGCACGACAACCTTCCCATTCGAAACACTGACTGGGGGTGGCGACCAGTGTACAATCATGTGTAGCCTACCCACGCGTACATGTGGGCCCTCCATGATCCATGTCACCTGCGGCAAAGTCATGACATGCGCAATGAGGGAAGTGAGGAGAGCTGTCCGCCCCACGCGCAGAAGGTGCATCAGCTCCACAGACCCAGCAGCGAGTCCAGCAGGGGTCACATGTGCAGGGGCAGCTGTGCCTGGTGTGAAGGCACATGCATATAGACAGCACATCGACCAATGTGTAGTCTGCCCACATCTACAGTCCATCATCATGCGGACATAGGAATTGAACACAGGGCAACACATCTTCAGTTGGTGCACCCACCGTGACCAACAATGCGCAATCATCGACGTACCCGCCCTGTGCATGGCCCCCACCCAACGGAGGCACATCCAGTGCCACCATCCCACACACACAAGCCTTCCACGGAACATGCTGTGTCCAATGGTCAGTACAGAGTCAGCGCCCATCTGGTGGATCCTGAACAGGAGACACATGCACACACATGCCAGCTCCCACTATGTACGTCTGCCACCTGGCACGTGCAATGTAACCTCTCACCTGTGACGTGTGACTGCAAGCACACAGCCGTCTTGGCATGGGGCTGTCAATGTGGACACCTGTCAATGTTTCGGGAGGTGTGATCCGTACAGTGCTGTACATAGGGTGCAGTGCTGACACCTACTACTGTCTCATATCCCCTCGTGCCACAGGTCCCACTTGTTTTGGCCACTCAGCCTGTGCCCACATCGTCGTCGTCGTGTGCCATACTCATCCAGCCGCGGATGCAGTTCCATGCTCAGCAGACATTCATGTTGCCGTGGCGTTGCCGCTTGACGGATATGCAGTCAGTCCCCATCAGCACGCCCCGCAAGTCATTGGGGCCTAGATCCCCATGTGCATGCACATGGCAGTGGTTTGTATCACTAGCCATTGCCATTGTTGGGAGACCTGTGTAAGTGTATTGTGGCCGTGCCGTCCCAGCTTGACAGCTGGGCTGTGGCTCATGTGCTTGCTCAGTCATGTCAGTGATGTGTATGCGAAATTGCTATGTGTCGTGTTGCTTTGACATGTGTCCTCTGCCATTGTCCCTAGGCGGAGACCGAACATTGACCGCCCATACCAATTGCTGGCGGACATGGACGATACAGAGGTTATTAGGAAGTTTCGGCTGGACAGGCCAACCCTGCATCGACTGTGTGCCATGTTAGAACCCCATCTCCGTCCCCGCAGGGTGTATCCGACTGCTGTCACCCCCACGGCTAAGGTGATGGCCGCCATGCATTTCTTCGCCACTGGGTCATTCCAGCACACAGTGGGCATTGGAGGAGGGATGTCCCAGCCCATGTTCAGCAAGGTGCTGAGGGATGTACTGGCAGCCATGATGCTGTACCGAAACAGGTACATCCGCTTCCCCAGGGCTCGTGAATTGGCGGCAGTGAAGGGTGCATTCTATGCCCTTGGCAGAATCCCACACGTCGTTGGAGCCATTGACTGCACACATGTCGGCCTTGTTCCACCACAGGCCACTGAGCACCTGTACCGCAACAGGAAGCACACGCACTCCCTGAATGTGCAAGTGGTGTGCCTTGCGGACATGGTGATCACCCACGTGTGTGCAAAGTTCCCAGGCTCGGCCCATGACGCACACATAATGCGCAACAGCATCTTGCCACGACTGATGTCCAATATGCAACAGGATCGTGCCTGTATTGTCGGTGAGTATGTGGAGTGGTGTAGCGTGCTGGTTGTGCGATGCTGTCCCCTGTCCAGTTGGAATTGCAACGGTTCTCTGTGTCCCTCACACCCAGGTGACTCTGCGTACCCGAATGGGGCATGGCTGCTCAGTCCATTGAGGAATCCTCGCACCCCAGCAGACGATCGCTACAATGAGGCACATGGGAGGACCAGACGTGTGGTCGAGCGTACCTTGGCCTCCTCAAGTCCAGGTTCAGGTGCCTGGACCGCACCGGGGGTGCGCTGGCGTACTCCCCACAGAAGGTGTGCCGGATAGTGGTGGCGTGCTGCATGCTGCACAATCTGGCCATTCGGAAGCAGATCCCCCTCATCGTGGATGACGGAGATCAACCAGGGCCCCAGCCCGCAGACCAGGACAGCTCGAGTGAGGAGGACAGCCGAGAGGAGGAAGCTGGTAAGGTGCGGCAGCAGCTCATCGCCCGCTACTTCACTTGACGGTGAGTGTCCATGTACGACGGCTGATGTGGCTGTATCTGTGCAGGTGTGTGTGTGCTGTGTCAGGGTGGCCGTTTGTTCACTGCGTGCTGTGTGTCAACGCTCCATGGCCAGGGTAGTATGCCACTGTTGGTGGCTGTGGCATTGTGCCCTATTGCTCTGTGCGATGTGTGTACATTGCTTGTAGTTGTTGACATGTACTGTGTGATGGGTGTGTGACACACTCATTGAATGTGCTCCTGTTCTGTCTCCCACCCCTAGGTCCCTACAGGCCCTCCGGATTCAATTGCCATGCCACGCATCAGGTGCCTTTCCGCCCAAGGTGGCCGTTGTATTCCGTACAAATAAAACACAGGGCACAAACAGCAGTTAGTGTAAAAGGTGCATTTATTACAAACTGTGACATGTGATTGTGTGTAAGGTGATGACAAAAGTGGTGCGTGCAGTGACAATGAGCTGTCGGTCATGGCTGCGTGATGCTCAGGGTGTACCCACTGGTTCTATGTCCATAGTCCAACACACACATGCCATCCAGATGGCTGTGTGGAGTGGGATCGTAGTCCAAGTCAATGCAGTGGCTGGTCAAGGAAGGCTGGCGGAAGGCTGGCTGGCTGCCTCACTTGCGTTTGGAGCGTGCGAAGTCCTCCCGGGAGATCTGTTTCCACTTCGGACGGCCCCTTCCACGTTTGCGAGGGGGGTGCCTGCTTGCGACATGCTGGTGGTTGAGGTGTGCTCACTGGCTGTGGATGCAGGGGAACTGGACACTGCTGCTCCACCCTGCGCCCCGGCAGGTGGTGGCGGAGGGGGAGCTGCTGTCCCTGGCTGTGACCTCACCGCCACCACCAGCTGGCCCATGAGGTCCACGATTTGGCCCATACGGGCGTCCATGGACCTCAGCACCCCCAGCACCTCACGCGTGTCTGAAGCAGACCGGACCCATTGTCCTTGGGCCTCTTCATAGGCCCCAAGGACTCTGGCCATTTGAGGCAGGGCATGGCTCCCAAGGGAAGCTGGCGTTTCCCTGACCCTGCTCCTCCTACCAGTCCTGCTGCCACCGGCCTGCCCACTAGCCACATTGCTCACCACGGTTCTCGCTGTGGCTCCCAGGGTGGATCCAGTCGGCCGGGCCACCACCTGCGCTGGGGCTGGTGCCAGCGAAGACGTGGTGGTGGTGGCGGCGGTGGTGGTCGGTGCGGCGATGGTGGCGGTTGCGGCAGTGGTAGTGGCCACAATGACCGTGGGTGTGGCCGCAACGACAGTGGCAGCAGGGGGCTGGGAATGTTCAGCAGCCCTGGATGATGGGTTGGTGGGTAGGAGGGGTCCTGGGGAGCGGCTGGGCCCTGCCACACCAGATGGGCCTGCTTGGTGGTCCGTGTCCGAAGAGGAGGACAGATCCTCCAGATCCGTGTGTCCTCGTTGGGGGCTTGTAGGCTGGCTGTGCTGGCTGCTGGCTCCATCCCCAGCATCCAGCAGTTCGTCACCTGTGGAGAGAATGAGATTTGTTATTGTGTTGCACCTGGCGAAGTATGTATTTGTCGTCTGACATTAACAGTTCGTGCAATCTCGTACATGGGTTTCCCGGAGGCGTGTGTGTGGCTGTAGCATCTGTAGTTGTGTGTGCTTGGCAATGGGACTGTGTGCTGTGCACATGTGGCATGGGACGGATTGGCCATGCCGATGGGTGTGTTGCTGTGCCCCTACTTATTGTGACTCTGGTGTATGCGGGCTCCTGGCCCATCCTGGGTCTGGTTTGTACTTTGCTTTTGGTGTTCAGATGGGACGCTTAGGAACGCATATGGCAACATGGGGGCCATGCCCCAGATTCGCATTTGGGAGGGGATATGCTTTTGGGGTTCAAATGGAACGCTTAGGAACGCATATGGCAACATGGGGGCCATGCCCCAGATTCGCATTTGGGAGGGAATATGCTTTTGGGGTTCAAATGGAACGCTTAGGAACGCATATGGCAACATGGGGGCCATGCCCCAGATTCGCATTTGGGAGGGGATATGCTTTTGGGGTTCAAATGGAACGCTTAGGAACGCATATGGCAACATGGGGGCCATGCCCCAGATTCGCATTTGGGAGGGGATATGCTTTTGGGGTACATGCTGTGAGCCATGGGTGCCGAACGTGACATGTGTTGTGGCAGCATGACAGTGCATGGTTTGAGGTGTGTGCATGCTTGACATGGCCTGCATATTTGCTGTCTGTTGTGATTACTGGACATGGCATTGGACGCATCGTTATGAGTGAGTGATGGTTGTGTGCCAGCCAACGTATTGCAGTTGTCCCATCTCCTTGGTGTGCGTGCTGCCCTGTGCCATGTGCATCACTGCAGTGCTCGGGGGGGTGTGGCCCATGTTGTGTGTTGTTGCTCACAGTGTGTCGTGCGCTTCATTGACTTCTGGCACATGGTTGGTCATGGGCATGTATCTTAGCGTGACTGCTGTATGTGTGGCAGCTGTGCGGATGACATGCCTTTCATGAGACTGGGGCTGACGGATGGGATGGATGGTATGTTGTATGTGCATGGTGTGTCTGTGTGTTTGATGGGTTCAGTGGTGTTCGTGTGCATTTATGTTGTTCCGCTCTGTTGCGTCTAGTGTTGTTTGTCTTACATAGGCGTAGTTGTGGGGTGTGTGGTTGACAGGCAGTAGGGGCTACATGGACAGGACTTCAATGGTGTTTCGGTTGTGTGTGATGAGTTGCACAGTGGCTGCCGTGTGGTACTATATTCAGTGTGGCTTGTGCATGCAGACGTGGCTCCTTGGGTGTTGCTATGTCTGTGATGGGTCATGTGGGGTGTGAGTCTGTTGTTCATGTCCGTGTGCACATTGTTCACTTGTTCGTGACGGTGGGCGGTGCTGCGT
The DNA here is from genome assembly GCA_963921515.1 of Calotriton arnoldi. NCBI lineage: Eukaryota > Metazoa > Chordata > Amphibia > Caudata > Salamandridae > Calotriton > Calotriton arnoldi. Next base: position 83,391 of record CAWUFW010015774.1, on the reverse strand, counting down.
GCTCGTCTGCTACGTGACATGTCCCATGTGTTGGTCGTGTTATGGTCCTCATGCCTCCAGTAATCCAGCCCTGTCCAGTTTCCCACCTGCAAGTTGTTCGTGCGTGCACTGTACTGGATGCCACATGGCTCTAAGCGGGGGTGCTCCATGTTGCAGGTCTGTGGGGGTGGGGGGTGTTGTGGGTCGTGGGGGTGGCTGGACACCCACTGACACCGATTGCTGTGGACCGTGATGTCTGCCTTTCGGCTGTCGTTGTGCACTGCGGTGGCTGACACGTGGCTGTGGGGTGTGGGGGATGCTCCTCCTTGCTGTGCTGTGGGACTAGGGGCCTGGTGTGTGTTGTACTTGGGCTGTCCACCGTCCCACCCACTGCACTTTGTGTTCCTGCCACTTACCTGTTACTTGTCGGTTAGGGCAGCTGTGGCGGACACATGGGTGTGGTGGGTGCTCGTTGTGGCGCTTCTGGCATATTTGGGGACCTGTTGGTGGTTACGTGGCTGGCTGAGTGTACACATGTCCCCACGTATGTTACAGTTGTTCGGTTTGGGCTGTGTGTGGTGGTGTCTGTTGCATGTGTGTGTGATGTGTTGTGTATTGTGTGCTGGACATGGGGGTGTTTGTCCCTGGGAGCTGTGGCATGGTGGTAGTGCATGTGAGTACATAGCGGTGTGCTGGTATACATTAGTTTGTACTTACCAGCCTCCACTCCCCCTGCTAATCCGGCGAGGATCTCCGGATGTATTATGACTCGCACCTTCTCCTCCCACGCTTTGAAGGTCTTGAAGAGCGCGGGATTCCCTCCGCCAGTGACGGCAGCCAGCTCTCTGTTTTTGCCCTCCTTCTTCTTGACCAGGCTCTTTACGTCATTCCAACGTTTGTTTATTTCTCCTCTGTTCCTGGGCAGGGTCCCGACTGCATTGACCTGGTCTACGATCCGGTTCCACATTCTGTTTCTGGTGGCTAGTGGTGTGTGCTGGACCATGTTCCCATAGATTTGTGGGTACACCTTGATGATCTCGTCGACCATGACCGTCAGCTCAATGGGCGTGTACTTGGGCATTCTTTGTGGTGCCATGGTGTTTGTGGTGCTGGTGCGGTGTGTGTTGTGTAATGTGCAGGGGGTTTGTGGTGCAGGTGTTTGGTGGTGGTGGTGGTGGTGGTGGTGGTTGTGATGTGTGCGTTTCTGTGGTGTGCTGCTGTCCTTGCTGTGTCACTGTGTCCTCTCCTCTCCTCTCCTCTCTGGTTTGCAATGTAGCAAGGGGTTGTGGTCTGTGGGAGTGCTGCTTTTGTACTCACCCATGTGGGTGTGTCCTCATGGTCTGTTGTTTTCAGGTGTGTTGTGTCTGGGGTTCTGGCCTTTGTATTTTTTGTTTGTCCGGGGGGGTGTTTTCGGGATGTGTACTGTGCTTGTGTATTTGTGCGTGCCTTGCTGTGTGGACTTGTTGGCCATGTTGTGTGCTATTGGTTTTATGAGCGGATGGTTTCTGTGCAGGTACGTGGGCGCCATGGCTTCTGCCGTGTCGATTCTCATCGGCGTTGTTTGCGCTGGCGGGCGGTATATTTGTGGTTTTCCCGCGCTCATGGCGGTGCGATCGTAATTTCACGTGCGGTGTGTCGGCCGTGAGGGCGGGCGGTTTTGTGTTGTCGTGCGTGTTTCCGTCCGTGGCGGGCGGTTTGACTCCGACTCGGACGTTGGCGGGCGGTATTTTGTGTGATTTTCCGCCGATGGCGGTTTTCGGTTTGTGTAATCGTAATGGCGTGGTCGGTGTTCAGACGGTGTGTGCGGGCGGATTTTTGCCGCTTCCATGCCTGGCGGATTTTTTTACGCCGGGTATCGTAATGGGCCCCTTAATCATATTAAATTAATTGATTATTTTTTATTTATTAATATTTGTTTAATTGAAATGTTATATTGTTAAATGTGTAAAGTAATTTATTATTAATTAATAATAATTATTTAATTTGTAATCAATTATGGTAATTGTGTAATTAATTTTAGGTGTGTGTTTTGGTGTTTATAGGTGTAAAGGTGGGAAGTAATTTATTTTTAATTGATGAATTAATAATTGGCTGTTAATTAATTTAAATTAATTCATTGGTAATTAATTATGGCAATTGTGTAATTAATGTTAGGTGTGTGTTTTGGTGTTTATAGGTGTAAAGGGTGTTAAGTAGTTTATTTATTTTTTATTAATAATACTTTTTAATTGATATTAATTAAATTAATTAAAAATGTATTATGACATTTGTGTAAATAATTTTAGGTGTGTGTTGTGGTGTTTATAGGGGTAATGGATAGGAACTAATTTGTGTTTAATTAATTAATATATAGTTGTTAACTAATGTTAATTATTTGATATGTATTTTGGGTAATTGTTTATTTTGTGTGTGTTGTTTTTACTTTTCAAGGGGTAAAAGGTGGGTATTCAATACATTTTAATTACTTTATAATTAGTTGTTGATAGTAAAAGTTTTAATTGTGTTTTATTATTTTATAGTTTAATTTAGGTGTGTGTTGTGGACATTATAGTGTTAAAGTGTGTGTAGTTAATTAATGTTTGCTAATTCTTTTTATTATTAATATTTTTTAATTGATTATTAATTTCTGTTAATTATGAAAGTAAATATAATTTAAAATGTTGAAGTGTGTTGTTATTGGTGTGGTGTTTTAGGGTAGGAAAAACAATAAATACATTTTTGTATTAATTTATGTTTTTGTTTGTAACTATTTTCTAGTTTAAAAGAAGTATTTTTATAAATGTATTTATTGTTTTATTTAATATAATATTTGTAGGTATTTGTTATATGTAATTAATATTATAATATGTTTTCTTTTTATATATTTAATATATTTTATTTTAATTTTTTTAAATATTATTTATTTATATTTATATATATATATATTTTTTTAATGTATTTTTTTTAACTGTTGGAGTGTGAATAGTAATTTTTGCCTCTCCGCTATCCAGAACTTTCCCTGCTGTTGCACTCACTGTAGTCTGGAGTGGGAATAGTAATTTTTACCCCTCCGCTATCCAACACTTTCCCAATTGTTGCACTCACTGGAGTGGGAATAATAAATTTTACCCCTTCGCTATCCAACACATTCCCTTCTGTTGCACTCACTGAAGTGGAAATAGTAAATTTTACCCATCCGCTATCCAACACTTTCCCTACTGTTGCACTCACCGGAGTGTGAATAGTAAATTGTATCCCTCAGCTATCCAACACTTTCCCTACTGTTGCACTCACTGGAGTTGGAATAGTAATTTTTACCCCTCCGCTATCCAACACTTTCCTTACTGTTGCACTCACTGAAGTGGGAATAGAAATTTTTACCCCTCTGCTATCCATCACTTTCCCTACTGTTTTACTCAACGGAGTGGGAATAACATCTTTTAGCCCTCAGCTATCCAACACTTATCCTACTGTTGCACTCAGTAGAGTGGGAATAGTAAGTTTTACCCCTCTGCTATCCAACACTTTCCCTACTGTTGCACTCTTTGGAGTGGTAATAGTAATTTTTGCCCCTCCGCTATCCAACACTTTCCCTACTGTTGCTCTCACTGGAGTGGGAATATTAATTTTTGCCTCTCCGCTATCCAACACTTTCCCTACTGTTGCAATCACTGGAGTTGGAATAGTAATTTTTACTCCTCCGCTATCCAACACTTTCCCTACTGTTGCACTCACTGGAGTGGGAATAGTAAATTTTACCCCTCCGCTATCCAACACTTTTCCTACTGTTGCACTCAGTGGAGTGGGAATAGTAATTTTTACCCCTCCGCTATCCAACACTTTCCCTACTGTTTCACTCTTTGGAGTGGGAATAGTAATTTTTACCCCTCCGCTATCCAACACTTTCCCTACTGTTGCACTCTTTGGAGTGGGAATAGTAATTTTTGCTGCTCCCCTATCCAACACTTTCCCTACTGTTGCTCTCACTGTAGTAGGAATAGTAATTTTTACCCCTCCGCTATCCAACACTTTCCCTATTGTTGCACTCACTGGAGTTGGAATAGTAAATGTAATTACTCCGTTATCCAACACTTACCCTACTGTTGCACTGACTGTATTGTGAAATGTAGGTTGAAATATTTTTTAATAGTATAATGTTTTAATTTATTTATTTATTTATTTTTAGTCCTCATTTGTCAATTTTTTGTAAGTAGGAGTGAAAACGAATTCTGGCAGCTTCGACTTAGAACGGGGAGAATCCCGGTTGCTCCCCTAAGGGAGGGATGAATGACATCCCGGGTTCCCATCGCAATACCGCCTAAATTCTAGCTCCATTATACAGGTACTTGTGGAATGACCCACAGGCCGAGATGCTAATAGCTTAGCATTCCCCTTCAAACGAAAAAAAGCCTGTATTTCCAATTGATAATCATTGGACCAGGTATCAAACATAACGTAACAGGTACAATGTGGAATGAAAGAAGGAAAAAAAGATTTAAACGTGAGGGGTACAAAGATAGAAGCTCAGAAGGAAAAAAGGAAGAAATATCCCAACTCAAACGTATGCTTTTTAATACCAGTTATCCCAAAGACTCCAAAATTTCGTTCTCTTAATGTTCAGTGTAGCTCGATCTAAATTTGCTATTCTTAGTACTGAGCTTACCCATTCTCCTTCAAGAGGATGGTTAGGTAGAATCCATTAATGCATAATTCTCTGCGTGCCAAAAGGACTAATATAAAAATGAGTACTTTATGTGCTTTAGAAAAAGACCTATTACCCTCCTCAACCGGTATTACCCCAAAAATAACCAGTGCCAGGCTCACCTTTATTTCTTGACCCAAAATTCCCGATAGCGTCTTATCCACTTTCTACCAGAAAGTCTGGATGGAGGGACACTGCCAAAACATGTGTGCTTCATCTGCATTGGGCTCACCGCACTTTGGGCAGTTCTTCACAGCCTGGGTCCCCATTTTGGCCAGTCTCTGAGGCGTCCAGTAAGCCTTGTCAACGGTAAAAAGGTGATTTTTCCTTAGTGGTGCAGATTTCACAAATGACCATAGGAAAGATAGAGATACTTGCCAAAATGAATCAAGGTCGTATGCCGGCAGTTCCCTCCTCCAAGTCGCTATCAACAAGGCTTGTGTGTCTTCCATGGCCTGTATCAACATCCAGTACCATTCTGATACCTCTCTCCGCAAAGTGGAACAGGAATAGATCTTTGCTTCCCAAAACAGATTACCCTTTCCACCTTTTCTTGGGGTTTTTGCCCAACTCAATAGTTGATAATATTTGAACTTTGAGACCGAACCCTCAGAAATCTCCTGCATGCTTTGCCAAGAGATTAATTCCGTACCTTCTAAGAGTTGTCCCCATCTAAAAATTCTGCCTTCCTTAAATGGTATAGAAAGTGAGTCTTTCAGGCAAGCTGGCATACCTGGAGAGTTCCAAATGGGTGCGTGATGACTAAAGTATGGTATCTGTAGCTGAGTTCTTATTTGGTACCAGATCTTACATGCACCCTGGAGAATCTTAAGTCTCACTTTTTTTAAGTACTTTGGGTCCCCGAATTTAAAAAGAAAAAAACTGGATTGATCTGGTGGGCCAAATGTGAGAGCACAGAAGAATGGTGATAAATCAGGGGTATCCCTCAGCAACTGCCTGAAAAATTTGAAATGAAAAGCCCGGTGATAATGAAGGAGGTCTGGACTAACTATACCGCACTTTCCTTTTTCTCCCTGAGCTTTTTCCAGGCAATTCTGGGCCTTTTGTTTCCCCATATAAAGCTGGAAAAATCCCCTTGTACTTTATTAATCCACTCCTTCTTAAACTCCAAAGGAATTGTATTAAATAGGAAGGTATATTTAGGGAGGATGGACATTTTCAGAAGATTAGATCTTCCTAAGAAGGATAAAGAAAGGGATTCCCAAGCCTGAAGTTGTTTCCTTACTTTCGATGTTACAATATCAAAATTCACTTTTGCTATTTTCTCCAAATTTTGAACAACTTGGATTCCTAAATATCTTATACTTTGTCTAGTTAAGTCACAGGGGTAGTTGGTATTCCATTGCATAATCTCAGTTTTCTGTTGGTTCACAGCATAGCCGGATATTTTGCCAAAGCTTTCTAAAGTTTCCCAGATTGCTGGCAGAGATAAGTGTAAATGGCCTGTAAAAATCATCAGATCGTCAGCATAAAGCCCAATCTTTTTCTCCCAATCATTACACACGAAAGGAAAAATATTCATACATGCTCTTAGTTTTGTGGCCAATGGTTCAATGTAGAGATTAAAAAGAAGGGGGGATAAAGGGCATCCCTGTCTGGTTCCCCTACCAATATTTATTGGTTTAGACAGATTCCCTTTGACCAACACTCTGGCTAAAGGATTTTTATAAAGAGCTTTGACAACGCATAAAAAGGTTTCTCCTAAATTAAAACGTTGCATCGCCTTGTAGAAAAAGGGCCAACTAACCCTGTCAAAGGCTTTTGCAGCATCTCATGTCATAACCATCAGGGGGTTACCATACTCTGTGGCCAGGTCAATAGCGCAGAGTAACTCGTGCGCGTCAAGTACTGTAATTGCCTCCCCTTTATGAAGCCCTTTTGATCGGTGTGTATCAGAGACCCTACTATCTGATCCAAACTCCTAGTGAGAATCTGAGTATAAACCTTATAATCACTATTAAGGAGTGAAATGGGTCTATACGACTCGCACACCCTCGGATTTTTATTGAGTTTGAGAAGGATTGTTATGGTGGCGGAATCCCAAGAAGATGGTAATTCTTGATTAGAAATGAAGGCTAAATTAAAGAGTTTAAACAAAATCAGGGCTAATTCTTCTTTTAATAAGACATAAATTTCATTTGGAATGGCATCCGGGCCTGCAGCTTTCCCTTTTTTTAAGCTGCTTATTGCATTATAGACTTCCTCAATAGTTATAGGGTCATTCAGTTTGTCCTTTAGGACCTCGTTAAGGGATGGAAGCTCAAGATCCTGAAAGAACACCCCTAGCTGTTCCTTATTAATGGCTATATCCTCTGTGTACAGGTCTTGGAAGAACTATACAAATGCGTTTTCAATCTCGCCGTCCTCTGAGATTATTTTACCTGAGACTTGACATTTTAAGTCTTTGATAAGATTTCTAGATTGATTTGCTTTAATCTTCCAAGCCAGGAGTTTCCCGCACCCTTCCCCATACTTATAGTTAGATAGTCTGCTGGCTTCCCATTTTTGCCTTACCCTGGCCTCCAAATAGTCAGCTAATTTAGATTTTGCCTTAATCAAATCACTTTCTATTCGAGTTTTAGTTATAGGGTTAGGGGCATGTGCTAAAGCGCCTTGGAGAATTTTAATAGAGGCTTCGAAGGATTTGATCTCCTCCCTGACCTTCTTATTTTGTGCTGAACTTAAACTGGATAGAATACCTCTGAGATAAGCCTTGTATGCATCCCATACCTTATTCAAAGGAGCTGAGTTAAGGTTGAAAGTAAAAAACTCCATTGTTGCTGTTTTCAGATTATCCACTACCGAGGGATCTAGAAGCAAAGTACGATTTAAAGTCCAACGCCGTAATGAGACATTATCTTTAAAGAGGATCTCAAGGGAAACCGCCGAATGATCCGATAGGTGCTCGGGGATATGGCAAATTTTCCTAGTGTTGTTACTAATGGCTAAGTCCACAAGAAAAAAATCGATCCTTGAGCGGTGTCCGTGCTTTTTATTATGAAAAGTGAAATTTTCCCCCTAAGTCCCCTCCCTAGAACTCATGAGTTTCCAGATATCTATGAGACCTGTATCGCGTATCAGTTGTTTCAAACCCTTCTCATTTTGGGAGCAGCGGCGACTACCCTCTTAGAAGTTGTTCCTTGAGCTAAGTCCAAAAAGACATTAAAATCGCCTCCCAAAATATTCGATTCATTAATGTCCAATAAGTGCAAAAATAGAGTACATAAAGGCGTAGGGTCGTCCAAATTAGGGCCGTAGTATCCGACCAATGCCAGCCAAACACCATAAATTTTGGCTTTGGCAATTACCCATCTGCCTGAGGGGTCCACCACACACTCCCCTAGTATAGCTTGAGAAGATTTTTTGAAAAAAAGGGCAACACCCTTAACTGTGCAAGACTGGGAAGTGCATACACAATGTTCAATCCACTGTTGACCTTTTAAGATCTCCCGCCATTCTTCCTTAACAAGATGAGATTCCTGAATAAAAATAACGTCTGTATCACTAAGCCTTAGATACTCTAGGATCTTTCTCCTTCTTGAGGGAACCCTAAGTCCATTAACATTCCAGGATAATATCCTTAGAAGCCTATGCTTATCCGGGCCCATCATAAAATGTAAAAGTACTTAAAAAGAAAAAGGATAACAGAAAAGACCTAAATAACTTGATCAATCTTGAAAACCAAAAGGTGTGAAAAAGGAATTTTATTCCAATATTGACAAAAGAGGACATTTTTGGGGATTTTCTCCCACATGCTCCCCCACCCAGTATGTTTCTATTTTTGTTGTTGTTGTGACTTTGCATTTTTACACTTGACCCCCCCCCCCCACCCACCCTGGGGAACCCTCCCTACGAACTAGAGGTATACTGTTAATTACCTCATATGAGCTCTCCTACAGCATGGCAACCGGCATTGGTAAAGAAATATACTTATTGTGCCTTTATCTACTCTATGAAGTCTCTCACTTGGGTCTCTAAAATTATGCATTTTATTATTTCTCATAACCCTCAAAGATGCAGGAAATCTTATATTTGCAGTAGCACCCAGCTCTCTCAACTCCTGAATAAATTTGCCCAGTTCCAATTGCCTGTCCTGGGTAGTGCGTGAGATATCAGACCTAATGCGGAAGACCATTCGTCTTTTTTGTATGTTCCTGCTTTTAGGGCCCCGGAGAGAATTTTTTCCTTCAAAGAGTATGATTTAAAATTTACGAGAATCCTTCTTGCAGTTTTTCTCCCTGGGCGACTCACAAAGGGATCACGGTGAACTCTCTGAATGTCTTCTTCTAAATTGCGTTGGTTAAATTCCTTCAGAAGGGGTATCACAAAGGCTTTTATGTCCCCCCCTTCGAGGCCCTCAGGAACATTTAAAATTCGGATATTGTTCCTTCTTGTGCTATTTTCGAGGGATTCAAGTTTGTCTCTGAAGTCCTTTTCGTTGTTCTTTAGCTTCTGTATCTCTTCCTGATTTATGTCTACCTTCTTAGAAAGATGTTCCAATGAAACTTCTATAGCCCCAACTCTTTCTACCAGGTTGTTAATTTTGTCCTCCATGGCCTCACAGGTACCCTGAATTTTTTGCTGGTTTAGTTCTGAAATTGCAAATTTCTCCCTGACTTCTGTTAACAGAGTAGATATTAGTTTTTCTAATTCAGGGGTGTTAATTTGGTCAGCCCCTGCAAGGGATGATCCTTTTTTGGCCTGAGAATGGTTTCCTGATGGTGTAGAGCTAGGTATAGAGCTAGAGCGAGGGCTAAAGCTAGGGCTAAGACTAGGTGGATCCAATTCTGGGTTCTCTTCTACTAAGGGATCAAACCTATTTTCTAATTGAATAGGGTCAGTCCTCGTTTTCTTGAAACCTACAGTCTCCATACCTTTTTTCCCTTTTTGAAGTGGCGTTCTCTGAATAGTTTGAGAAATTATTTGAGAGCTCAATGTTACTCCTTGTGCCTGAACTTTAAAATAGGATCGGAGCGAGGGTGTTACTCTTAAGCTCTCCGTCTTCTTTCTCGTGTGTTTAACGCTTATTTTCTGACCCGCTTTGTCCACGGGTGGTTTTTTGGCTTAAAAGTCACGAGGAGCACACACAACCTGGGAGATAATGTTGCCTTGTTCTTTTTGTGAGGGTGGTGACACCACAAGGGTTTTTGGGGGATTTTCCCTAGAGCTGAACGGGCTCAAAACAGAATCCCCTTTCCCCCAAACACCTCTACTTCTTAGAGTGTATCTATTCATACTGCTCTCACTGTGACCGGATCTACTTCTGTTATTAGGTCTTGCTGGAGCGGCTGATTTCTGTTTATAGGCACCAATACTGGTACTAGTGATAATATTGCCTTCTAATGGGGCCCGCTCCCTCCTCCTTACCGGGGTCATCAGGGGTTCTTTGGTGTCATCTCCTGGCTGCCAATATGCTGTCTTGCTGGCTTTCCCAGGCCGGCTTCCCTCGAGAACGAGCACAAACTGATCCTGCTCCCCAGGAAGCCGATTCTCGCAGCAGCGCGGCGGCCCGAGCTTAGCCGCGCTGCAGCCTCCACCCACACTCCTCCCAGCGTTCTCGGCCCTGTTGTTACTGCCTACCGCGTTAATCCATAGTGGTGCCACCATGATGAAGGTAACCTCGCTTTTCCTGACCTCCCCCCCGCCGCACTCCGCACACCCCCGGAGAGACCTCACCATATTTTTGGCATAATTGAGAGCACAGGTAAGCGAAAAAAACTTGCCGCTGCCGTCCGCCTAGGAGAGCTCGCGACCGGAGCAAACTAGCGGCCGCCATGTTCCCCGATTCTCTCCAATGTTTTAATTTATTATAGATTTTAGTTTTTTTATATTTTAAATCATTGATATACATATTTATATTTTATATAATTTTAAACTTTTAACATAAATTAAAAATAATAGTCTTTTAATTGTTTTAAGTAAATATATATGTATAAATAATTATGTGTTTATCTTTTTTTATTAAGTTTATTTGGTATATTTTATTAAAATGTATATTAAATGTATCTTATTTTGATAAAATAAATTGAATATTTAATAGATTTAACATATATTTTTTTATTTTATATTTATAGAAAAGTCGATATTTTATTCATCTATATTTTTTACATTGATATTTTTTAGTCGATATTTTTGTACTTACCTGTTTAAGTATAGGAGGTGATATTTTTGTTGTCTATATTTTTTACATAGATATTTATTACATCGATGTTGTGTCAGTAAACCCACAAAGTTCATACACAAGCTTGAAGTCCTGGGATCCGTGCATACTCAGGTTATGATGCACTTATTTACACAGTCTAGCCCTAGCCAACAACTTTTTATTTACAGTTCAATTTACATCATGTATGAGATCGGAGCCAAGTTCTTCAACAACACGCTGCAAAATTTCCGCACGAAATGCTGCCATCTCCTGAGCTGAAGGCTGGCGCCCAAAAGTTGGAAACGAAAGCTCACTTAGAGTCAGATTCCGCAAGCCACTCAGCCTTGGAGGATCTGGTACAGTCAGTGTCAGAACTCCGTGAGCTTCTACTCCAGGTACCAACAGTTCAATCTCAATTATCAGTGCTGAGGTTACGCGCCTCACTCGTCCTGATCTCGGTCTCCCAGACCTCACTGTTCCCTGCATCAGTGATCAGATATGTCCACTCTGGGGCAGCGTATCTCTGGCACGGTACTCTTGCTCTCCTTGATCTCCTCAGACTTCCTTGATTTTTCTCTGTATCACTTTGCTCTGATTCAGACGCTTCAGATATTGGGACAAGATCTCTTTCAGATACAAGTCTCAAATTCAGCCTTCCTTGTCGCACCGGCCACGTTTCTCTTTCAGCTTATGTTCTCCTCCGCAGCACTCGACCATGAGCCACACTAGTCTCTTCAGCTGAGTCTGACTCTATACCACCCACAACATTACCGTCTCTCTCATAGTCTATACCTGGGCCTGGTGTACTTTGACCCCCCTCAGCACGACCTGGTGGGTAATAAGGCTCATCAGGAACCCCCACAGCTTGGCTTGCCCTCTCCAATGGCCTTGTGACCACAGCTGGATTTACTTCAGGGAGAGGAGCTGTTTCTTCCAAGGGTTCTGTAACTCTGTGCGTATGAGGCGTGAATGCAGTTCGGCAAACCTACACACTTCACAGCAGTATTCATTACCAAGATCACCTGATACGGACCTCGCCACCATGCATCAAGACAGTTCTTCCTCACATGCTTGCGAACCAATACTCAGTCCCGTGGGCATATGTCATGCGAGAGGTCCTTCGAGGTCGGTGCAGTTGTAGCTTCAACCTGGTGAGACACAGAACGAACCACATCAGCCAATCCTTTGCAATAATCAAGGATCAAATCATCGATGATGTTTATCAATGCTGTGGCTAGCACCGCAAGCAAGAGCATCGCCCTCCCCATCAGTATTTCATGAGGCGAGAGTCCTGTTCGCCTATCTGGAGTACTACGTAAAGTTTTCAGCACCAAGGGCAACGCATCGGGCCAATTCAAAGATGTCGAAGAGCACACTTTCGCCAGCCTCATCTTGAGAGTCCCGTTTATTTGCTCCACCATTCCAGAGGCCTCCTACCTATAACTACAGTGCAGTCTCTGGTCAACTTGTATTGCAGTACACAACAGTTTCATGATCTCACTGTGGAAATGCGTTCCTCTATCCGACTCCACTCCAATGAGGTTGGAAATCTGAACCGCGGTATCAACTCTCTAAGCATACCTTTGCTACTGTGAGACTATCACACCTCCTAGTTGGATATTGTTAGACCTGGCACCATTGGCGTGGGTCTCCCCTGCATTTTTTGCCTTTGCCTCTTGTGTTTTTGCTGTATGTTGGACTCTGTTTTGCTGGTCTAGATGCTTTGGGCACTTTGCCACTGCTCTTTAGTGCCAAAGTGCAAATGCTCCCTGTGTAAATTGTTGTTATGGATTGGTTTTTCCATGATTGGCTGATTTGATTTATTAGTCAGTTCCTAGTACAGTGCACTGTGTGTGCCCAGGGCCTGTAAATCAAATGCTGCTAGTGGGCTACAGCACTGATTGTGCCACCCACATAAGCAGCCTGTAAAGTGTAACTCTGGCCTGCCATTGCAGAGCCTGTGTGCAGTCCTGTACTGCCATGTCGACTTGGCAAGTGCAAGTGCACCCACTTGCCAGGCCATACCCTTCCCTTTTCTTACATATCAGTCACCCTTAAGGTAGGCCCAAGGTACCCCTGTGGGCAGGGTGCAGTTTATGTGAAAGGTAGGACATGCCCTGATGTATGTGGCATGTCCTGATAGTGAATTACTGCCAATTTCGTTTTTCACTATTGCAAGGCTACCTGTTCCCATAGGACAGAATGGGGAGTTTGCTTATAACATCTTATAAACATAACTGCCCCTGGGAACAAGGTAGGAAAATAAAGTTTAGTATGCCTGAACTCAGAATGTTAAAATGCATCTTTTAGTGAGGGTGATTTTTACATTCTGTGTTTGAAAATACCACTTTTAGAAAGTAGGTATTTCTTGCTTAGCCATCCATTGTGCCTCTGCTTGGTTTGTGTATTGCATGTCTGGCTTTTGGATGACAGGGGCTGGGGAGGAGCAGTGGCTCCAGAGAGCCTGATGAGTCAGGCTGGGCTGAATAGACCTGGGCTGCATTTAGAGTAGGGGAAGGAGATTTCCTTTCACCTGAATGGGCCTGGTCTGCCAAGGACAATGCTGTCTCCACCTCCTGCCAGGAAGCTGCACCAGAGAGGACAGAACCGGGTTTGACTGAGCACAGGGCTTCTCTGCCACCAGAGAACAAAGGATTTTGTGATATAAATATTGGGGCCCAGGACCCAGAACTTTAGATCACTTCTGGGAATCAAGAGGAACCTTTGCTAAGGAGAAGATCTGGAGAAGCTGAGGAGGAACACTGCCCCTGTAGTGTTTGCTGTCTGGGGTTGGCCTGCAGTGGCTACTTGCTGCCAAGGAAAGGAGAAAAGTACTTTGCTGTTTGCTGTGTCCCCTGCTTTGAAAGAAGATCTCCAAGGGCTTGAAATCGAGCTTGCCTCCTGTTCTGAAGTCTCAGGGACACAAAGACTTCACCACCAGCTCCCCTGAGCTTCCTTGCTGGGAGTTCTGACCTGCAAAGAGGTGCCTGCTGTTGTTTTGGACTTCTAGAGACTGTATTCCGCTGGAAGCTGGAAAAGTAACGCAACTTCGAGAAGCGAGATGCTTCCGCACCTGTTTCCGACGCATCGCCCCAAAAATCGTCGCAGCGCGTGCCGCGGCTCGAGAAATCGCTGCACGATGCATTGAGTGCGCCGATCTCCAAAGTCCGAGATCACCACACCGATTTTGACACAAGGCCTGCTGTGCGGCTGCAAGAGTTCCGCATTGTTCCGGATCGTCGCATCGCATCGAGGCACCAAGTTTGTCATACCGTTGGGGGACGCAGTAAGAAACCGGTGCATCACCTCCCGATGCAGTAAGAAACCAGCGCATCACCTCCTCTCCGGTAAGGAACCGACGCATCACCTCCCCTGCACAGCAGTAGGGAACCAACGCATCACCTCCCCCGGAGCAAGAAACCGACGCATCACCTTCCCTGAGTGTAAGGAACCGACGCATCACCTTCCCTGCGGCCCATTTTGTTTGTTTGCATGACGCATCCCAGGCACTTTGTGAGAAAAGTATTGTATCTGCAATTTGCTTTGAACTGAACTATTTCTACCATCTGAAAGTCATATTTTTATTACTGTATTGTGGATTTTTGTCGTTTGGTCTTGTTTTGGTTGATATAAAGATTACTTATTTTTTTAAACGGGTGTCGTGTCCATTTGTAGTGTTTTCACTGTATAACTGTATGTGTTCACAAATGCTTTACACACTGCCTCTGAGATAAGCCTGTCTGCTCGTGCCAAGCTACCAAGTGGGTGAGCAGGGGTTATTTTAGAAGTGTATCCCCCTTACCCTGACTAGAAGCAAGGGTCCCTATTTGGACACAGGTGGTGAGTGGTGAGGATCTGGACTTGCATTTGTGACTTACATACTGTGATTGTTGTACACTACTAGTATAGTGCAGACCATTACGCGACCGCATACATTTGGTAGGGTTTTTTCCTTGGAATTTTTTGCAACTTGAGAACTGCCAATTTTCACCATGAGTAAACCAGCATCACTTGCATCTGTGGATAATGAATTTGAAGAGGAAAGGGTTGATACCTACACTGTGCCACAACTTAAAGCTGTCTGCAGAAAATTTTAAATCTCTGTGAGAGGCCTCACCAGAAAGGAGGAATACCAAAAGGCGCTGAGGGCCTGGTTGGAATCAAGGAAGAGTAAAGTCACCTACTTGGTGGACTTGGAGTCTCCTAGGAACCCTTTGCGGGTCCTGCATGTGAACCGCCTGAAGCCCCACTTGGAGAGGTCCGAAGTGGGCATGTTCCTAGCAACAGATGCTGGAATGGAGGAGGAGTCTGAACCTCTTCCTGACCTCCTGTCTGCGAAGAAACATGATGGGTCAGTGGACGGTGTATCACTCTCCCTGGCCCTGACTCCTAGACAGTTTGCTCCTCTGTTCTCCCTGACCCCTGGTGTCACTCAGTGGTGTGTCCATGATGTTGACACTGGGGACAGTCCTCCTGTAAAGCACAAAATTTACAGAGTGACTGACAGCGTCAAGGCTTGCATCAAGGAGGAGGTCTCCAAGATGTTAGCGCTACGGGTGATTGAGCCCTCAAACAGTCCAACGGCCAGCCCAGTGGTCTTGGTCCCAAAGGCTGCCGCACCTGGTGCCACGCCCGAACTCCGGTTCTGTGTGGACTACAGAGGGCTCAATTCGGTCACCAGGACTGACGCGCACCCCATCCCCAGAGCTGATGAGCTCATAGATTGGTTGAGAGCAGCCCGGTACCTCAGTACGTTTGACTTAACGTCTGGGTACTGGCAGATTGCCTTAACTGATGGGTCAAAGGAGAGGTCAGCATTCTCAATGTCAGAGGGGCACTAACAAATCCAGGTGATGCCCTTTGGGTTGAAGAATGCCCCTGCCACCTTTCAGAGGTTGGTCAACCAGGTGTTGGCTGGACTGGAGGATTTCAGTGCCCCATCCCTGGATGACATCGCAGTGTTCAGTGCCACTTGGGAGGAACATCTGCACCACCTCTGGGAAGTGTTGAAGGCTCTGCAGAGAGCAGGCCTCACGATCAAGGCAAGTAAGTGCCAGATCGGGCAGGGTTCTGTGGTGTGCTTGGGACACCAGGTGGGGAGCGGCCAGGTGGCGCCCCTACAGCCCAAGATTGATACCATTCTGGCTTGGGAACCCCCCAAGACCCAGACAGAGGTGAGAGTCTTCTTAAGGCTCACCGGGTTTTACAGGAGATTTGTCAAGGGGTATGGCACCATTGTTGCCCCCTTGACAGAGCTGACATCCAGGAAGTAGCCCAGGAAAGTGAACTGGACTGACGCCTGCCAGAAGGCTTTTGATGCCCTGATATCTGCCATGTGCACGGCGCCCGTGCTTCAGGTGCCCAAATTCTCAAGGGTATTCATTGTGCAGACAGATGCTTCAGAGCATGGTGTGGGGGCTGTGCTCTCACAGTTAAATGAGGAGGGCCTAGACCAACCTGTAGCCTTCATTAGTAGGAGGTTACTTCCACGGGAACAGAGGTGGAGTGCGATTGAGCGTGAGGCATTTGCTGTGGTCTGGGCACTGAAGAAGCTGAGGCCCTACCTGTTTGGGACTCACTTCTGGGTTCAGACCAACCACAGGCCCCTCAGATGTTTGATGCAAATGAGGGGTGAGAATCCAAAGCTGTTAAGCTGGTCCATTTACCTACAGGGGATGAACTTCACGGTGTAACACCGCCCTGGTACAGAACACGCCAATGCTGATGGTCTGTCCAGATTTTTCCGCCTTAATGAAGAGAACTCCCAAGAGGGTGGGTAGTTCTCCCCACATTTCAGCTGGAGGGGACACGCGTTAGACCTGGCACCATTGGCGTGGATCTCCCCTGCATTTTTTGCCTTTGCCTCCTGTGTTTTTGCTGTATGTTGGACTCCGTTTTGCTGGTCTAGATACTTTGGGCACTTTGCCACTGCTGTTCAGTGCCAAAGTGCAAGTGCTCCCTGTGTAAATTGTTGTTATGGATTGGTGTTTCCATGATTGGCTGATTTGATTTACTAGTCAGTCCCTAGTACAGTGCACTGTGTGTGCCCAGGGCCTGTAAATCAAATGCTGCTAGTGGGCTGCAGCACTGATTGTGCCACCCACATAAGCAGCCTGGAAAGTGTAACTCTGGCCTGCCATTGCAGAGCCTGTGTGCAGTCTAGTACTGCCATGTCAACTTGGCAAGTGCACCCACTTGACAGGCCCTACCCTTCCCTTTTCTTACATATCTGACACCCCTAAGGTAGGCCCAAGGTACCCCTGTGGGCAGGGTGCAGTGTATGTGAAAGGTAGGACATGCCCTGATATGTGTGGCAAGTCCTGATAGTGAATTACTGCCAATTTCGTTTTTCACTCTTGCAAGGCTTCCTGTTCCCAATGGACAGAATGGGGAGTTCGCTTATAACATCTTATAAACATAACTGCCCCTGGGAACAAGGTAGGAAAATAAAGTTTAGTATTCCTGAACTCAGAATGTTAAAAAGCATCTTTTAGTAATGGTGATTTTTACACTCTGTGTCTGCAAATACCACTGTTAGAAAGTAGGTATTTTCTTACTTAGCCATCCAGTGTGCCTCTGCTAGGTTTGTGTATTGCATGTCTGGCTTTTGAATGACAGGGGCTGGGGAGGAACAGTGGCTCCAGAGAGCCTGATGAGTCAGGGCTGAGCTGAATAGACCTGGGCTGCATTTAGAGTAGGTGGAGGAGATTTCCTTTCATCTGAATGGGCCTGGTCTGCCAAGGACAATGCTGTCTCCACCTCCTGCCAGGAAGCTGCACCAGAGAGGACAGAACCAGTTTTGACTGAGCACAGGGCTACTCTGCCACCAGAGAACAAACGATTTTGTATTATAAATATTGGGGCCCAGACCCCAGAACTTTAGATCACTTCTGGGAATGAAGAGGAACCTTTGCCAAGGAGAAGAGCTGGAGAAGCTGAGTAGGAATACTGCCCCTGTGCTGTTTGCAGTCTGGGGTTGGCCTGCAGTGGATACTTGCTGCCAAGGAAAGGAGAAAAGGACTTTGCTGTTTGCTGTGAACCCTGCTTGAAAGAAGATCTCCAAGGGCTTGAAATTGAGCTTGCCTCCTGTTCTGAAGTATCACATCGCCTGCCACAGCTCGAGAAATCGCCGCACGTCGCATCGAGTGCACCGATCTCCGAAGTCCGAGATCACTGCACCGATTTCAACGCAAGGCCTGCTGTGCGGCTGCAAGAGTTGACGCATTTTTCCAGATCGTCGCATCGAGGCACCAAGTTTGTTGCATTGTTGGGGGACGCAATAAGAAACCGACGCATCACCTCTCCACGCAGTAAGAAACCGACACATCACCTCCTCTCCGGTACGAAACTGACACATCACCTCCCCTGCGCTGCAGTAAGGAAGCGACGCATCACCTCCCCCGGAGAAAGGAACCAACGCATCACCTTCCATGATTGTAAGGAACCGACGCATCACCTTCCCTGCGGCCCGTTTTGTTTGTTTGGGTGACGCATCCCAGGTAATTTATGAGAAGAGTATCGCCTCTGCAATTTGCTTTGAACTGAACTATTTCTACCATCTGAAAGTCATATTTTTATTACTGTATTGTGGATTTTTATCGTTTGGTCTTGTTTTAGATAAAGATTACTTATTTTTCTATAGGTGTGGTGTCCATTTGTAGTGTTTTCACTGTATTACTGTATGTGTTCACAAATGCTTTACACACTGCCTCTGAGATAAGCCTGACTGCTCCTGCCAAGCTACCAAGGGGGTGAGCAGGGGTTATTTTAGGAGTGTATCCCCCTTACCCTGACTAGAAGCAAGGGTTCCTATTTGGACAAAGGTACCCACCTCTGCCAACTAGAGACCCCCATTTCTAACAGATATGCCTCAACCCATCATGAAAAGACACACACCACCACCAAGATGTACCTCAGCCCATTGCACCTAGGCATCTCAATAAAATCCAACTCAATCCTTTTAAAAGGACCTCCCAACCTCCCAATGTGACTCAAAGCAACCACAGTTTTCTTTCCAGCATTCATTTGTTGACATGTAACACACCTGTGACACACTGCCTCAGCAAATACGCCAAACTTTGGAGTGAACCATGTTTGTCTGAACACTCGCACCATAGCATCTCTACCTATGTGAACTGCTCCATGAATCTGCCTTGCCATAGGACTTAGCAAACAATCGGGTAACACTGCTCTTCCATCTGTCTAAACCCAAATGCCATCATCTCTTTTCTCACAACTTGCCTTATTCCAACCGGCTTCTTCTTGGTCTGACACTTCTCCCTGCAGAAGCTTGACCTCATTCCAAGAGTCCGCTATGGCCAGCATCATGCTTAGCTTGGTCTTTTCTGTGCTCTCTCCTGAGTATTCCCAATTGAAAATGCAGGCATGTAAAGCACAAAAGCGTGCAACTTCATCAGCATAACGGTTACCCTTGGTAACAAAATCTTCCCATGAGGAGCGCATTTTACTACGGCTACTTCCTTCGGCTTCTGCAGAGCTTCCAACCAGTCCCGGCTCCTGGAGGGAGTTCCGCCGGGCGGTGACGTGCGGCGGGGGAGGGGCAGGGTGGGGGGTAGTAAAAACCGGAATCCGGCCGAATCCAGGTAAGTGAGCAAATAAATAAATAAAACGAATTTCGTAGCGCGCGATGCATCGCCAAATGCGATGCAGCGCGCGCTACGAAATTCATTTTATTTATTTATTTGCTAACTTACCTGGGTTCGGCCGGATTCCGGATTTAACTACCCCCCACCCTGCCCCTCCCCCGCCGCACGTCACCGCCCGGCGGAACTCCCTCCAGGAGCCGCGACTGCTTCCAACAGATGTCTCACATATTCCCCGTTCCTAATAGGAGAAACTGATGACGTTAAGAACCCTCCCTGTGACCTTAGCTGTCCGAAGTCGTGAACCACACCAAATCCATGCTGGCTATCGGTATAGATGGTGAGTCGGATTTGATCAGAAACAAGGCATGCCTGTGTCAGAGCAATAATTTCGGATACTTGTGTGGAGTGTACTCCTTGTAACCAAGCAGCTTCCACAACTCCAGAAATGGTACAAACAGCAAACGCTGCTCTCAGGTGACCCTCATTGTCTCTTAAACATGAACCCTCAACAAAAAGGACTTGGTCTGATTCAGGCAATGGTTCATCAACAATGTCGGGTCTTGGTTTTTTACAACGTTCAGTCTCATCCAGACAATCATGGTCCTCACAATCTTCCCCTTTGAGATTTGGAATAGGCATCAAAGTAGCAGGATTTAACATAGAGCATCTTTTCAAGGTAACATCTCAGAGGCCAATATGACCTCCTCATAACGGGTAAGCCTATTATTCATCAGATACTGTGTTTTGGTTCTCGTTATCAGGAGCTCAACTGAGTGTGGAACATAAACAGTAAGTAGATGACCCATCACAATACCTTCACATCTTTCAATGCTGACACCAGTTGCAGCAATGGATCTGAGACATCTGGGCAACTTTGAAGCTACTGAGGCTAATGTAGCTGAGAAGTAGGCCACTGGTCTGCGGACACCTCCATGTGTATGGGTGAGTACAGCTAGTTCACAACCCTCCCGCTTGCAGCAAAAGAGCAAAAATGCTTTGTTGTAATCAGGCATTCCCAGAGCCGGAGCACGACACAGACTCTCTCTCAGCTCCAAGAAGGCGACCAAACAGTCGTTATCCCATGGTACCGGATCACTCACGTCCTTATGCATCAGTCTCTGTAAAGGCTTCACCTTCAGTGAAAAATTGGGAATCCACTGTCGACTATATATTGCTTAACCTTAACCTTATTGCTGCTGCTATATCGTGGTTTGTACAATCTCATTTTTAATTGCTTTTAAACCAGCTCTGACGGCCCTCTGCCGGACAGACTCTTAAACATTAATCACTGTTGCCTTTGAATCTGACTCACCCTTGTTTTAAATCTTGGTTACTTCTTGCTGCGATTTTGATGTCATCCTGCTAGACTGTTTGCTCGGGGTTTTGATGCACGCCGTGGGAGGGCGGGGCACATCCTTGGAGTTAGTGGTTCCCGCGAGGCAGTGCGGGACCGCCATTGACAGGTCAGCAGGCTAGTCTTTCGCACCTGACACACTACAAATGTGTGCGCGGACGCGCAGCGTTTACTCCTGAGGCTTGAGCCGGGAGATAGCTGACAGGGACTACTGCTTTTTAACCTTATTGCTGCTGCTATATCGTGCTTTGTACAATCTCGTTTTTATTTGTTTTTAAACCCGCTCTGACGGCCCTCTGCCGGACAGACTCTTAAACATTAATCACTGTTGCCTTTGAATCTGACTCACCCTCGTTTTAAATCTTGGTTACTTCTTGCTGTAATTTTGATGTCATCCTGCTAGACTGTTTGCTCGGGTTTTGAAGCACGCCGAGGGTGGGCGGGGCACATCCTTGGAGTAAGCGGTTCCCGCGAGGCAGTGCGGGACCGCCATTGACAGGTCAGCAGGCTAGTCTTTCGCACCTGACACACTACAAATGTGCGCGCTGACGCGGACATGCAGCGTTTACTCCTGAGGCTTGAGCCGGGAGATAGCTGACAGGGACTACTGCTTTTTAACCTTATTGCTGCTGCTATATCGTGCTTTGTACAATCTCATTTTTAATTGTTTTTAAACCCGCTGTGACGGCCCTCTGCCTGCCGGAAAATGGACCAGCTATAAGGTATTCCAGAGGCCAACTGCTGGATCTAAATATGGGTAGAGGTAGACCAAAATGTAAGAGTATCTCTGTGCAATTTAAAGCTTCCACCACAAAGGACACATGTCCAAACTGCCACAGATCACTTCCCCGGATCCTCTATCAGAGAGTCAAACCCAGCAGACCTAGTGAGCTTTCCTTTGGGATTGGCAAAACAAAACCCAAGGATTGCGCGATAACATGTCTACTGGTGAATGCCAGATCCTTAGTGAAGAATAGCTTCGAGTGCGCTAGACTCCTGGTGGAGCAAGATATAAAACTGGCATTTATCACAGAAACCTGGATGGATGAGGCCTCAGGGCCAGACTTGGTGACATCCACTCCACCTGGCTTCTTGTGTTCCACCTTAAATAGGCCAACGGGGAGAGGAGGGGGGCTAGCAATAATCTATTATAACACTCTTAAAATAGCGTTTCAGACAACAAATAGCACGGCCTGCAAAGCGCTTTCATTTAATGTTGGCATATCACCCCATCACTCCTTTAAAGGTATTTAATGTATCGACCACTAGGGTCCAGAACATCCTTTCTAACTACGCTCGGGACCCTACTTGAAGAAGGGCTCTGCTCTAACTCATTTACCATTCTGGGAGACTTTAACTTCCATTTGGAAGCCCCCATGGATCCAGATACCATAGCGCTGCTAGATTTGATGAGCAGCGCTGACCTGATCCAATTGGTAAACGAGCCCACCCACACGGCAGGACACACGTTGGATGGAGTCTTCTCCAATCATCCATATTTAACCTACACTGGAACGATACCTTTGGTCTGGACTGACCATGTAGGAATCTTATTTGAAGTAACCACCCCAGTCTACCGCCATAAACCAGGGGGCGGGTCAAATCAGATAAAAACAAGGGCCTGGAACAAAGTGGTGGGATCTGAACTACAAGAACTGCTTAATACCACCTTGCGGCCACAGCCAACAAATGTGGAAGGCGCTGCCAGATCATACACTCAATGGGTTGACACAGCCTGCAAAAAACTAGCCCCGGATAAACTCGTACATCCCAAACGAGCTTCACCAACTTCACCATGGTACTCAGAGGAGCTCAGAAGACAGAAACTAACCTGCAAATGGCTAGAACGCAATTGGCGAAAAAAATACGCTATAGCAGAGAAAGAAGTCTATAAACAAAGTCTCATCGCTTATAAACAAGCCGTCTTCAACGCAAAAAGCTCTTCTTTATAAATCAAATTAACATAGCAAAAAACTCCTCCAAAGAACTTTATAAAACCATATCAAGGCTAGCGACCCCAAGCACACCCAGGGTCGAGTCAAGTCAAAAAATGAGTAAGGAAATTGCTAGGTTCTTCCAAAATAAGGTAGAAGTCATTTTCTCAGCCTTTAACCAACTCCCGCAAGGAGCTATAGGAAATAGGATGACTGGTTGTAAGCAAGTCATAGGAGTATGTCCTACACTTGAGAAATTCGCCCCACTTTGTATCAATGATACAAAGATGCTACTGGGCTCTGTCAAGTCTGGATCTCCTTATGACCCCTGTCCAGTGACAGTGGCCAAACGAGCCCTGGAACCGATTGCCACCACATTGACATCAGTATTTAATGCCATGTTTGAATCAGGTGATTTCCCTAGCTTTTGGAAGATGGCCTCTATACTCCCACTTTTGAAAAAAAATAATCTGGACCCAAAGGATCCAAACGACTATAGGCCCATCTCCCGCCTCCCATTACCAGCAAAAGTGGTGGAAAAAGAAATAAACGCTCAGCTGAGTGCATTTCTCTACGAAAACAAGCTACTGCAGAGTAGGGCACAGTATGGAGACCGCCTTGATAAAGTCAACAGAAGAAATTAGCAAAAGCCCTGGACCAAGGAGGTGAGGTGGCCCTCATTATGCTGGACTTATCTTCGGCCTTCGACATGGTCCATCATGACCTTCAGATGGACCGTCGGGCTGAGTTTGGAGTCAAAGGAAAGGCGTGGAGGTTGCTAAAAGCGTTCCTAACGGATAGGAAACAAACGGTGTCCTTAGGGAAATTTTACTCTAACCCTTTCTCGCTACCATGTGGAGTTCCACAAGGATCGTCCCTTAGCCTGACCCTTTTTAATATGTATGTGGCACTCTTGGCCCCTCTGATCAGATCACATGGTTTTAGTCTTACGTCATATGCAGATGACACACAAATTGTGGTGTCACTACTACCAGGACAAGAAGTAGGCATGAGCAAGAAATTCCATGACTGCATGGGAGCAGTCAAATCTTGGATGTCACAAAATTGCCTAAAATTAAACTCAGGCAAAACCGAGGTCCTCATGTTTGGAAACAAGGCTAATTTCTGGAACCCGGACTGGTGGCCATCAGATATGGGCATCCTCCCTAAACCCAGGAAGAAGGCAAAAAATCTGGGTATAATGGTGCATGACAGACTGAACTTTGAGGACCAGATAAAAGCCTACCTCGGCCACCTGTCATTCCCTTAAACTGCTAAAAAAGGTCAAACCTGCCCTGTCAGAAGACAGCTTACGAACAGTCGTCTCATCCATTATCTTATCCCGGCTGGACTACTGCAATGGGCTCTATTTAAACATCCTAGAGCGGCATCTAAACAGATTGCAGATCCTGCAAAATGCAGCAGCAAGGCTGGTGACAGGCACCCCCAAATTTGTATCGGTAGCCAAAGAAATTAAAAAACTACACTGGCTGCCCATTAGGAAAAGGGTGCAATTTAAGTCACTTTGTATTGTCTTTAAGGCACTACATGGTCAGGGCCCTGATTTTCTGACTCACCAGTTTCAATGGTACACTCCCAAAAGAACCTTACATTCACTAGGAGCCAAATTTGTGAGCGTACCACCCACGAAGAAAGCCTCGTGGGGGGAGAAGTTTCATTACAGGTGCGGCCAAAGCGTGGAATGCCCTCCCCTGGAGTTTGAGGAACTCCACTAACCTTCTCGCTTTCAGGAAACGACTCAAAACCTGGCTTTTTAACTTATAATTCCCCCCAGCTACATTTCTTTTTTTCCGTGCCACCCCGTTCTCAGTAGAGTTGAGCTACTAGCGCCAGGACACCTCTGGGTAACCGTGCGCTCTACAAATATAATTAACATAATATATATATATATATATATATATAGATACACAACAACCCCTACTTCTCACAAGAAGAAGGCACGCACACGAGGGCTGCAAGGTAAAGGCTTCTTTATTTCATAGGGCCTCCCTCGACCCCGCGACTGAAGAGACGCGTTTCGGCTTTCACAGCAGCCTTTCTCAATCTAGCAAGCGCCATAGACATAGAAACATTTATACCCCATCACAGTCATAGGCATAGAAGAAATTCATGGAAATTAAAAAAGAGGTTAATCCGGAGTGCAGTATTTCAAATAAAACACATCGCAATAAAAATTGCTGAATACTGGGAAATATCTAAACAATATATCAAGGCACTGAATGTGGCTAATAAATTATGTTATCAATGAAAACATAAATATGCATAGTGTAAAGAAAATATATACATCTTGAGAGCAAAATACATCATTGATCCACATTGCCATTTGTGATATATCCAAGTCTTATTGCTGCGTCCGGAAAACATCGCCTACCTATATCAAGGACATGTGATACTCAAGAGCCTTGTTTGTTTAAGCTCCAATGTATTGGCGCAAACTCCTTCAGGAAATGCTCACCCACTAAAATACAATGACAATAAAACGGAACGTGCTGCGTATAAAAAATGTAACATAAAAAGAGACAACAATCACCTAAATTGATAAATTCGAGGCGAGAACATACCGTCTAGGCTGAGTTCATGACCCTTGCTCCTGATTCATACCGGGAAACAATCTAGTTGACTACCTTATATGTCATTTAACCACACATGCTGAATGTATTGGGGCAATGAAACATTAACCTTGTGAAACACTCGTAGAGGCAAAAAACACATAGGGCCCGATTCCGATGTCACTAAAAATGCCTTCCCAATGCCATTCGTAGGCTTACCTCACGACCGACTCGTATCCGGAGCTTCCATCTACAAAAGAGCAAGTACGATGCGTATTACAGGCAAATTTTCGACCGAATCGTCCGCTCCGATTCGTGCTCTATTTCACGACCGAGCAGGCTCAGGAAACACGGAAATCGAGTCGTATGGAGGCTTTTCCCAACCAGTTTCCGGACACGCAAGTACGATGCGTCTTCACTGCGCGTCGTACAGGGCGCCGCTTCCAGCACGTCACAGCATTCGGACGAGGCGTATTGAAGCTCCAATTCGCGCCAGAACACGATCAACGGGGACGAGACGGAGCAGACATGTATCCAATCGCGCATGTCTTCCCTATACTGTATGCCTACCGTTACCGATGCGCACGACTCAGAAGGTAAGTCAGACACCTACCACACACCAAAATGACATGAAAGGAAGCACCACCATAGGGGGGTGGATGCCTATCACTCCCAGCAGAGTCCACCCCATAGGGGTTGGATGCCTATCCCAGCATAGTCCACCCCATAGGGGGGTGGATGCCTATCCCAGCATTGTCCACCCCATAGGGGGGTGGATGCCTATCCCAGCAGAGTCCACCCCATAGCGGGGTGGATGCCTATCCCAGCATTGTCCACCCCATAGGGGGGTGGATGCCTATCACACCCAGCAGAGTCCCCCCCATAGAGGGGTGGATGCCTATCCCAGCATTGTCCACCCCATAGGGGGGTAGATGCCTATCCCAGCATAGTCCACCCCATAGGGGGGTGGATGCCTATCCCAGCAGAGTCCACCCCATAGGGGGGTGGATGCCTATCCCAGCATTGTCCACCCCATAGGGGGGTGGATGCCTATCACACCCAGCAGAGTCCACCCCATAGGGGGTGGATGCTTATCCCAGCAGAGTCCACCCCATAGGGGGTGGATGCCTATCACTCCCAGCAGAGTCCACCCCATAGGGGGGTGGATGCCTATCCCAGCATTGTCCACCCCATAGGGGGGTGGATGCCTATCCCAGCATAGTCCACACCATATGGCGGTGGATGCCTATCCCAGCAGAGTCCACCCCTTAGGGGGGGTGGATGCCTATCACTCCCAGCAGAATCCACCCCATAGGGGGGTGGATGCCTATCCCAGCATTGTCCACCCCATAGGGGGTGGATGCCTATCACTACCAGCAGAGTCCACCCCATAGGGGGTGGATGCCTATCCCAGCATTGTCCACCCCATAGGGGGGTGGATGCCTATCCCTACCAGCAGAGTCCACCCCATAGGAGTCTGGATGCCCATCACTATTACCATCCCCACTCATAGGGGGTAGAATGCCCATCACCACCAGTACCCCCTACTCATAGGGGGCTGTATGCCCATCACCACCAGTACCCCCACCCGTAGAAGGCTGGATGCCCATCACTATTACCATCCCCACTCATAGGGGGCTGGATGCCTAGCACTACCAGGATTCACACACATAGGATGAGTAAGCAAACCCCCCCCTACCATCTTTGCAAGATTTAATGTATGTGTGTGTAAAATGCTCACAACACAGATCCTGACAGTGAACATACAATGTGACTCCCAACACATGTGTGCCCAAAAGGTGATAGTATGGATCAAAAATCCAGCATCTCTGGAGCAATGTGGTAATGCGGTCTAAACCCCCCATCACCACAGTGACCAAAAGGTGTCAGTGGTGTTCAAAAATCCAGCATCTCTGGAGCAATGTGTTTATGTGGTCTAAACCCCCCATCACCACAGTGACCAAAAGGTGTTAGTGGGGTTAAAAAATCCTGCATCTCAGGACCAATGTGGTAATGGGGTCTAAACCCCCCATCACTACAGTGACCAAAAGGTGATAGTGGGGTTAAAAAATCCAGCATCTTAGGACCAATGTGGTAATGTGTCCTAAACCCCCATCACTACAGTGACCATAAGGTGAGTGTGGACATGAAAATAGCAGCATCTCCAAACCAAAATGCATGATTCCTGGTCCCTACACCACAAGCAATGTTGTGGCAATGTAGTGGTTGTGTCACATACAAACATAGATTTGGTGAGGCAAAGATTGCTGTGTATCACAAGAACACCCTCTGCCATGTGCAGACAAGCTATGGCCATGATCCCTGACAATTACTCCAGTGTACAATTAGACAATGCGACAAGTGAGCACCATGATGCATACACACAAATCTATACAAACAGACACACAAACTAAGGAATCCTGTGGAGACTGAGATGTCAGGTGACCAAGTCCCATACCATGGCAGCAATGGAACACACCAAACATGATGAATGTGCAGACTGATGAGCCAGGAGACGCAGGGACACTAGGGAGAAAACTCCAAACAACATAAGCCAATGGACCGCAAAAGCCATACCAATGCAGTGGAGCAGATGCACAAACACAGACAGGCAGCCCCACACTGCATATCATACACAACATGTGTGTGTGTCTCAGTGTCCCCAGGCAAGTACACAACACATGACAGTGGGCAGAACTCCAATGACACAGATGTGTACACAGTGCCATACAAAAGTAACTCATGAACTGGGCATCCCTTGGTGGGCAAGCAGGCATTGTCAGGTGAGTGGGATCCCAAATCACTCATGTGACACAAGCTGGGCGGCACAGCAAACAACACAGCAAGAGACAGCCCAACACAGCACTACCCTCAGGGACCCTACATTGGGGTGACAGTAGCCTGTACAATCCCACTGTGATGACAAAGGTAGATGTTGCCCATACTGTGGAGTACAGACACATGCGTGCACTGGGGCATGCGTCCTGACCAACAAACTTCCATCACACCTACACAAACAAATCACTGGCCAGGGCCTGTCATCAATGAACACAAAGTAGGTAGGGGCCTAGCCATGAGACAACTCACATTTGGCCACCTTCAACACAACACACCTTGATCTGCAACAATGTGCATCAGCTAAGCACACATGGACTGGTGAAATTGCTCATGCACCCATGACAATCCCAGGGGTGGTGGGGAGATCTAAGGTTCCCAAAAATACACACACATGGCCAGTCAACAACCCTTGTGAATGTCCGCCACACTGCACAGTATGCGGTACCTGGGCATGACGTGAAATCTACCAGAATCATTGGGATCACTGCCACACTCCCACAACAATGATGAACCAAAGCAGAGCCACAAAGAACACATGTCGACACCTTCCAACATTGCAACTATGACCCTGATGAGTGGGAGTAGTCACACACACATACAAGTGACCCACTCACTGACAGATACCACATAGGGAAAACTACATCATGTTGGCAACACAGAAGTGCCAAGGGGAATCCTGAATGTGTCCCACGTGCGTCTGACAACATCCCCGGGCATTACAAATAAAACACCTAGGGATGACACCCTAATGACCAGTAGTGTGCCATGCACCTACATCCCAGGAAACCCAGGACAAAGATGTTGGATGAACACAGGACAACTCAGCAAGCGCCACGAACAGGAACATCTGTAGGGAACACAGGCTGTGTAGAAAAAGTGAATGGAACACACACAGACATGCTCACACTACACACACCATGGGCTCAGGCAATGTCACAGAATGACACACTGCCATGAGGGGACTCCACTCCTGGGGAAGGTTAGCTGGGCCAAACGTTGTCTGTGCAGGGCTCTGTCATGTCAGCATAACACTTGCTCAGTGAGCCAACAATTACAACACAATGAAAGCTCTGGTCACATCAGCCTGTGTACGGGAGTGTCCCTTCAGTCATCTGCACATACGCAATACACATGTAGAGCTAGTTGCACTGATGACACAGATGACTTGTGTACCATTGATGCACAAACCTGCCTGTCCAGTGGAGAGATGGGCCCAGTCAGGGAATCTTACAATGTGCCGAAATGTAAGCCCAACATATGTGCAACAGTGCATGGCAAAGATGTGAAGTAGCAAACAGAAGGAGTAATACCTGGTCCACAAATTCTGCAAACATAACACCCTGAAATAGCAGCAAATTATGTCATGAATACATACCAGGAAAGTGCACATATCCCATGGACCACATGGAGTCCATCACATCAACAAATCAGTCTCTTATACCTTTAAAACACCATTACAACTGCAAGTTCATGATACACATCATCAACATCATGTACATTAGATGCAACACCACTGGATAACAACAATTTTCTTTATTCAGCAGTGATATCCATGTAACTGTGAACTCAACAATGTCAAAAGGCCAATGGCCAGTCCTTCCAGGAGTCCCAACAGGGTGACACCCATTGCTTGCCTGCACTGCTACGGCCAAGGGACATTTCCCCTTGGAGGGGCATACATAGGGGCAGGCCAGGCACCGCATGGACAGGATCAGGGGACAGCAGAACGGGGCAGGGGTGTGGTGGTGGGTGCAGGAGTGTTGCTGGCAACTGCAGTGGAGGTGTCTGACACAGTGGGCGCCGTCACCACTGCAGGGCTCAAGTCAGATGGGGTGGTTGCCGGCACCACTGCAGTGGTCAGGTCAGATGGTGTGGACGGGGTCTCCACTATAGTGCCCAAGTCAGACGGGGTGGATGTGCTCTCTACTGCAGTGCCAATCTCCAAAGGAGTGTAATGGGGTTCAGATGAGGTGGGCAGGACAGAGAGGGGGAGACACGGACTCCACACCAGTGGCAGGAACAGGCTGAGCGTGTGAGGTGGGGGTGGAAGTGCATATGGTAGGGGGGAGGGCCTAAGCATTTTGGGGATGCGGTATCGGTGTGTGGGGGAACCTGGGGCAGGGTGTGGCGGGGGGACCTGTGGAGTGATGGCCTGGGGGCTGGAGGGCGGAGACAGTGTGGTGGAAGTGCGGTATTGTGGTGGGGTCTTGCCCTTCCTGGTCCGGGGGGATTTGCGGATGGGTGCCTCAGTGTTCCTGCGCCTGGGGGAGGGTGTCCGTGTGGCAGGGGAACTCCTCTGTGCGTGGTGACTTCCTCTTCCCCTTGTAAGTTGGATCAGATGGATCGGTGGGGAAGAGGCCAAGGTCACAGAGGAAGAGCTGCTCGGAAGGGGGGGTTGCAGGTGAGGCAAGGGAAGGGGTTTTGGAGGGAGAGGCATCTGAGGACTGCGGAGTGCTCGTGGATGGCTGTTTGTGTGTCTGTAACCCATCCCCTGTGTGTGTGCCATCAGTCCCCGGAGTGTGCGTGCTTGTGCATCTGGATTTTGTCTTGCGTGGCTGTGTGCTGCTTGTGTCTGTTGTGGTGTGTGCCTGTGCCGGTGTGTGCGTGCCTTGGACAGGTAGGGTAGTGGGGATTGTGGATGGGGCAGAGGTTGGAGGGGTGAGGGACTGTTGGAGGAGGGACACTGTTGCCGTCTGTGAGGAGGCCATGGACTGAATGGTCCGCTGTAGGGCAGACATGTTTGATGAAATGCCCTCCATGAAGGACACCAGTTGTGTCAACAGACTGGTGTGAGAATGGAGGACACTCAGCATCGCTGTCTGCCCTACATGGATCTTCTTAAGTAAGTTCACAGCCTCCACACTCAGGGCAGCAGGGGAGACAGAGGCAGGGGGTACGGTGCCTGGCACAAAGGAGACATGCTCTCTTACACGGGAGCCTCCACGGACATCTGGGATGGGAGGGTGGAGATGGTGGTGGTGGCGGGGACAGACTCACTAGGTGTTGTCTGGGGTCTGCTGACACCCGCCTCCACAAGGGAGTCATCACTCGAGCTGCTGTGTTCCTCAGCCGAGGTGGTTGTAGCTGTCTCCTCAGTGTGGCTCCCCTCACCCTCCGTGCCACTGGGTCCCTCCGACTCCTCTGCAGTGGACCCAGTCTGGCTCTGCGGCTCCTCTTGGTCCGTGGAGCTGTCTCCTCCAGTAGCCGTAGATGTATCTGCAAACAAACAGGATAAACAGATCCACATCAGCCACCTGTATTGACCTGACACATCACAGTCAGTACAGCACATTACAGAGCACGCCTTGGCATCATTTGCAAAATATTGCAAAAAGAGCTGACACATATTTGAACAAGACACTTGTCAGTCTGCCAGTCAACCATGCCCCTCATATCCTTCCCGTCCATGGACCCATCTGTCTGGTGCATGTAGTATGCCACTACTCATATGTGCACACATGCACCACATAGACAGTTGTCTGAACTGCAGGATTTGTGATTGACATGTGTCAGTACACACATATCCCATCTCCTGCCACTGACTCAGTACATGTGTCAGGATAAGGGATGGCCAAAGTCATTGTCAGCAATATGGATATGCTCCCTTCACCAGACACCATGATGTGATCATGTATTGATGGTCAACGCCACAATAGAGTGCATGCAGGACAACTGACATTAATGCAGGATACACATTTGCAAGCGGTATACCATGCTACAGGCCAGTCTGGCTAATCAGTCATTACTGGCTTCAGTCACAGGGGCAGTGCATCCAAAAACAAACAGTCTGCACTGTGTCACAATCATGTTTTTGTGGGGAATGTAAGCTCTGCAGCTGTCAAGTGCACATGTCCACCCACTGCTACCCACATCTTAAGGCATCTGATGATCCCACGTAATACAAATGCTACAGTTGAGTGACTGCAAGCACAAATCTGTAAACATGATCACATCACAGTCTGATGAGAACGAATTAAAGCTGCCTGCACTTTAATGTAGAATACACCATTAGGCACAGTCAATTGATTACACACCTATGTTTCAGTCTAAAAAGCTAGGCCACTCCACAATGACACAGAGGCAGATACCTGATACCTGATTTAACAATGCACAAAATGTAGGCTGGCACACAGGAGTAGGAGAACAGAGTGTACTTTCATGTCCGGAGTAGGCATACCTGTCCTGGTCCATGTGCAACATGGGATAACCCTGAACACTAGGCATGTGTCTATGCATGTGTGACACACATGATGCACATTCTTCTGAGGCCCCAACATTGTCTCACCTGCTGCATGGGTGTGTGGTAAATACCCCAGACACATATGGTGAGCCAGAGCAGCAATTAGTACACATATTAATGGCCCACACAGAGTACATGTCAGCTTTCTGGCAATGTGCAGACACATGTCAATCAATTGCCTCACTCATGAAGCCCAAAACAATGCACCGGTAGCAGATGCTGTTTCAAACCTTATCCTTGGACAACAGCAGGGACACACAACCCAAGTGACACAAGTCACAGACTGAAAGGGCCACACCTGTGTATCAGATGAGGATGGGCCATCACCTAATTTAGGCACATGACTCTTGTTCAAGCAGACAGACGAACTGTGGGAGTGTAACCAGGCTGAAGGAGTGCAAATAGCATGTGAGACATAGTTCACAGAAAAGGCATGCACTTACCCCCTCCTTGCTGCTGTCTGGCCTTTAACTGCCCATCCAGGTCAGGGAAGACCACCGTCAGAATCCGGAGCATGTGGGGGGGTCAGGATCCGTCGTCCGCCCCTTCTGCGAGGAGGCGACAGCTTCAGCTGGACTCTTGCGATCCTCCGGGTCCAGCCACGAAGGTCCTGCCACCTCTTCTGGTAGTTGCGGATGCGGCGCTTGTAGACCCCCACAGATCGAACTGCCCGGATGATGGTCTTCCAGATCTCCTGTTTCTGATGGGCATCAACCTGTGAGGATGACAAAGTTAAAAGACCATTACTACACATGCAACATGTTTGTGCATCACACAGTTGGATATACATGTCGTTATCACAAGGGCATATGATATACACAGGTAGTGCAACTATGGTAATGGACAGTTGTCCTGCATTAGCAACATGGAAACATTGCCTGGGTCTTATGACCGTGTAAAAATGCACTTTTTCAGCACAGTATCTGTTCCCTACAGGTACCTACACACTTTGGGGGTTACAACTACTCAGTGAGCATGCTAGCCACTGGTGTACACAATGCCATTAGTGCTAGACAGACAACATGCACAATGAGAAAGGACGTGGACTGCACACTCACCTGCTCCCCTGGTTTCCCATACAGCTTGCTGTACTGTGGAAGGAGGCTGTCCAGCAGGGCCTGGTTCTCCTCCTCTGTGAAGGCTGGGGCCCTCTCCACAGTACGTGCCATTCTTGAA
Source organism: Calotriton arnoldi (assembly GCA_963921515.1). NCBI lineage: Eukaryota > Metazoa > Chordata > Amphibia > Caudata > Salamandridae > Calotriton > Calotriton arnoldi. Next base: position 49,850 of record CAWUFW010015774.1, on the reverse strand, counting down.
GCCAGAGGATGCAGAGACAGCAGCAGTGGTAGCAGAGATGTCAATCTGGAGCATGTAGTGCAGGCAAGTGAGCTCTCAGGGGAACAGACAGCCTTATATCTGTGCTGCAGAGGCAGATTATGAACCATGCGTCCAAAGCGATAGGTCCGACACGTTTGCATCCTATGAATCTGGCCAATCCATCGCATTGCACGCCTCGTACACGCCTTCCGCATCGTTTAAAAAGTTCAACTTCATGACACCAATGAGTTTGATACATTGTTGTAGGGAGCCAACGGATTTTTCAGCACACGAATCATACAAGTATCAAATCCGCGTCAGTCTCCATGGCAGTCAATAGCCAATGCGTGCTCACGCCTTGGTCCCTAGGTGTCCGACGTGTCTTTTGAAAACCCACCCGCGTATGTCACCATTACATTCAGGGTCCAAGGCGTGCCACGCCTTGGTCCCTAGGTGTCCAACGCGTCTTTTAAAAACCCACCCGCGTATGTCACCATTACATTCAGGGTCCAAGGCGTGCGCACGCCTTGGTCCCTAGGTGTCCGACACGTCTTTTGAAAACCCACCCGAGTATGTCACCATTACATTCAGGGTCCAAGGTGTGCGCACGCCTTGGTCCCTAGGTGTCCGACGCGTCTTTTGAAAACCCACCCGCGTATGTCACCATTACATTCAGGGTCCAAGGCGTGCGCACGCCTTGGTCCCTAGGTGTCCAACGCGTCTTTTAAAAACCCACCCGCGTATGTCACCATTACATTCAGGGTCCAAGGCGTGCGCACGCCTTGGTCCCTAGGTGTCCGACACGTCTTTTGAAAACCCACCCGCGTATGTCACCATTACATTCAGGGTCCAAGGCGTGTGCACGCCTTGGTCCCTAGGTGTCCGACGCGTCTTTTGAAAACCCACCCGCGTATGTCACCATTACATTCAGGGTCCAAGGCGTGCGCACGCCTTGGTCCCTAGGTGTCCGACGCGTATTTTAAAAACTCACCTGCGTCGAACAGCATTTAATCAAGCATGCAATCTGTGCGTCCGGATCGGTCAGGATGTGGCAGACGCGTATTTTGAGGACTCACCCGCGTCGAACAGCATTGTCTTAAGCATGCAATCTGTCAGTCCGGCTCGGCCAGGAGTTGGCTCACGCGTCCATGCAATGCCTACTCTTCATGTCAGACAGTATATGTAAGATTCATGTCATGCTGTATGCCCTGTGTGGATGGAGTGAAGCACATGTCAAATGAGACATAGACATATACAAGACTACTCCCATGATGTTCCTAGCTTACAGTGCAAAAATTGCATTGTTTGTGAGGAACAGGACAAGTGTGAGTGACCACTTCACAGATCATCCTCCTGTGCTACACATCATCAATTTTTTGTGTATGTGATAGGACATGTAGGTCTGACATCACATCATGACAATGTCCACACCATGACAGTGGTGTGCATGGTGACAAGCTGTCTGTATCTAGTGTTGTTGCTAGGTTGCAATACATGATCCATGTCTGTGTACCTTTAGAACATGTGCTAGTTGACCTTGACATCTATGTTTGATACTTAATTAGGTGTGTGTCGTGTATGTTACGATTGATCACATGGAGAGTGACAGATAACAGTGAATAGTCACAGTACAACACTGTATCACTTGAATATCCATGACAAAATTGAGTGTATGTTCAGGATCACATAGCTGTCAGTTGTGTCATTAGCTCAACCTCACACCTCTGACTTCACTGTGTCTTAATTGAAAGTGTAATGCGATATGTTGAATCTAGATTACGTGATTTTTATTAGTACTAGTAATATGTGTGCATACTTTGTCATATGTTACGCAGGGGACCAAATGTCCACAGACCCTTCCCTGACCTTGCGACCATGGTGGAATGTGAGTGCATGAGGAAATACAGGTTCACAAGGCAATTAATTTCTGAATTGACAAACCAGTTGTCACCACACTTGCAACCTGGACCACATATCCCTTTGCCCTGACCCCCAAGGTGAAGGTGATGGCGGCACTACATTATTTTGTGACAGGATCGTTCCAGTTAACTGTGGCTGATGCTGGTGGGATGTCGCAGACGATGTTTAGTCGAGTGCTCCGGGATGTGTGTGAGGCCATGTTGAGGTTCCTCAACCTGTACATACAGTTTCCTACACCACCACAGTTCCGTGCCATTAAAGATGACTTTTATGCCCTGGGACACATGCCACATGTGATTGGATCGATTGATGGGACACATGTGGGTTTGGTCGCACCACGAGCCCATGAACAGGTTTACAGAAATCGTAAACACTTCCATTCGATCAATGCCCTTGTGGTATGTCTGGCGGACCAGATCATCTCCCATGTATGTGTGCATTTCCCGGGATCTGCCCACGACGCATACATAATGAGGATGAGTCGGATACCCCAGCTGATGTCCCAGCTCAGGAATGAGCGTGCCTGGCTTGTTGGTGAGTCATGGTGTCAGTATCAGTTGTGTGTTCATTGTCTGTCATGTTGTACCCTGTTTTTGCTCAAATGATCTTTTATATTTGATAAATGTAGGAGACTCTGGATACCCCAACATGCCCTGGTTGCTGACACCACTCAGGAACCCGGTCACCCCAGCTGATGTCCGTTACAACGAAGCACATGGGCGGACCAGGCGAGTGATAGAGCGCACATTTGGGCTGCTGAAAACCAGATTTCGCTGCCTGGACCGGACAGGAGGTGCCCTTCAATATTCCCCGGCTAAGGTGTGCAAGATCATAATCGTGTGCTGCATGCTTCACAACGTGGCTGTGAGGAATGAGCTTCCGCTCATCCAGGATGACAGGGACCAACGGCCTCCATCAAGGGAGGATCCAGGCCTCGGGCACGTTGCCAGTGACGAGGAGGAGGAGGTGGATGTCAGGAGGCAGCTCATTAACAACTTTTTTACATGAGTGTAAGTATGCAAAGATGTTTGATAATGCCTTTCCTAAGCGGGATGTGTTTATGTAGAACAATATGTTGTGATATGTGTGTGTATGCTAATTTACAGGGTCATTGTTGTTGCACAGTGTATGTTAAGTTATGATGGTCACCACTACATTGTTGAACTTACTCCTAGCTTGGGTTCAGAAGTTACAATGAGTCAATTATTGGATATGTCATCATAGCAAGTTGTATTTAAGACTGTACTATGTCTCTCCTTCACAGGCTCCTTTGGCTGTTGTGTGGGTACACACAATGCTGTTCCATAATGGAATTTCAATTTGGAACAGTACTCTCTGACAGGCAATGTTTTCGGTCAGATCTTTCTTTCTTTAGTTTATTTGAATACTTGGAACTGTAATCAGTTTGCTTTTGTGTTGAGCAGAGTTTGTGCCTGTGTAATAAACCTGTTACACACATTGATGTTTGCCTTGTCTGTTTCCACACATGCTACAATCGTTTATATCCTGTATTTATGCCATGATGTTCATTTTATTAGACAATGGTCATTGTTTGTGCGGTTCAATGGTCTAATTTGACAACAGTGTGTGCAATGTTTTAATGTTGCATGTGCTATGTGTGTTGTGGTGACCTTGCGTGTCTATCTCTAGTATGTGTCATGTGACATTTATTCACTAGACGGTAGATGATTTGTCAGCTGGTCCCTAGGATCATGCTGGATTATGCTAATTTACCCTGATCCAAGCTTACATTTTAGCTTTGTGTCTTACATTTTTGCGCACATTCTTTCTCTGCTTGTTGTACAAGATGCCTTTGAGTCCACATGAGATCATTTTGGTACTGTTCAAGCGCTGCGCCACAAGGTTGAAATTCAAGACTCTTTGTAATGGACGATCTTGTCAGCACGTATTGTTTATCCATGAAATGGTACACTTTTTGACACAAATGAGAAATACTAGCATTACATTGACGCACAGGGGATTCATCTACACAGATGGAAGATTACCTTCTATGAACACGAGCTTTGCTGTGCATATGCTGTAACCAGTACTCATAGTTTCTAAGGTGAGCGGTTCACCCGATTTGGCACAGAGATATTCATTAGTATGATAAATATGTCACCATCACAGGGAGGGTGGTGATTTCTACACTGTTCATAGATACACATTTCACCTTTTGTCTTCTATGGAAATGTGGAGATGAATATTGTTTGATTAGCATGTATTCTGCTGCTGGTGCGAGCTCGTATACTGCAGTGTAAGACAACGGACAGAGATTGTTCTTTCTTAAACGTGACATTTTAGACTTTACTTAGACTATGCATTATATTTTTGAGGACAAGCATGGGTGATTGAGCGAGAAGGTGTGCATTGCTTCCGCGACTCTGAGAGGTTGATAGTACTGTGTTCTGGGTGGTAGAATCATTGTGTATCTTCTGTATGTCTTGTTGAGCTAATGGGACACTAGAGGTAGTGGCTCTTTGGATTGTGGGTTCTGATGTGCAAGGAATGTCCAACCATCTTTCAATAACGGCCTATTTTTTTGTGCATGGTTCTGTATGTGCAGAATCCCTACCACAGAACTCATGCACATCATTTGGAGACAGTGCCAGGTTGTGCTGATCATAATTTCAATTGTGGGTACAGTGTATAATTCACAGATGACACAGGGATTGTGTGAATATGATTTTATTAATGTGCATATGATGAATCTAACAGTTAAGGGTAATTGCATTCCAAAGTTTTAAATCCAAAGTTCATGGAGGAGTTGGAAGTGTTGTTAGATGAAAATCTTCCAAGCAAAGTCCACAGTAATTTTAGCAAGTAGTCCAACTTAAACACTCCATCCCATGTGAGAGAGTCCAGGGACTGTCAACAAAAAGAATTATTTGCACACAATGGAGGATATCCTGAGCATTTCTTTACTTTCGGGGTGGGATGCATGGCCATCAGTCTCTCACTTGCCAGTCTTCCTTGGACGGCCCCTCCTCTTCAGAGGGGGGGGGCCCTCAGTATCAGGCTGCTGTGGTGGAGGGGACTCTACGCCAGACTCCTCATCCCTCACTGTGGCAGTTGCAGATGTTGAGTCAACAGGTGTGGAGTGCACACGGGGAGGTGGGGTAATGTTGGTAGTTATCTGGCGTAGGCATGTGAGTATGTCCCTATGCACCGCTGTGAGATCGTCTATTTTCGACCAGTTGGACTCCATACGGTCCATGTGTTGGTCCATGTGTTGGTCCATACGGTCCATATGGAGGTCCATCCGGTCAAAATGTGCAGCCTGCTGATGTTTGATGTCCCTGAGGTTCCCAACAACCTGGGCAAAGTCTCTGGTGCATTCGCGATATACATCATATATGCGTTGCAATTCGGGGTCAGCTTGATCTCCGACACCAGCTGTGGGACGTGTCCTCCCACCACGCACCCTCACACCACTCCTAACCCTACCCGCACGGACATTGCCTGGTGTTGCACGCACTGACAGCTCCTATCCTCCTTCATTGTTGACAGGGCTGGTGTTTCCTGCCAACTCCAGAGTGGCCTGTGTTGCTGTGCTCGCAGTGTTTTGTTGTCTGGGTGTGTCCGTGGGGATCCTGGGCGTCTGGATGTTCACAGATGTTGCCGGAGTGGTCGCTGGGGCTGGTGATCATACTGGTGCCGCATGCTGACCCACACCGGAGGTGCCAGGTTGGTCCACATCGCCCGAGGAGGTGTGAGCGTCATCCCCACTGGAGGTCTCAGTGTCCGATGTAGTGCTGGAGGTGCTGGTGGACTCAGAATCGTGTCCAGATGCTGACCTCAGTTCAGGAGTGCCTGTGGGTAGAAGAGGGACACAATGTTAGTTGTGTATTTTCACATGTTATGGTGTCATACACAGACAAATGTGAAGATGTTGTGGATAATGTAGCGTTTCCTTCAAATTTATACTGATCAATCGTCACAGACACTGGGATATTTGTTCATGGGACATTGGGATTTAGTAAAGATGTGCTTTACTGTGTATGTCCAGCTCTGTGCATCAATGTGCATGTCTTTTTATCCTTGACTGTACGAAGAAATTGATTGTCAAGTGACACACTGTGCATGGCCCAGGTGTATTGTTATTTCACACATCAGTGTTTTCACTATGACTTACATACTGGAACAATTCTGATGTTTAGCAGGATTTGTGCATCTGTGCTTGCCTTTGTGCATGTTTGTAACTGTCCCATTGCTGAGGTGATATACATACTCACTATCCTGAATCTGTGTCAGCATTTACTAATTTAGCTTGGATGAATGTGTTGATGTGAACCATCAATGACATCACATGTGTGACATCGAATGCAATAGCAACGCGTTTGTTATGACAAATGCATTGTTACATGGCAGTCCATTGAAACACAAGTCATTACATTGACATGCAGTAGGGGATTCTCTAACATGAGTGGTTGTATAATCAGATATTTGTATGATCTGACATTCCCTACTGTTGCACACACTGGACATATAATGGTAAATTGTATCAGTTCGTAATCCTGCGCAGTACCTACAGCAAGTTTGTGTGATATTTTGCGTTGTGATGTTCTGCAATGTAACAACACGGTCGTTGTTATGCCTGTGTTGTTTTTGCAGGGTTTGTAAACGTATGCAATGTGGGAAGACATATTTGTGTTGATATTTCTCATCACTTTGCACACATGTGAATATCTTTCTGTATACATTTTGTCGCCGCTTACTTTTGCGCATGATCACTTCATGTATAATCTACTTGTTCTCCACGGACAGAGGAGTTTCCCAAGGATGATCATTTGCCTTTTCATGGTCAGGGATGTGAGGTACAGTGTGTTTAGTGCTTGAGTTAGGCTGCGTTGACTTCTACCCCTCTTCACAATGGCAAACAGACCAGCTTACTCATCATTGACAGAGGATCAATGACAGTGAGGGTAGTGTAGTTCAAGGATGCTGACACCGCTGACTGATGTTGAAGTACAATGCAGAACACAACAATGCCTTGTGCACATGACACAACCCAAGAGTGTCAGCCATCTTGCATTGCACCTCACATCTACTGTCAGATGGGCATTGTCCCTGATGTGTGTTTTTAGTGTGTGTGGTTTGTGTTATGTGGTGTGACTGCTAACTGGACTGTGGCCTGTCCTCCACACACATTTGTGGCATGCACAGTGAGGGCACATGTGACTAATCTTTACCTGTCAGTGTGTGGAATGTACAGTTAAGGTTATGGTCTGTAGTTGTGTGAGTGGGCCAAGAACTGGCTGTCAGTTTTTCCTAATTCGTACATGATGCCCCTGTGTAGCCATCTTGACAGGGCATTTGCATTCACTCTCAGGGACAGATGTACCATGGTTCCATGACAGTGAGTACAAAGTTACATTCAAGATGTCTGACAGTGGTGCCTGCAGTCATGCTGGACATGACTGCCAACAGGGCCTTGTGTTCCCCATACCACAAGCCAGTGTCAGCCATCTTGACAGGGCATTTGCATTCACTCTCAGGGACAGCATAGTGACAGGTGTGTTATTGCGGGAGTGGGGGGTGTGTGTGTGACGAGTGGGTGCTGCTGGCAGTAGTCATGGCTTCCACTCCTCCTCCCACCCAGACCAAATATGCCAGCATGTACCATGGTTCCATGACAGTGAGTACAAAGTTACATTCAAGATGTCTGGCTGTGATGTCTGTGGCTGTGTATTTGAGGTAATTTTAGACTATTTGGACATGTACTCACCAGGTTCCGGTATTCCAGCTAATCCAGTTATGGCCTCCGGTGGGAGGAGGTCCCGCACCTTCACCTCCCAGGTGGTGAAACGCACCGGTTTATGATGGCCACCGCCAGTCTTGTTGCTCAGGGCATGTTCTCTGGCAATCAGCTTCTTAACCCTCCTGCGTACATCATAGTACCGGTTCCGGATATCCTCCTTTGTGCGCAAGGTAGGTGAATGGGCATTCACCTTGTTGACAATCCTCTCCCACATCTTGGTTCTCTGGGACTGGGAGGACTGTTGGGCCAAGGTGCCAAATAACTGTGGCTCAACTCGGATGATTTCATCTATCATGACTTCCAACTCAGCATCTAAGAACTTTGGATTCTTCTTTGGGGGCATGGTGATGGGTGGTGGTGGAGGTGTATGTGTGTGTGAAGGTGAGGGTGAGTGAGTGTGAGTGGAGGTGTGTTTCAGTGGTGCTAGTTGTGTGGAGGTTGTGTGGTGGATGAGTTGTGTGTGTTTGTAGCGGGTAGATGAGTTGTCTGTGTAGTAGTGTGGTCTGCTTGCATGTCTGTCGAAGTAGCAAATGGTGCTGGGAAGTTTTTGCTCCCTTTATATAGGTTGAGTTGTGGGTGTGTCTCAATATTTAATTTTTTTTTTTTTTGTAGATGACAATGCATTTTTTGGTAGTCTTTTTTCTGTTTCTATTGTATTATTTTTTAAGGATTATGTAAGTCGTTTTGACGGCACATGATGCTTGTTCTTGTGTTATTTGTTTTGTCCAAGTCTGTTCCATTCATACTAGGCTATGTGGCATCGTTCGCGTACGAGTCTGTTGCGTCGTGTATGTGCTTGGCTGTGTAGAATCGTTCGCGTACGTGTCTATTGTGTTGTGTTGATGCTGGAGTATGTGGCATCGTTCGCGTCCGAGTCTGTCGTGTCGTGTCAATGGAGTCGTTCGCGTACGTGTCTGTCGCGTCGTGTATGTGCTTGGCTGTGTAGAATCGTTCGTGTACGTTTCTATTGGGTTGTGTTGAAGTTGGACTATGTGGCATCGTTCGCGTCCGAGTCTGTCGTGTCAATGGAGTTGTTTGCGTACGTGTCTGTCGCGTCGTGTATGTGCTTTGCTGTGTAGAATCGTTCGCGTACGTGTCTATTGGGTTGTGTTGATGCTGGACTATGTGTCATCGTTCGTGTCCGAGTCTGTTGTGTCGTGTTAATGCTTGGCTACATGGAGTCGTTCGCGTACGTGTCTGTTGCGTCGGGTTGGCGCTTGGCTATCTCGAATCTTGCGCGTACAAGTCTATTGCGTCAGGCTCCTTTTCTTCCGACTCGGCCTTTAAAAATAATTCCGGCCGAGTCGGTTGTAAATTTCAAGCACCGCATCGTACTCAGCCATTTGGAAGGCGTGTGTACGGTTCGGTCGGGAAATATGACGGGTCCGTTTCGGGAACAACATTTTCCAGCCGAAATCGGAATCGACCCCATAGTGCGTACTTTTAGACCAAGATGTCAGCCTCCAAGTTGTAAATAGAATCACCAAGGGACTACCAGTCCCATAATGCCCCATGTCATGATGTGAAAACATAGGCAAGACCCCAAGTCTGTGGGCAACATAATTGTATGTGACCTGCAATTGTAAGTCAATCTTCACATTTCTAAAGTCCCGGTATGAGCAAGACTAATTCGAAACTCCCTCTAAGGAGACCCGACTTATCCCCTGGGTTCCAAACAAGGGTTTCAAGTAATGACCATGTGGAATGGACGGCAGATTCGAAGTTAAGCCAACTGAAGGTAAAAGTCATGCAGCCTCCATAAAAACCGCAGCGCTAAGTGTACCGATGTCTTGAACAAAAGCGCAGGGTCGAAGGAGGCCAATTAACAAAAATGTCTGAGCCAAAACAGTCTTCACCGCTTCCGCATAGGCATTCACGGTGCCCAGTCACCACAGAAACACTGGTCTGCTGAGCAAGGCATTTCGAGACCGGGGAAACGTAGATATATATATATCCACAATACCCTTCTCCAGTACGGAAAGGATGTCTGCACTCGAGGCGTGAAAATGAAATCACTTTATTTTCAAGCTGACATTCATAAGGCAGCAAAGTTCAGAACGCGTTTCGGCGGTCAGCCTTTATCAACTGAATCAAGAGGCCAGCTGTTATATTAATAGTTCCTGCACGTGAGTCTGATTTGATGAACATGGTAAAAATACTTGAATGCTCATAGTTCGTAAACAGTTTCCATGATAATTTGACTAGTGTCACCAATTCATTATGTATGAGCATAGAAGCAGCTCACTGTGCCTAAAATGTGCAATATTTTAAAACCGGCATCTTTCTTTGCAGCATTTGATATAAAAAACAGAAAATACAGTCTCTGAATAATGTCTGTTTTCATTCATGCCTCACCACTCGGCAAGTGCCTTCCGTGGCTCCCAACTCCAAAGTGCCTCTTTCCTCGCAAAGGGAGCACATAGGAAAACAATCCATGCTGGGGAGTCTTTTCCATGCGACTCCTAGTTGGTACTTGCTCTCCTCCTCAATCACTGGTCTGGCTTCGGGGGCTCTCCGGTTTCATTATTCATGACACCTCGCACTTGCGGCTCTGCCGGAGAGCACCTGACTGCTGGGGGTGCAGAACAAAGACGCCACCGCAGGCACCACAAACATCTACAATACCCTTCTCCAGTACGGAAAGGAGTCTGCACTCGAGGCGTGAACATGAAATCACTTTATTTTCAAGCTGACATTCATAAGGCAGCAAAGTTCAGAACGTGTTTCGGCGGTCAGCCTTTATCAACTGAATCAAGAGGCCAGCTGTTATATTAATAGTACCTGCACGTGAGTCTGATTTGATGAACATGGTAAAAATACTTGAATGCTCATGTTCGTAAACAGTTTCCATATATATTATATAAATTATAAATTCACATACATATATATCCAAAATAACCTCTGCTCCACATGGAAAAGAGCACGCACACGAGGACTACTGGGTTAAGGCTTTTTTATTGCATAGAGCCTCCTCCGACCCAGCAGACAAGAGAGACGCGTTTCGGCTGACGTAGCAGCCTTTCTCCATCTAGTAAGCGCCATTTTTCTTCAGCATAAAACCCTGTTCCAGTCATAGACATGAAAGAGTTCTTAAACACGGGTGATATAGCATTAAATTGCTTAAATCTACGAAAAAATACATTAACGTGTTATACAATTGATGTACTTATTGGAAATGTTATAACTACCATAAGATATTGAAACGCATAGTGCATCAAAATGTTCCCTTTAAGTGCATAGTGCAAAAACAAACCACTACCCAATATAAACGTTAAATAAAATGTACTTAAGCACAGGAAATGTATTGCCTTATTATGTTTAGAAACAGGTACTCATGATAAGCCAAATTATAAAAACATTGCGCTAACCCTTACAGGTAACACTATTAAAAATTGAGCATGCTGCATATACATATGACAAAAGGGAGACTTGCTGACATTCATCTGTTCCCTTCCTTACATGAAAGCACCATACGGCAATGTCCGTGAAATCTCATTTGCATTCTCATTTGAATTCTGAGTTTACCGTAATGATGTTCGATATCGAGGTTAGGCACAGACAAACAAACAATCATCACTGGCGTTTCAGATACTTGAAACAATTTAAATGCCAGAGTAAATGCGAAACTTAAACACACATGATACACATTTTTCGCCTATTATCAGTCTTGAAATTGCCTAATCACACAAGCAGGGACTACTCGTCCCATAATGCCCCAATATTTTAACATGCACTTTGCTGAGAGGCACCGCCAGTTTATAGGCACCGAAAGTTCGTGTGCAGACTAACATCAAAGGCGTTGTTTAATAAAAAAATGTCACGGCGTTCAAGAGAGGCGTTGAAGCTCGCCTTCACCTATGAGCTCCGGACAGAGACTCCATATGGGCTCCTTGTGAACTGATCCCATAAGTATGGGGCCAACAATGATGACCGTTCAGGTCAGGAAGTCTCCACTTGTAGCAGCAGCACACACTATGTAAATAGACAAGTAAGCAGGGTCGAGGAAGACCATTATATAAAAATTGATAAGCCAAGTAGTCCTCACCGCTACGGCCATAGCTTACACGGTGCCCAGTCACCAGAAGTCCGTCGGCCTGCTGAGTGAGGCATTTCGAGACAGGGAGAAACATGGACCCTGTGCTGAAAGTCGGCAAACTTCCTCGCTTCAAGGTCACCGCCTCCCACACTGCTGTCGTCCTCAAATCCTCTTCCCGGCGGATGTCCTGAGGGCTGTCAGTATAGCACTTGCCATGCTGCTCCATCCAAATTGCGGCTGAATCTGACAGCCCAGAATGACTGGTGGTACGTGAACTGCGTCAACCACCAACGCTGATTAATATCCAAAATAACCTCTGCTATATGTGAATTTATAAAGCGCACGGCTACCTCCAACAGAGGTGTCCTGGTGCTAAAATGAAGATTCACAGTGAGGAGAAAGGGGGGAGCTATGGGAGGCTATAGAGCCAGGTTTTCAGCCCCTTCCTAAATGCCGGTTCTGACTCTATCATACGAAGATGGACAGGCATGGAATTCCAGAGTGATGCAGTTCTAACCGAGAAAGCTTGGCCGCCTATCCTCACCTTAAAAAAACGAAAAATCCTGAGCAGTTTCTGGTGATTTGATCTCAGAACCCGGTCTTGGTGGTAGTTTTGGAGTCTATGTTTCAAGTAGCCCGGGCCCCGATTTCTAGTGGCTCTGTAGGCGATGGTGAGCACCTTAAACTCAATTCTCCTCTTAAAGGCCAGCCAGTGAAGGCTCCGCAAGTGGGGGGAGATGTGGTGGCGGAACTGCACTTTCCTAATAAGTCTGGCCGCAGCATTTTGAATCATTTGCAGCCTGCGGACCAGATACGCTGGTAATCGAATATAGAGGCTATTGGAGTAGTCTAGCTGGGACATGGCCAATGCGTGGGCCACTGTCTTCCTGCAATCAATAGGCAGTAAATGAAGAAATCTCCGTAGGGCTCTCAGCTTCCAAATGCATGACGAGGAGACTTGGTGAATCTGGGCCTTACAGGAGAGGTCATTATCAAATTTAAACCCCAGATTTCTGGTGAGTCTACTTCGATCGGCGGGGGGTTTAGCTCTGAAGGCCACCAGAGCTCAGGCAGCAGGGGTGATAATTGATTCAAGAATAAGACCTCTGTTTTCTCAGTGTTTAATTTTAAGCAACTTTCCTTCATCCAGGCCGAGATCTTAATCAGGCATTGCTTAAAGTTGGCAAAAGCAGCTTCGGAGTGTTCCCTGAAGGAGAACACCAGCTGAGTGTCATCAGTGTAGGAGACAACTCTCACTCCCCCATTCTCAACCAGAGTTGCGAGGGGGTCATATAGACATTGAATAATAGAGGGCTCAGAGCCGAGCCCTGGGTAACACCACACACAAGGGGTTTCTGCGAAGACACGTGGGGGCGGAGAAATACCTGCTGAGAGCGGTTTTCTAAAAACGACTGGAACCAGGCCAGCGTTGTACCCCTCACTCCCAAGTGCTTAAGACTCTCCAACAGAATCTGATGAGACACCGTGTCAAATGCTGCGGAAAGATCCAACAGCACAAGCAATGCAGAGCTGCCCTGGTCTACCGCTTCACAAACTGTTTCAGTAACTTCCAAAAGTGCTGTCTCCGTGCTGTAGCCTGATCTAAAACCAGATTGAGAGTCATGGAGACAATTGTTAGATTCAAGGAAATCAGACAATTGCTTCCGAACTTCCTTCTCAAGAATTTTAGATGGTGCTGGTAGAAGGGAAATAGGCCTAAAATTCTTGTGCTCTGCTGAGTCAGCGTCTGGTTTCTTTAGAATAGGCAGTAGATAGGCTTGTTTCCAGGCAGCAGGGTAGATACCCGTTGTCAGAGAGGAGTTCCAAAACTGGTTCAGCAGCGTATTAAACCACGGGGCAAGTAATTTAAAAAACTGAGCCGGGCAGGGGTCACCAGGAGAACCTGATTTACATTTGTAAAGTTCAATGAGAGGTGCCTCCGGCAGAAATTGGCGAAATTCAGACCCTGTGCCAAGGGGGTCCGAGGTGGGATTTAACATAGAAGACAATAGCCAACCATTCCGAAAAACATGCAGACTTCCTTTTGAATAGTAGGCGGATTCATTTGCAGGATCTCCTCAATGCGATCTGGTGACACCTTTCTCTTGCCTTTCTCGATGCGATGACCCAGATAATGGACCTCAAGTAAACAGTACTGGAGTTTGCTCGGGGACACCTTGTGCCCATTTTCTGCCAAGTGGTTTAACAGAGCAACAGTGTCAACCCTACAAGCTTCCTCAGTCTCTAAAGCAATCAGGAGATCGTCAATATATTGCACAAGTACTGGATTCTGTGGCAACACTAAACTCTCAAGATTCTTTTTCAAGACCGGATTAATGATAGAGGGACTCTCAGTATACCCTTGTGGGATACGACACCACATTAACACATGGTTCTCCAGCCGGAAAACAAACATAAATTGGCTTTCTTCATGCAAGGTGTTAGAAATGGGATTTCTGGTTGTCTAAGGCTTGCGCCAAAGCCACGCAGAAACCACCACTCTAGTCAGGGCAAGGGAGTTACACGCTGAAGATAACCCCTGCTCACCCCCATTGGTAGCTTGGCACGAGCAGTCAGGCTTATCCCAGAGGCAATGTGTAAAGCGTTTGCGCAACACACACAGCAGCAACAGCAGCAACACACTAGGCACACCACAAAAGAAACTCCACACAAGGTTATATAAGAAATAGCCTTTGTATTATCATAAACACATTAGAAACATAATCACACAATCTACACTGTACCAACTGGCACTAGGCAATATTTACAGGGGATTATATACACATGACAGGGCCAATCGGGCCACTGTCAGAACCTTCACAAAGCACAAATAGTAAATGTAGAACACAACCAGTAACTACTGGCAAACTCAGGAACTTAGCACTGTATCCTGCAACATAAAACACATTATGCAATAAGCATCACATTAGGCGTAAAACACATTATGCGCCAACCTCATAAGCATAAACACATTATGCAATAATATCCTCACCAGCATAAACACATTATGCAATAACCTCATAAGTATAAATCAGAGGCCTAAGTCATGGTGCATAAATCACATTAGGGCCTGGCGCCACATAACACACAGAAATGGCAACTTCTAAAATGGCATTTCTAAAATAGTTATAATAAATCTGCGCGCACCATTGCGTAGCATTTATTATTACTATTCCAAACATGCCAAACTTGACCACGCTGCTCCTCTCATATCAGGAATTACCACTGAAACACTTATCAGGGAATCCCCAATGCATTCCTATGGGAGGGCAGCCCCACAGTAGTGAGAAACCAAAATGGCTGTTTGTCACTACCGGGACATGTCACACACTTAAGGTACATGTCCTATCTTTTACCTACAATGCACCCTGCCCATAGGGCTAGCTAGGGCCTACCTTAGGGGTGACTGACATGTAGTAAAAGGGGGGTCACAGACATGGCACACACTTTAGGTGCCACGTCACAGCGGCAGTAACACTGCACGCACAGGCCCTGCAATGGCAGAGGCCTGAGACAGGTTTGAAAGGCTACTTTGGTGGGTGGCGCAATCAGCGCTGCAAGCCCACCAGTAGCATTTAATTCACCAGCCCTGGGTATATGAGATACCACTTTACAAGGGGTTGACAGTTAAATTAAATAGGCCAAACAGGTGTAGACCAATCTTACCATGTTTATCACAGAGAGCACACTCACTTTACACTGGACAGCAGTGCTAAAGTGCCCAGAGTCCTAAAACCACCAACACCATGTCAGAAAAAAGGCTAGGAGAAAGGCAAAAAGTTTAGGGATGACCCTGCATAAAGGGCCAACTCCAACACAAGGGTATCGAAAAAAATGCTTGACACAGATCAATGGCGGTAAACCATTCTACTTCACAAGGGATTTGAAATACGATCACAGCTGGATTCGGTACCACAGGACATGGAATCACAATGGCGTTGACCTTTCGCAAGTTTTGGGCAATCCTATACTTGCCATTACACTTCTGCAATCCCATGATGGGTGAATTGCATGGACTTCCTCTAATCTCCTTTAGAATGCCTTGTGCAATCATGTACTCAATTACAGGTGTTATTCCCGCCACCGTTTCCGGGGTCAGGTTGTACTGCGGCGTTCTCAGAAATTCAGCATTTGGCTTAATCTGTGTCTTAACTGGCTCAACTCCTCGAATCATCCCTATCTCTTCTCCTGTGAAGTCCCACACCACAGGAGAGACAGAGTCTCTCAAGTCAAAAGGCAGCTCATCCACAGTTAACACAGGAAACATTTCTGCACAGAGATTTAGATTTGCCAGTTTAAAAGCAATGTCATCATCATTAGCCTGTAATTCTATTCCCTTGGGCGTGCAATAGATGGTACAATTCAACTTACACAAAAGGTCATGTCCCAACAAACAAGCTGGATTTGAATCGCATACCACAAACTGGTGTTGATCCTGGAATATTCCTATTCTTACAGGTAACTCATCTGTCAAAGGATTTGTCATTCTCTGGTTAGCAACTCCTACAACTTGGAACAATTGTTCAGAGAGGGGTAGGTTTGGGACTACTGCAGACCTCACAGTAGATGTTGACGGTCATCATCTGCCTCCACAAACGGTCCACACAGGTCTACCTCTAAGTCTGCTCCAAGAGCACAGTCATCCTCCCGCCTTGGGCACCGTCATTCTAATGGGTTTGGATCAAAATCATCAAAAGTCTCAATGAAAGGCAGTTGCTGATATACTCGGTTGCCCTGTAGAATTCTCGGGGTTGGGGTACGTGCACCTGCTGATTCAAACTCCCCCCATTCATGGATCTAGGTCGGGTCACAGTATTCATGACATCATGCACTTGTGCTATCTCTTCATCTTGGATCTGATTAGCTGGATTTGCTCAGCACTCATGCTTCCAATGCCCGATTTTGTGACAATAATGACAAGCAGTGGTCCTCCAAATCCGCTCCTGACTTAGGATCTGTTCCTCTTCCTCTTCCCTGTCCCATAGGGGCCGACATATTCTGGGTCCCCCCTTGGCTGTTCCCTTGTCTCTGACCCAAAGTTCCTCCATTCATCTGTGCCTGCTCTACCTTATCCGCATTTCTGAACTGTACCAACATTAGCTTGTCTTTCATCTTCCTATGCTTAGACTCTACTTCATCACCACAGTACCTGGCATAATGTAAGATTTCATCCACAGACTTATTTTGCCAGCATATCAAATGCTGTTGGATCATGAAGCTAATCTATGATCTCAATCCTAGCACAAACTTGGAAACAAACTGTCCCATATCCTTAGGGTCTAGGGTATCTAGCCCACTGTACTGCTTGCAGAAGTCTCTCATAGTAGGCATGCACTGACTCCTTAGGCTCTTGGGTGGTTCTATCTATCTTAAGCCAATCAATATCTTGTGGGGCATTGTATTTGATATGGAATGGTGCACCAGTAATCTTCTTATTCAAAATGACAAACCAAGCAGTTTTTGTGATAGCGTTTCGTTCAATTTTGTTACTTGAACTTCATCAGGGCTTCCACATATAAATAACTGGAGTATTTCCACTAAATCATACATGGAATAGTTGTGAAACTAGGATTCCTCCTCCTGGCCAGTTGGCGATATTTGGCGTGTGGACGGCATTTTCATTTCTGAGGTATCATTGATGGGGACATTCAACCCATGGCCATACGTATGTATTGATTACAAAATAAGGATTTATTGATGATATGTCCTCTAATATAAGGAGGAGGAATCCTAGTTTCACAACTATTCCATGTATGACTTAGTGGAAATTCTCCAATTATTTATATGTGGAAGCCCTGATGAAGTTCAAGTAACAAAATTGAACGAAACGCGTTGGCTGGATGTTTTATATGAAAAAAGACCAGAAAAGAAAAGAAAAAGGAATAACTATCACAAAAACTGCTTGGTTTGTCATTTTGAATAAAAAGATTACCGGTGCACCATTCCATATCAAGTACAATTTTCTATTCTGCGGATGCAGCTGTACCAAACAATGGCAGGTACAGGAATTGCTGTGCATGGGCATTTTTGACTAAGAAGAAACAGAAAGTGAGGTGCAATACCTATGGTCCGCCGTTGTGGTTTTGAAGTGGTTGGTTTGAACAAAATCTTGTAGGGGAACCTTAACCCCTTCCGTGCTTCCGTCGGCCATCGGCTGTCGCGAGCACTACCTCGCTAGTGCTGCGCACGTCCGTTGGCCGACGCGGCACCGCCCACTCTTTCAAACCGCCGCACCGCCGCGGAATTCGCGCCGCGGTTAAGCAGTTAAACTGCAACCATGTGATTACCTGCTCAAATTTTTTCATAACATTAGGTGAAGGGCCATGCGTGACAGGATCTCTTTCTGGTTCAGAAGGTGGCCAATACACAGCAATTTTACACACAGCCCATAAATCACTTGGGACCACAATATCAAACAAGGTATTCAAATCAATCCACAGCACTTTTGAAATTTTTACAAAGCGGTCGACTTGCTTGTACCATTCAGTAGGTTTCTCCCTCAGCAGAGGAAAATCATTTGTAAATGCTGCTAAATCACCCCTGCTCCAAGGCACATACCCTCTACTTGGTACCTCTCGCAATGGGTAAGCCTCCACTTCGCGGTCCCCCCTCCGGGAGGTGGCGTATCTCCTATCCCTTTCTTGACACTCTTCTTCTTAGACCACCTTTCTTCCCACTTGTCAAGCATGCTCCATGCACGTTTTCTATAACCAACTCCTGAATGTTTGTTTCCAACCCCATTATCCTTTTCTCTTCCAATTCCTGATCACTATAATTTAATCTATAATTTCCCTGTAACATTTTTGTTTTGGTCAGGTCCACATTATACCTCTGGGCCAATTCGGTCAGCTTCTCATGGGCTCGCCTTGCGTTCCGAGTAATATCCTTTGCCACAAAGAACAACTCATCCTGGTCATACAGTTCTATCCTTTCCAAAGGCAAGTTCCCATCAATTATCTCATCCACTTCTGCTTTTAATTTCACCACATCTAACAATTTTGCCTTAATTGCAGCCTTGATCATTCCCTGACTCAACACACTAGCCTGTCTTTCCCTTTCATAACTCTGGTTCCTCCGTCGATCTTCTGACACTGTGTTCTGCAAGACGTGCTGATCTCCAGAAGTTCCCTGACTCGTTCCCACCTCGGTATGCTTCCCATAGGTCCTCTAACTGGAGCTTCCCACATTCTCAAATCTGACTGGGAATTTGCCAATGAACCTGACCATACCGTATTAGACCCAACACGTGCCTTTGAAGGGTCTGCGGTCGCTGGCAATGGAGTGCCATCTTCCACAGGCACCAAAAATGGACCCTTCCCATCCATCGTGACGGTAAACACCGAATCTTTCACCCCGCATACCATCACCCCGCATACTATTATAACGCATCTACCATGACTCCGCAATGCCATTACAACGCATGGCATTACATTTCATATGCTTTTACCACGCATACATTTACAACGAAATTCGTGATAAATGCATGAATGGAAAAAGCATATGTGTTTTTTATATGTAAGTATAAGGTAAGTATGAGTATAGGGGTATATGTTTTGGGGTTCTGGGGAAATTATAGTGTAAAGTGTATTTTTGTGTTTTGGGGTGCTGGGGTATTTTTAGGGGTCAGGGTGGGTTAGGTTTTGGGGTGCATGGAGTATTTTTAGGCTTCAGGGTGCGTTTAGGTTTAGGGGTGCTGGGGTATTTTTAGGGGTCAGGGTGAGTTAGGGTTTTGGGGTGCAGGGGGTATTTTTAGGGTTCAGGGTGAGTTTAGGTTTTGGGGTGCTGGGGTATTTTTAGGGTTCAGGGTGCGTTTAGGTTTAGGGGTGCTGGGGTATTTTTAGGGTTCAGGGTGCGTTTAGGTTTTGGGGTGCTGGGGTATTTTTAGGGTGAAGGGTGCGTTTAGGTTTTGGGGTGCTGGGGTATTTTTAGGGTTCAGGGTGTGTTTAGGTTTTGGGGTGATGGGGTATTTTTAGGGTTCAGGGTGCGTTTAGGTTTTGGGGTGCTGGGGGTATTTTTAGGGTTCAGGGTGCATTTAGGTTTTGGGGTGCTGGGGTAATTTTAAGGGTCAGGGTGGGTTAGGGTTTTGGGGTGTAGGGGTATTTTTAGGGTTCAGGGTGCGTTTAAGGTTTTGGGGTGCTGGGGTATTTTGGGGGTTCAGGGTGCGTTTAGGTTTTGGGGTACTGGTGTAATTTTAGGGGTCAGGGTGGGTTAGGGTTTTGGGGTGTAGGGGGTATTTTTAGGGTTCAGGGTGCGTTTAAGGTTTTGGGGTGCTGGGGTATTTTTGGGGTTCAGGGTGCGTTTAGGTTTTAGGGTTTAGGGGCAATTTTAAGGGTCAGGGTGGGTTAGGGTTTTGGGGTGTTGGGGTATTTTTAGGGTTCAGGGTGCGTTTAAGGTTTTGGGGTGCTGGGGTATTTTTGGGGTTCAGGGTGCGTTTAGGTTTTGGGGTGCAGGGGTAATTTTAGGGATCAGGGTGGGTTTAGGTTTTGGGGTGCTGGGGTATTTTTGGTGTTCAGGGTGGGTTTAGGGTTTTATATATATATATATATATATATATATATATATATAAATAAAATAAATATATAAAAAAATCAAATAAAAAATTATAAATATATAAAAAAAAATATATATATAAAAAATATATATTATATGAAGGTAAAGCACTTTTACACAGTTTATGATTTCACCACGCATGCATTTGCGTTGTAAAGGCATGCGTGGTAAAGTCATATGCGGAGTGAAAGTTTGCGGGGTAATGGTATCGCGGGGTAATTGCATTTGCGTTGTGAAAAATGCGGAGTGATGGTATGCGGGGTGAAAGTATGCGGGATAACGTTGTATATTCATCGTGACATTTCCCCCTGAATCGATTCTTTCTCCCAATCCTGTCGGCTGCTGACTACTGCTTTCCCCTAAATTCAGATTGTACACAGAAACTACAGGTCCAATGGTGACTGGTACTGTAAGGGCTTCGGGTAACCGTATGGCAGCGTTGACTCCACTTGTCTCAGTCCCTCCAACCCCCGTTGAAATCTTTCCCACTGCTCTCGCACTAGGACCTGTCTGTGGCACATCCGTTCTTTCCATGCTCACCGAACTTGTGAGTTCTCGCTTCCCTCCTCTGAATGTGGATTATAGGGTGCAGGACCCTCTGCTAATAGTTTGTCTAACAGGCTGTCATCAGTGTCACTTCCATCATCCACATTCCTATTCTGAGTGTCTCCTTCCTTCACTAATAATGAGTACAGCCTCTCTCCCTCAATGGTGTCTACTCTCCACCTCTTTAACTGTGCATCCCATCATGCATCCTGATATGCCTTCATTGCTTTTTTCGCCCTTCCCTGAGATTTTTCCCTGTTCCTTGCATGCGCTGCATGCATCCAAGTATCTAATGCCTCAAACTTTTTTGGTCTAGGTGTGGGTCGTAATGAAGACATCACTCCCCTCAACTGGTATAATACGTCCAATCGGAATGACCCACAACAAGGAAAAGCCAAATCTCCCTCCTTCTCAGTAATCTTGTGCCAATTTTGAATCCAAACTATAGTATGGAGGCCTACATTCATTGCCTTGCAATGTGCCGGAGTATCCTCGGGCAGTGCTTCCTCACCCACTCAAGTTACTACACCTGTCTCTCCCCTGCACAAATCTCTTAGTACCCTAAAACATTGCGTTTTTAAACTGAATTCTTTTCTCTGACAAATTTCTTCCTTCAGCTTCCTGACTATAACCAGCCAATCCCAGTGCAGCATTACACCAATCAGCCTATCACAGCGCGGCACACTCTGACATCACCTTTTCCTCCTCACAGCAGTTCACCCTCCTTCACAATCACACCATAAACATTCACTCTCGCACTCATAAAACCCAAGTAACTGTCTGCCTTCCAAATGGCCAGACAGTTACAATAAGCTAAAACCAAGTAATTGTCTAGCTTCCTAAAAGATCGATAGAGTTCATCCACTCAAAAACATTCACACGACCTGCGCTGGCCACTCTAATCGCTGCGGTCTACCCCTGCGCATGAGGCTTTCCACGTGCGATTCTAACAAATGCACTCACACAAAGTTCCCTGTCTCGAGCAGGTCCTCGATAGTGCTCCACAACTTCCCAACAAACCAACGTCCAGACAATTACAACAAATTGGTGTTTCCTACACCGAAAATATATCCTGGGATCTTAGGCTACTCTTGAGCCCGATAAACCAAACCAAAACAAAACGAAACCTCTTGGACCGCGCATGCTCAGCCCGATAAACCACATTTACTCGACTGTCATCCCAACTCTGCAAGACATCACACAATCAAATCAGCGCAATCTAATCCATACATCCCTCTTCATACTCATGCCAATGTTCACCGCTGTCCTCGCCGCACCGTCAATCTTTGCTGTTCTCCGCCAGAGCCCGTCATTCTCCGCTCTCAATCATTGGACTCTATTTTTTGGGGCTTTATGGATCTAAATCTATTCTAGATTTTTCTAGATTCTCCCCTCACTTCAAGAGGCAACTATCCTACTCTGCTCCCAACTAATGGAGCCGGGTTCCATGTTTAAGACTTACTCTGGAATCCCTGGCCGATGGGTCTTTGTTGCCTGCTCGTAAGTGTGGAGGGAAGAGAAAATGATTAGCCAATTATACATTACCATTACCCATGACTCTAAAGGAACACAGACTCCTGATCCAAATTTTAGTCTATTTATTATAAAGCCAAGAAAAGTTGGACATACAGACACCTCAGTACAAGAGTGTACAAATACATGGGCACTATTACAAACCCAAATCTACGAATGAAATTTAGCCGGTGCAATATGCACAAAATGACCAATTCAAGAATCAGAGCACAAATAATTATAGAGACTACATCCAGAGGCTTCTTCATTTGCAATTCATAAACAAAAAGCATTAGTCTGTCCCTACACTACTGCTAGCAGGGCATCCCTACTTAACTTTTTCCCCAGGCAAGTCCCCAGAAAGGTGTCAGCACGTGAAGTCTTCCTAAGAAGCGCACTCACGTTAGATGGGTGGAGTAGCCTAGCTAGGGAGCTTGTTCTAAGATGCTCCCTTCTCTCCAGGTAAGGCAGAAGTCCCCGGCCTCTGTCCCTAACCCCAATACAAAAGTCGAAAATCACACCCCCAACACATCACGAGACCACCTCATCCAGTTAGACACCTCCTTGTAGGTAACTTTCCATGAAGCAATGGTGCTCTCCTGGCTCCTGTTCGATGACCTTGGTTCCCAGGCCTTCCAGACGAGAAAGACATCCTCCGACATTATAGGCTCCGCTTGTTCAAAGGCATCCTTTCCTCCCTATGTCTATCCCGCGCCTGAAACAAAGACGTTATTCTAACTAACGAGGACAAATTCTTGCACCTGCAACAGAAACGTGAAGAAGAAAAAATTCCACATACACATAAATTCTCATTAGCAAACAGGCCTGGGCGTAGTTGGCGGAGTTTCGCTACACGGTACTCCGCGAAGTGACAGAAAAACCTCCGCGGAGTTCTGCAAGTGGCGGAGTGCAGTGCAAACTGCCGTTCGTGCTGATCTTCCTGCCGCTAGGGTAGAAATTCTACCCAAGCAGCCGCTCGTGCTCTTCAAGTTACAGTTCGCGAGCGGGTAAAAAACTCCGCTGCACTACGCGGAGCGGAGTTTTCTGGACTCCGCAAGCTCTGCGGAGTGCAGAAAACTCCACCCAGGCCTATTAGCAACCTTCAATGTAAGAGTGTACAGGGAGAAATGAAAGTTAGGCCTACCAAATTCAGCTAACATAAGAACAGCACACACAATTGAAATACATGCATATGTGAACCATTAATATCCACACTTTATAGGAACATTAATATCAGAAACTTTCATTAATCATGAATACACTTTACACGTTTAAAATTTCATCTAAACACGCACATTACTACATTAATTCTTCGGGCTTACATGAAGAAAATACCTAATGCTTCACTTACACATTATTACAATACACAATCTAATAGCCTAATGTTAATCCAACAACAGATTATATGTGGATGTGAACTATCCGTGATTATAATGCACCCCTACTAATGAAAGAGCAGAATAGCGCTCTATGAGGAGTTACACACCCAAGATAACCCCTGCTCACCCCCTTGGTAGCTTGGCAGAGCAGTCAAGCTTATCCAAGAGGCAATGTGTAAAGCGTTTGCACAACACACACACATCAGTGACACACTAGGCACACCACAAAAAGAGACTCCACACAGTTGTATATAAAATATTACTTGAATTCTTCATAAAGACACATTAGACAACAATCACATAAATCACTGCGCCAGCAGGTGCTTGTCATGACGTCACATAGATCATAACTCACTCGGTAGTATATACATTTATACCACCACCTACATAAATCACTGTGCCACTAGGCAATTGTCATAAGAATGCATAAACATAGGCCACATTTAGGGCAATAGTCACTTGGTCATGAACCATAAGTCATTTTGCCAACTAGGCCATTCTCATGGCGATGTATTTAGTGCACTGAGTGATTACTCATAAGTAGCCCAGGTCACAACTACCTTGGCCCCTAGGCGGTAGTCAGAATATACCAATGCGTGCACTAAATGAACAGTGTGTAGATGCACATGTCACATTCCAAGGTAACAAACAACCTGTCTTCATAATGAGTACAGCACTTCTGCGCTTTTAAGGCATATCACCCATACAGCGGGGAGGGCTGGAGACTTAACTCTGCCTCCCGCATATGAAAACTTATTGAAGGGCAGCTGCCCGCGAACACACGTTGCAGCTGCTGCCGGCACATGGGAGGCGGTGACCTCCCAAAATGCCCCCCAAAGGTAGGTATCAACCATGAGTGGCAGCTGCCCGCGATTGCACTGAGGGGCTTCAGCCGGTGGGGGGACCTTGCCGGGTCCCCGCCCACCATAATGAAAAAGGGGTTTCTCGCCCCCAACAGGTATGCTCACTGGGGAGGCCTCGCTGGGCCCTCCCCTGCTTACACACAGCCCCACGGGGCTGCCCACGAGACTGCAGCGCAGTAGGAATGAAGTCAGGCAGCCCAGCTCCGGTTGTGGAGGCGTTTGCTGGTCCTGAGCCCTCGCAGGGCTCAGGTCTCACCTTCCTGAGCCCTTGGAGGGCTCAGGTCTCACCTTCCTGAGCCCTTGTAGGGCTCAGGTCTCACCTTTCGGCTTGCAGAGGAGCAGAGGCACTTCTCTGGCCTCCCACTCTGCTTGGGCACACAGCAATGGTCGCACCGCTAACAGACCCCGATCCTGGGCCTTCAGGCAGTGCTTTGTTGTAGATATGCGACTGCTGTCTCTCCCGGCAGCCGCATTGGTGCCTTCGCCCTTCTTCCTCGCTCCAGGACAGGCAGGGTGGGGCTGGGCTCCTTCTGCTACGGCAGTAGCATCGGCCCAGTTGCCACGGTAACGCGGGCTTCCTCCTTTGAAAGAGTTGGCTCCCTGCTGTGCAGCTGGTGCCTTGTTCCTCCCCTCTGCTCTCAAAGGGAAATGTCACTGCGCTCGCCATGCGCTTCCTAGGGCAATAAGAAGACAACATTGGAGCGCTCACCACACGCAGTTTCCAAGAAATCCAACAGGTAAGTCTGCACAATTTTACCAGGCACTAGTTACTGCTCCATAAAGAAATAGGATCGCTCACCACGCACTTTCCTGAAGTTTTTTTGTATCCCTGAGACTTCCAACAGGAGGCCAGCACACACAAGCCCTTGGAGAGTCTTCCCAAGTAGGATACCACAGCAGGGCAAAAAGAGTCAGTCCTTTTCCTCCACCAGACAGAAGCAGCAACTGCAGGCTATCCCACCCCTCACACATAAAAGGCAGCGCTCCTCACAGAGTCCTTCCCGTCTTCTTCTTGGCAGGGTCCTCTTGTTCCTTGAAGTAATCTAAAGTCCTGTGGTTTAGGTGTAATACCTATACCCTAAAATGTAATTGTTCTCTTTGTGTAAGGGTCTCTGAACCCAGTCCAAACCAGTCCTGTCCTCCCTGGTGCAGCATGACCACAGGAGGCAGAGACAGCATTGTGCAGAAGGAGACACAGCCTATTCAGGTGTAAGCAAAACTTATCCCACCACTCTAAATGCAGACCAGGTCTATTCAGCCCTGTGATGAGTCACCCAGGCAAGGCAGGGCACACCTCAACCCCTCCAGTGACTGTCTAGAGTGAATGCACATCTCAGCTCCTGTCACTCACACACCAGACGCTGAATACACAAACAGCCAGAGGCTCACAGAATGGTAAAGTAAGAAAATGCCCACTTTCTAAAAGTGGCATTTTCAAACACAGGATTTAAAAACCACCTTTACCAAAAGGTGCGTTAATAAATTCTGAGTTCAGAGAGCCTAAACTTCATTTTCCTATCTTGTCCTTATTGCAAGTTACACATGTAAAAATGTTACAGTGCAATCCCAATGATAAGCCTGTGGGACAGTTAGCCTTTCAATAGTGAAAAACTAGATACACAGTATTTCACTATCAGGACATGTCACACACACCAGTACATGTCTTACCTTTCACATACACTGCACCCTGCCCATGGGGGTACTTTGGGCCTACCTTAGGCGTGCCGTACATCTAAGGAAAGGGAAGGTTCGGGCATGGCAAGTGGGTGCACTTGCCAGGACAACATGGCAGCTCACAACTGCGTGCACAGACACTACAGTGGTAGGTCTGAGACCCATTTGTAGGGCTACTCAGGTGGGTAGCACAACCAGTGCTGCAAGCCCACTAGTAGCAGTTGATTTACAGGCCCTGGCACACACCGTGTATTTTACTAGGGACTTACCAGTAAATCAAATATGCCAATGGATAACATTATACAGAGAGCACTTGCACTTTAGCACTGGTCGGCAGTGGAAAAGTGTACAGAATCTTATAGCCAACGAAAACAGTGTAAAATAAATAGGAGGCCAAAGGAATCAGTTTGGGGATAAACCTGTCAAAAGGGCCAGGTCTAACACGCTGTCTCACCTCTGTCTTTCTACTTCACTTCTTTTCTCTCTGTACCACATCTCTCTGTTTACCCTTCACTCCCTTTCTTCCTTCCTCATTACTATTTAACTGGTGTGCTATTGTGTATATCTCCTCATTGTGTCCATCTCTTTACCTCACCACAGCCTACCTGGCATCTCTTACTACCTCACCTCTCTGCCTCTGTCTAAAGCACCTCTCCATCTTACCACTCTCTCTACCTCACCACAGCCTACCTTGCATCTCTTACTACCTCACCTCTCTGCCTCTCTCTGCCTCTGTCTAAAGCACCTCTCTGTCTTACCACTCTGTAAGGATCCAAGGACATAAAGTACTTCCAGAAAAGACTTTATTCAAATACGACATTCCCAGCTGAGCTCAATGCTCACCAGCTCCTCCAGTTATTCTCCTGAACATTACTCCCCAGAGCTGACATAACATTCTATGATGTCAGCTCGGCAAGTCTTCACACATCTTCCCCCTTACAATACTTTGAACAAGAAAATCACATTTGTAGATCAAAAATCACAAAACAACCACAAAGTAACAATAATAAAACTACAGAATTGTATACACAATACAATGTCACAATAGATTGATTGAAGAGCGTACATAATAAAGCACACATGCAGAGCATTATCTCATAACCTTACACACATCACCTAAACTTCTCGTAGCACCATTCTCCAAGACCACCACATTGCGTTTGACTTCTTTCACTCTGCATGGGGTAGAGTACTTACTTTCTCCTTTGGAGACAACATTTCTTTTCCTCACAACCACCCAATCACCAGTTCCAACATTACATCTTCTGACGCCCTTTCTTCTGTTGTAATATACTAAATGTTTTCCTTGCGGCCTTAGAACTCTTCTTTTTTTTTATTCTTCTCGATCCACCACAACATTCCCCACACTACTCAACCACACAGAACACTCCTTTGTACTTGCCAACCTTCCTTTTAAGGAAACAAATGGTGAAACACCTGTCACGGAATGAGGAGCCATTCTATGCGCCCACATCATTTTCTTCAATTCCTTCTTCCATGACAAATGATTAGCTAGAGACAGCTGTATGTTCTTCATCACTAAACGATTCACTCTCTCCACCAACCAGTTAGCTTGAGGTTGGAAAAGAGCAACTCTCTCATGTGCAATTCCCATACCAGAAAGATATACTGTCATTTCCTTAGATACGAACTGCACCCCATTATCGAATACAATAGTTTTCGGTATTTCTTCATCCACAAAAACTTCCTGATAAATCCAATAACAGTTGATGTGTTCACCTCTGTCACTGTCTTGATGGCAAACCACTTGGAGTGGTAATGTACTAAAACTATGATGAATCTGTCCACTGTTCCCAACCTGGCTATGGGTCCCAAGAAATCAATAGCTAGCTTTTCCCAGGGCTTGTCAGGAGAACTTAACACCTCTAATGGAGGCTGTCTGATCACCTTGGTCTTATCACTATTAGCACATGGCACACAATCTTTTACTCTTGCCTCCACATCGTGATCCATACCAGGCCACCAAAATGATTGCCTCACCTTCCTTTTCATGAGACCCCGCCTAGGGTGACCATCATGAATAATGTTGAGAATCCTAGCTTGAATACTCTTGGGAGGAACAAATTGACTTCTTCTTAATTTCCCATCCACAATGTTCAACTCATCTCTGACCTTGAATTATTCACGCATTTCCTCCCTTTGTCCATCCTTGTCTTCCCACCCACACACAACTTTCTCTTCCACTTCCTTCATCACATCGTCATTTTACCTTGCAATCACCCATTCACTTCCCACAATGACTAACTCACCATCGCTAAAGACTTCCTTGCTAGAACTCACTTCCGCAACAATTTCTTCATCCTCCACTGGCATTCTTAGTAGATAATCTGCCACCACATTCTTGCTACCCTTAATAAATTCTTTTTCAAAATTGTATTCCATCACGGATAACAACCATCTAGTAATGCGTGGCGTTACACTTCCTTCCAAGCCTCCTCCACCTTTGAAAATATACGTTAAGGGCTTATGATCGGTCCTCAATTTGAAAGGAATTCCCCACACATAGAATCTGAAACAATTGATTCACCAGCAACAGGCCAAAGCTTCCCTCTCAATTACAGAGTAAGTAGTTTCCGCTCCTTGTAGTAACCTTCTGGACGCAAACCCAATCACATTCTTCACACCATCCTCAATCTGTGTCAGAACTGCACCGATTCCCACCTTGCTAGCATCCATAGTAATATATGTTTTTCTTGATACATCAAAATGTCCCAATGTGGGAGCATGGACAATACTCTTCTTTATTCTTGAAAATGCGCCCTCACACTCTCCAGTCCAGTTAAACTCCACACCCTTCTTCATCAACCTTCTCAAGGGCTCAATAATCTCTGTAAAAAGTTTTACAAACTTCGCACAGTATTCTGCCAAACCCAGAAAAGACTTTTGCTCATCCTTGGTGTAAGGCCTGCACGCATTCTGTACTGCTATTACTATACTCTTCTTTGGACTTATGCCTTTAGCACTGATGGTATGTCCTAAATATGTCACTTCCTCCCTCTTGATCTGACATTTCGCTTTTTTTACAGTCAGACCATGTTTTTCTAAATTCAACATCACCTCCTTAAACAACCTGTCATTGTCACAATCATCCTTCACACAACAAGTACATCATCTTGAAAACATAGGACATGGTCTAAGTTCCCAAAAATACTCTTCATCACTCTTTGGAAGACTGCTGAGGCCAAAGCAAGCCCAAAGGGCATTCTTTTGTAGTGAAATGCACCCAAGGGAGTAACAAAAGAGATTAGATGTCGTGACTCTTCATGCAGATTGACCTGATGGTATGCAGAGGACATATCTAGGACGTTAAACACAACCCCTTTACCCTCCAAGGTTAATATTTCTGAGATATTGGGTAGTGGTTGCCTATCCACCCAAATACATTTATTCAAGTCACGCAAGTCAATGCATAACCAAATTGTTCCTCCTTCCTTTGGTACCACCACAATCGGAGCAAGCCACTCTGAAGCCTCAATGGGCTTGATGATTTGTTGTTCCAGCAGTCTATCTAGTTCATCCTTCAAGGATTGTCTCATCATGTTGGGAATATTCCTCACTTTGTGTACCACCGGCCTTGTCCGATCTTTTAAAACAATCTTGTGTGAAAACCCCTTTAATAAACCCAACTCATCAGTAAATACTTTTGGATACTTTTTAACTAAGTCCATATGATCTCCTTCGTTGACTTCTACCACTACATATTGTTCAGCTAACATTACCGGTTCCACAGCATTAGGATGGATGGCTATGCCCAGATCCCTTTGATGACACCATCCAAGCAAATCTGATCCATAGTCGGTGACATATACCCTTCCATATACATTGCTGCTTTTAAAACTGATAGTAACCCATCTCATCCCTAAGATCTCTAGTTTCCTTCCTGCGTATCCCACTGCTTTTATATCAGACTTGGATAGTTGACAAATATTAGCACAGTTCCATTTACTCTCATACATTTCTTTAGAAATAAGGGTGAACAAACTTCCAGAGTCTACCAATACCTCTACAGGTAGCCCATCCAAGAGAACACGACAGTGCGGTTTCTCCAACTTGTCAACACTTTCCAACTTTACTCCTGGTATTCTCGCCCTTGGATCCTTGTCATCAGTCTCTTTTTGTGCCTCTACAGTCAAAATTATTTCTTGAACATTGCCGCAAATGTCCTCAACTTCTTGATCAACTTGTTGAACCCTTCTTATTTCCCTGATTTCAATATTCGTTCTGCACACTTTTGCGAGATGTCCTTTTTTCCCACACTTCCTGCATACCACATTTCTAGCTGCACAGATTGTACTAGACATGATGTGGCCTGGAGAACCACATCGAAAACACTGTATCTCTCTCCAATGCGTACTTCTTTGTTTCATCTCTACTTCTCCCTTACTTTTCTCCTCAGTCAACTTTTTTGTATCATTATTTCTATCATAACTTTTTTTTACTGCTTGCACTTCCCCTACCCTCAGCAACAATGCTGTCTTTTTTTTCATTACCATTTCCATCCATCTCCTTCAACCACATCGCTGTATGTTCCATACCTTTGGCAATTTGGATTGTTTCTTCTAAATTGTGATCTTTCATTAACAACCTTTCTTTGAATCTGTAATTGTTGGTGCACCGTACTATCTGGTCTCTAATAGGAGAATCTGCAAGCTGTTCAAAGCGACATGACAACGCCAATCCTCTCAAGGTTGCAACATAAGATGCTATGTCTTCATCCACCCTCTGCACGCTGGAGAAAAATTTATGCCACTCTAGAACCAAATTAGTTTTAGGAGTAAATTGGATATCTAATATCTGCATAGATATTTCGAAAACATTGGTAGGTTGCCCATCGCCCATTCCCAATGATACCTCCGGTAAATCTTCATAAATTCTCCTCCCTTCAATACCTTAATGGTGAAGCAAAATTGCTTGGCGTCTTGGTGGACTATAGTGATCTCCACCAATAGCTAACATATAGGTAAGAAATAATTTCTTCCACTACTTCCACGGTACTGGTGGATCACCAGGAGAAGCTAGAAAAGGTGGGGGCGAAGACATAGCTTGATCAGCCATCCCTGTAATAAATTCAACACAATAAACTAAAACAATAAGTTAAAGTAAAAGGTTAAAGTAATAATCCAATATAATAAATTAATATAACAAATTACCACAATAAATTACCCAATCCCCACAAAAATGGTACTTGACATCTGGGACAAGATCGCGATCCCCAGAGGGCTGACAACCTTTCCCTCTCCCAACACGCCTATTGTCCGTAACCCCAGATCCCATCCGCGTTGTCAGTGTAAGGATCCAAGGATACGAAGTACTTCCAGAAAAGACTTTATTCAAATACGACATTCCCAGCTGAGCATTCTATGATGTCAGCTCTGCAAGTCTTAACACACTCTCTCTACCTCACCACTTGGTGGACAGTCACCCCGCCCTCTCTCTCTGCTCCCTCTCCCTATTTCTAGCTCTCTCTAGCACTATACCTCACTCTAAAATCTTACACATCTCTCTACCTCTCTTCCCCTGCCTACCTTCCTCTTTCTACTCTGTTTGCTTCTTTCTGGCTATCTCATCTTTTTCTCTTTGCCTTTCATCTTCCTTACCTATTGTCTACCTCATCTCTACCTCGACTTTTCTTCACTCTCTGATTCACCTCCCTCGCTGTGCAATTCTCTTTGCCTCTCCATCCTTCTTCTGTGTTTGTGTCCTCCGGTTTCTCTTACTCTGCAGGGGTGGCGGTCTCTATCCAGCCAGTGAGGTGTGCACACTGACAGCAGAGATGCGGGGAAGAAAGAGGAAGAAAAGTAAGGAGAAAACTATTAGATTTCACCAAGTAGAATGGTGAAAATGCTAGGAGGAGTGCTTTGATTTTCCCTCTTGCAGCAAGAATCCAGATGGGGGATTTATTTGTGATTCCAAATGTCCAGCTACTAAAGCTAGGTTTTAAGTGGTATGTGCTTGTATCTCATTATATTATTATGCACAAGTTCACTAAACGTCCACGACACACCCCTAACATGCCTTTCCTACATTGGGATGGGGAAGTCGGTTAGACATTAAGGGCCTTGTTTATGAGGCCCCTTGTGCCCCCGGAACGTCACTTTTTCTGCGTGATATTTATCAGGCAGCACTAAGCCACTTTTTTTGGCTTATTGCTGCCTGATAAATATCGGTCCTTTTAACGCAGTTTTCTGTGTTAAAGGGGTGAGCAATGGGTGTTGCTGGGGGCGTTCTCAGCAACATCAATGGCTTTTTGACACTGCCCCAGATTTACGAGAATTCGTAAATCTGAGGCAGCGCCAAAAACTTACGCCTCCCCAGGGGAGGTGTAAGGGAGGCACACTAAGGAGAAATATCTTTATTTCTCCTCGTTTTTCCTTTTTCTATGTGTGCTGCATTCCCTTCCTGTTCAAAAATAATCATCCCCGCAACGCAGGCAACCTTGCACCATGGTGCAAAGGTGCCTGCGTTGGCGCATGGCAGCCCATTGTGCATAGATACGGTGCATTCCTGCCCTTTTCTTTTGCTGTAGGGCAGTGCAGCAGGAAGGCCTGCTGCGCTGCCCTATGGCAAAACCTCATAAATGAGGCCCTAAATTCCTCATAAAATAATTGCTGCAAGACAAAAAAATATCTAGATTCTAGCGCAAAGAGAAATGCACTTATCAATGCTTGTTCAAGCTTTCTTAAAGTGCCTTTTGGCTGGCAACGCTGGGCAGCGGATTTCGTGTGCACCTGTTTCTGAGCGTTTAACTATGGGTTCTAACTCAGTGGGTAGAGCTGAGCTGGGTTGACGCTGAGTTGGGTAGACACTGAGCTGGGTAGATTGGCTTTAGTCCTCAGACCAGGGTACATACCCTAGGAGCTCAGAGCAGACACAGGTCTCACTGGTCCAGCCTTACGCTAAATCCTGGTGACAAATTCAGTATTGAGTCTGCTCCTGACAAACCAGACATCCTAACAGCTCCCCATCTAATTCTGGGAAAATCAAGGATTACTCAGGGATATGTATTATTCTAGAGTGCAATGAATAGTTACCATTTATGACAATCACCAGCAATGTATTATCACAGGCAAGTATTAGAAATGAAAGCAACAAGAAAATGCCTAACATCATATCTAGGAACTAGCAGAACCTAACATTCTATTTGTTGCTGAGTCATTTAAATGTACTAAGATCTTTGCAGTCCTTTCCTCAGGCTGTCTCAAGGAAGGAGTAAAATCCCTTTTGTTTTTAGGAATTCAGAGTCTACTGGCTAAATAACTTGTCAGTCCGTCTTAGTGTCCCACAGCAATAGATTGTTCTCTCCGCCTAATGGTAAAACCTGGAGGGTTTACAGACGAGTGCATTAGTGAACAAAAATGTGTAAATGTTCTTACTTCCAACACTGTTCATGTCAAAACATAATATTGGCCTCTACCTATTGTTCCTACATAAAGGCATTAGAAATAATAACTCACATATACTTACCTTGTATGCAATCATATAAAACATTTTGAAGCAACAAAACGATCACAAATTATGGAACACAAAACATATTGTGCTTCCGTACAAAGGGCAGGGGCCTGACGTCTTAGGCCACAGTCCACGATAAATCACTGATAAATGCTTCAGGTAGTCAATGCCTCATCCAGAGAGAAGCTTCAGGTAGAGCTAAGTGTGCAGGTTTATCATACTGATGGATTCTGAAACCAGTATCGACCAGCAGAAACTGAAGTTTACCGGTAGGTGGATTGAGCTTTGGGGAATGCCAGAAGACTGGTGCCAACCATGATAGGATGTCCTTAAAGCCCACTCTGGATGAGAGCGTCAAGCAGTGCTTAGTAGTTGACGGTATCAAAAGCAGCAGGGAGGTCGAGCAGGACGTTGTCCGTGATCTGTTATGTTATGTTGTTATGTTATGTTATATAAACTTCTAACGCGCACAGATACTCCGAGGAGTGTCCCGGCGCGAGCCTGAAAAGGGTCAGAGTCAGAATCAAAAGACAGAGCTAGAAAAGAAAAGTTTTCAGCTTTTTCTTAAAGATCAAAGGATCTTTGACGCCCCGTAAGGCCAATGGCAGAGCATTCCATGCCAGCGCATAATCCACTTCTATGAACTCGTCTCAGGGCTCCATTGTTGCCTTAATCCAGACGAGTAATCCTGCAACAGGGTGGTATTTTACTTTGTATCAGTTTGGTGACAGTCTTCTCCTTGACCTTCCCAGTGAATGGCATCCAGAATTCTGAGAGGTCATCCAGTCACTGCAGGTTTTCTTCATGAGTCGCAGAATCTGTAGGGTCTTGTGAGAGTCCAGAAGATGCCTTGTGGGAGTGAGGTATTTTGCTTGCTGAGCAGTGGTGTCAGAACTTTACCTGTGATACTGTTCACAACAGATATGGGGGTGAGTCTTGAGGGGGTCTAGAAGATGCCTTGTGGGAGTGAGGTATTTTGCATGCTGAGCAGTGGTGTCAGAACTTTACCTGTGATACTGTTCACAACAGATATGGGGGTGAGTCTTGAGGGGGTCCAGAAGATGCCTTGTGGGAGTGAGGTGTTTTCAATGCTGAGGAGTGGTGTCAGAACTTTACCTGTGTGACCCTTCACAGCAGATATGGGGGTGATGCCGTGTTTGTTTGAGGTGTCCTCTTGGGAGCTCAGGAGATACCTCGGATGTTGGTGGAGAGGGTGATCAGGTATAGAGGTAGTCCATTTAGATGATATAATGTACATGTCTCGTGGAGTGGTTTAGTGGTGACTCTGGTGACAAGACCTGCCAAAAACAAAGAGAATACTCACCTTTGTGGTAAGCATACTGTGAAAGCAGGATTTACGATCAACCTGAGAAAAGCTTTCTGTAATGCACTATTAACACTGAACTCTCAAAGATGAAGAACAATTACTGACCTGCTCATATGCAACTTGTTTAAATCATTCATGTGGTTTAATTTTCATCCAAATGTGACACAGCACATTCACACCACAAATAAACAAGTTGTGGGCAGTAGTCAGGCATTTTGAGAGAAACATTATGTCATTCCTAAGAGTAATGCAATGAACTTGGTATTTAGGCTGAAGGCTAAGGGTCTCATTTAGTGTAGGGCCCCTTCTAGAGATCCCTCCTGTGTCAGCAGGAGTTTCTTAGACAAAGGTGCAGCCACTGGTGCAGCAGACGCCCTTTCGGTAAAGCTGAATGCTAAGGGGGCCGCCATGTTGTTTTGGCCTGCTCTGTATTTTTTAGCACATTTATTGGTTATTCAAGATAGCAATCCATTGCTGGATGGGTTTTGTAGTCCCAAAGCCCATTGGATTTTCACCATACCATCATGGCAGTGTGGCAGTTTTCTAGGTGGGATCAAAATCAACTCAGCAGTTTCCGCTGTACCTTTCTTTCTGTCAGGTATTTCCTACTTTGTATTTGAAAATGAAAAATGCAATGGCCCTGATATGCAGCGAGTAACAAGTTTGCTACCGCCAAGTGGGGGCTCAATGCTTATTTTACCTAGTTCAGTCCGCCATGCCTTACACCCTGGACCCAGCTCAAGCAGTGAAAATTAGCAATTGAAATACTACCCAAAAAGGCTGGACTTCCTGATGCAACATTAGCAGCCTTGTGGCCATTGACTGACCACTGGCAGAGCCGGTGGAGGCCTTATCGACAGTCAGTGGTTTATCCACCTCAATATGAGGCGGGAGCCTGTAAATTTGGCAGGCGGGATCACTGGGTGTGATCAGCAGGGTGGGAGCAGCACTGCTCCCACCCTGCTGGATCATAGTTCTATCTCTAGCTCCATATCGCCAGCGCCTGGATACCCTCACTGGTGACAAGCAGCGCTCTACAAATCTACCTTACATTACATTGCCATGCCAGAGCGAGGTGAGATGCGTATATGCAGTGAAATGTCACCCGACTACAATAAAGGATTAGTTACACTTGTGCGTTATTGTCTTACGATAGGTATTAGCCCAGAAGCAGTCTTTCAACAGACACTGCTAAGGGAAAGCTTCCCTTGAGATTGAGAAATCATAACTGCTCAGTTCAAAGCGCAATACCATATGCAGGTACCTCTAACAGGATGCAATGCATGCCAGGCATTTCAAAATGCAAATTCGTCTACAGGAAAGACATCAATGTGGTTCCTGACCTGTGTGAATGATAGTGAACGTGCTGGGCAAGGGCGGACAAAGGTCTAGGGGTGGGCCCTTTGAAATAGCCATTAGTAGTAAACCATGAAATGACCAGCAGCAGATATGAAATCCAAGTTTAATACACCTGAATCATACATTTCTGCCATATATACAGTGGTATATGTTGGGTTTTGAAATGAGGTTAAAGGATGAAGTTAGCAATTGAGCAGGGCTTGTGGAATAATTTTCAGAGTGGTGATGCTGCCATCAATGTTACATCACTGAAGTCGTAGGGATTGTGAAAACTCCAAGCCTCACACAAAGAACAAGTGTAGCAAATGAGCCACGCCCATTCAGCAGGAGAGTGGTGAGGGTGTGGTATGTAGTCAATGGTGTATTTTGGAGCACACTCTTGCAAATATATTCCTAAAGCATCCTGAGGTAGAACTCTGCCATTTACAGACAGCACATTTTCCACTAAAATGGCAATACAATTCGTACTGACATGCAGTTTACTGACAAAACTATATAGCATGCAAACAATAATGTTTGAAAATGAGGTTTCAGCAAGTATTTGTCATTTGCACATCACCAAGTAAAGTGTCTTGAATTGTTTTGATTCTATTAAAATCTTTGTTTCCATCACAGTTAAGAATTACAGAAGAAAAGTGTGCTTCATTTGTGCTTTCCTAATGTTTAATGAGTTTTCAAATATTTATAAAGTTCATGCTAGAAAAAAACTGACATCCTACAGCTTTTCATTTCACACTATGTGTTAGACCTGGCATCCTTGGCGTGGTTTTCCCCTGTATTTTTGCCTCTGCCTCCTGTGTGCTGGACCCTGTTTTTGCTGGTCTAGATGTTTTGGGCACTTTGCCACTGCTGATCAGTGCCAAAGTGCAAGTGCTCCCTCAGTAAATTGTGCCTATGGATTGGTGTTTCCAAGATTGGCTCGTTTGACTTACTACTATGTCTCTAGTACAGTGCACTGTGTGTGCCCTAGGCCTGTAAGTCAAATGCTGCTAGTGGGACTGCAGCGCTGATTGTGCCACCCACACAAGCTTAGTATAGAAAACAATGTCCACCGTGGGTCTCTTTTCAGAAAACACAGCAACTCTCTTACTTAAATTCGGGGAAGCCCACCATTCAATGTATTATTCCAAAAGCCAGGTGGTACCTACACACTCTGGTGATCTATTAGACAACTGTAAGGGTGAACAAAAAAATCACAACTCTTATATAGAGAGAGACTGACAAAAGGTTTCTGTGGAAATTATTGGTGTTATTACAACAATGTTTTATATGCAGGTAAAATACTAATGAATAGTGCAAGTGCAGGCAACGCAGTGCTCAAGTGTGAAAAACATATATCGAAATACACATACGAAACAAGATATAAAAGATTCACTGGTTATGTTATTTACAAAGCGTTAACATGTGTATATTCCATGATTTTTACATTCTGTGTTTGAAAATACCACTTTTAGAAAGTGGGTATCTTCTTGCTTAGCCATCCTGTGTGCCACTGCTGGTTTTTGAATTGGCTGTCTGGCTTTGGAGTGACAGGGGCTGGGGATATGCATTCACTATAGACAGCCACTGGGGGGGGGGGGTTGAGATGTGTCCGGCCTTTCCTGAATGAGTCAGGGCTGTGCTGAATAGACCTGGGCTGCATTTAGAGATGGGGGAGGAGATTTTCCTTTCACCTGAATGGGCCTGGTCTGGCTTACACAATGCTGTCTCCACCTCCTGCTGGGAAACTGGACCAAAGAGGACAGAACTGGTTTTGACTGAGCACAGAGCCTCTCTGCCACCAGAGAACAAAGGAAAATGCTTTATAAATATTGGGGCCCAGACCCCAGAACTTTAGATCATTTCTGGAATTCAAGAGGAACCTTTGCCAAGGAGAAGAGCTGGAGAAACTGAAAGAAAAGTACTGCCCCTTTGCAGTGTGCTTCCTGGGGTTGGCCTGCAGTGTCTGTTTCTGCCAAGGAAAGGACAAGGACTTTGCTGTGTGCTATGTACCCTGCTTGAGGAAGATCTCCAAGGGCTTGATGTTGAGTTTGCCTCCTGTTCTGAAGTCTCAGGGACACAAAGACATCACCACCAGCTCCCCTGAACTTCCTTGCTGGGAGGTCTGACCTGCCAAGAGGTGCCTGTTGGTGAGTTAGGCCTCTGGAGATTGTTCCTGCTGTTGGGAGCTGGAAAAGAGATGCAACTACAAGAAGCGCAACGCATCCGCACCTGTTTTATAGTGCATCACTGACCTGCGGGAAGAATATCCACGCATCGACATCCTGCCGCACAAGAAACCGACGCAACGCCTGCCCGCTGCTGGAAAAATCGCTGCACGCCACATCGAGTGCACCGATCTACAAAGTCCGAGATCACCGCACCGATTCTGATGCAGGCCATGCTGTGCGGCTGCAAGAACCAACGCATTGTAGGACTGCGGCTGGAGAGGCCAACGCAGCGCTGTTGCCACCACTGCCGCATCGAGAACCGACGGATCCCAGATCCCCACGCATCGCACCGGGGTACCAAATCTACAAGGACACCGGGGCCGCAGTAAGAAACCCACGCATCACCTCCCCGCACTGACGCATCACCTTCGCTTCAGTAAGGAACCAATGCATCACCTTCCCTGCGCGTAAAGAACCAACACATCCCCTTCCCTGCGGCTGTTTTTGTTTATGATTGTGACGCATCCAAGGTATTTTGTTTTAAAAGTGTTGCATCTACAGTTTGCTATGGACAGAACTGTTTTTACCTTCTAAGAATCCCATTTTGATTATTGTATGTTGGATTTTTGTCGTTTTTGTCTTGTTTGGTTCAAATAAAGATTACTTATTTTTCTAAACTGGTGTGGTATCCTTTTGTAGTGTTTTCACTGTATTGCTGTATGTGTGCACAAATGCGTTACACACTGTATCTGAGATAAGCCTGTCTGCTGGTGCCAAGCTACCAAGGGGGTGAGCAGGGGTTATTTCAGAAGTGTATCCCCCTTACCCTGACTAGGAAGAAGGGTCCCTACTTGTACAAAGGTGCAAACCATTGCAAACTAGAGACCCCATTCCTAACATTGGTGGTCAGCGGTGAGGATCTGGACTTGCATTTGTGCCTTACATACAGCGATTGGTATAGTGCAGACCATTACGCAACCAGATACTATTGGTGAAACGTTTTCTTTTGGAATTTTTTGCAACTTGAGAACTGCCAATTTTCACCATGACAAAACCAGCATCAATTGCATCTGTGGATATTGAATTTGAAGAGGATAGGGTGGAAACCTACACTGTGCCACAACTGAAAGTCATCTGCAAGAAATTTGAAATCTCAGTAAGAGGCCTCACCAGAAAGAAGGAATACCAAAAGGCGCTAAGGGCATGATTGGAATCAAGGAAGAGGATGTAGCCTTATGGCTAGAGCGGTCGACCTCGAAGCTGGGAAACCAGGTTCGAGTCGCGGCAACAATGCTCAACATCCTGTGATTCTGGGCAAATCACTTAATCTCCCTGTGCCTAACAAAATGAATGTGTCCTTGTGTAACGAAACTGGTGCTCATGTAAAGCGATCTGATACCTGATATCTTCGGGTCTAGTTTGCGCTATATAAAACTCTACAAAAAAAAAAAGGAATGCCAGTGAGCATACCAAGGAACCTATGGTGGAGGCAGAGAATTTAGATGGGCAGCAGGGTGGGCTATTGGGTCTGCCTGAAGGAAGGGTACCTTCCGGGGGGGCAGCAGTATGTCTTCAAAGGGGCTGTCTCCAGAGGAGATGGAGGACAGTGGGGGAAGCAGAGTGCATGAGATGGAGCTTGCTAAGCTCAGGCTGGGGAAGGAGGATAAGGAATTGGAGTTAGAGAGGCAGAAACTGGTCCTGGAAGAAAAGAGGATGCTCTTAGATAATGAGAGAGGTTTGAAGGAGCTGGACATAAGAGCCAAGAGTGTGGAGTCCAGTTCAAATGGTGGCAGCTTGTCGTCAGTGCCTGGAGAAGAGAGGGTATACATCCCTAAGGAAGTGATCAAGGATTATGTGAAAAGTGATGACATTTGTCAGGGGTTCGGGGGGTATAAGGTAGCAATGAGGTCCCACAGAATCCCTGAGAGAGACTGGAGAGCAGGGTTGTAGAGCCGCTTCATGGCAGAGGGGAGGGATACCTTGTTAGCCTTACCAGAGGAGGATAAGATGGTTTATGCTCCTATGAAGGAAGCCTTAATCAGGAGATATGGCTTGACCCCAGAACTATATAGGCAGAAGTTAAGGGCCTGTAAGAAACTTGAATCACACACTTGGGTGGAGTATGTTGCCTACTTTTGCAGAGCACTGGATGGTTGGGTGAAGGGTAGCCAGGTAAATGATTTTGAGGGGCTCTATGATTTGAGGGCATGGGAGCACTTGTCTGCTAATTGTTTTCCAGAGCTACTCCAGCACTTGATTGACAGCAAGCTGACTGGCCCCAGGTAGCTTGCTGTGGAGGTGGACAGCTGGGTCAGCACCAGGGTCCACAAAGGGCATGTGGGAGACTCAGCCAAGGGGGGGCAGGGTTCCCAGCAGAAGAGTGGGGGGGACAAGGGTAAACAAAAGGAGTTCCAAAAAGGGCCACAAAGTAATTCCCGAGGGAACCAAGGGAAAGGTTCCCTGCCCCCTGGCGGTAAGAAACCATGGGTCTCTTCAGGTGAGCCTGCATAGAAAGGTCCCTACAAGTGTTATGCTTGTGGTCAGGTGGGTCACTTCATAGGGGATCCAAAGTGTCCCAAAGCCACCACTGCACCCACTGGTGCACCACCCCATGGGTTGACTAGTGTAGCCTTGGGGGAGAAGTTGGGTTCCCAAGGAGGGTGGGAGCCAGCAGAATTGACCCTTATCTCACTAGGGGACAGTGAGATGGTCCCAAGGACCCATCTGCCCGCTAACACTAAGAAATACGGGCAGTGGGTGACCATTAATGGTCATAGGGAGCAGGCTCTGAGAGACACTGGAGCCAGTGGGACAGCTGTCAGTTGTTGGCTAGGGTCTGAAGAGCAGGTGGTCCCCAACGCATTCTACCCAGTAGTTGCCGCTGACAATTCAGAGTGCCTCTGCAAAGTGGCACAGGTTCCCTTTGAGTGGGGGGGTCTCAGGTACCTTGAAAGTAGTGGTGAGACCAGCCATGCCTGTTGACTGTCTGATTGGAAACGACCTGGAGAATTCCCTTTGGGAGAAGGTAGAGCACAGGTCTCATCTGGAGATGTTGGGTCTGCCTGAGAGGCCGTGGGTGACCACTCGGTCAATGACAGCCGTTAAGGGCAATCAAGAGGACCTGGAGCCTGAAAGAGTGGCCCAGGTGCCTGCCAGAAAGAGAAGAGGCAGGGGGTGCGGGAAACCGGCCCCTGAAGTTCCCACAGTCCAGGAGGAGGCAAACCTTGAGGTGGATGCCCTGGAGCCTACAGGGGAGCAAGTGGCCAAACTGGGGGACCTGCCTAAGCTGACCCATTAGCAGCAGGAGCGCGGCCCCTCCAGGGAGGAATTCTGCAAGGAGCAGCAGGAATGACCTTCTCTTGTT
Source organism: Calotriton arnoldi (assembly GCA_963921515.1). NCBI lineage: Eukaryota > Metazoa > Chordata > Amphibia > Caudata > Salamandridae > Calotriton > Calotriton arnoldi. The sequence continues at coordinate 7,939 of CAWUFW010015774.1, read as the reverse complement.
GATTTGCGGCAGCAGGCTGTAAACTAGGCAGCAGGTGATCAGTCCGGATCACATTGAATCTACTGGGAGAATGATCTCCTGTATAGTGAGCCTAAGGTTGCTGAGCCTGGGTCAGCCTGTGTGCTGGTGGTACCCCAGTGCTTCAGAGCATTCCTACTGGATCTGGATCATGATGTGCCTTTGGAAGGGCATTTGGGGTAGGACAAGACCTTTGAAAGGCTTGTCACCCACTTTTACTGGCCCCCAAGTGCGCACAAACTCTGGCATGCATTGTAGGTCTTGCCAGACTTGCCAGGCAAGTGGTAAGAGTGGGAGGATGTGAAAGGCTCCTCTCTAACCTTTTCCTGTAGTTAGCACCCCCTTTGAGTGGGTGGGTATTGACATTGTGGGGCCTCTGGATCCCAAGACAGCCATGGGCAACATGTTCATCCTTGTCTTGGTGGACCATGCCACCCGGTAACCCGAAGTTATTCCTCTCCGGACCACGACGACCCCCTGGTGGGCCGGGTGTTGATGGGGATCTTTTCCTGTGTGGGGTGCCCCAGAGATGTGGTATCTGATCAGGGTACTAACTTCATATCCACTATATGAAGTCCTTGTGACAGGAGTGTGGTGTTACCTCTAAGTTCACCACTCCTTACCACCCCCAAGGTAATGGGTTGGTTAAGAGATTCAACCGCACACTCAAGGGCATGATTATGGGTCTTGGAGAGCCCATGAGGCATAAGTGGGACGTCCTCTTACCATGCCTGCTGTTTGCTTACGGGGAGGTACCGCAGAAGTCCTTAGGGTTCAGTCCCTTTGAACTCCTGTATGGGCATCCTGTAAGAGGACCTCTGAGTCTGGTCAAGGAAGGCTGGGAAAAAGCTCCCAGTAAACCTCCCAGGATGTATATACCTACATGCTGACCATCAGGAACCAGACTAAGCGCTTCAGACAACTTGCTCAGGTAAATCTGGAAGCCAGCCAGGAAGAGATGAAGCAGTTGTACGATCAGAATGCTACTCTGATCAATTTTCAGCCTGGCCAAAAAGTGTGGGTCATGGCCCCAGTGGAGTCTTGTGCGCTCCAAGATAAGTGGACTGGGCCCTTTGAGGTTGTGGAGTGTAAGAGTAAAGTCACCTATATGGTGGACTTGCAGTCTCCCAGGAACCCTTTGCGGGTCCTACACATGAACCACCTTAAGTCCCACTTGGAGAGGTCTGAAGTAGGCATGCTCCTAGCAACAGATGATGGAATGGAGGAGGAGACTGAGCCTCTCCCTGACCTCCTGCCTGCTAAGGAACATGATGGGTCAGCGGACGGTGTAAACCTCTCCCCTGCCCTGACCCCTGAACAGCAGAGGGACTGTCGCCAACTGTTGGGGTAGTTTGCTACTCTGTTCTCCCTGACCCCTGGTGTCACTCAGTGGTGTTTCCATGATGTGGACAGTCCTCCTGTAAAATACAAAATCTGCAGGTTGACTGACAGGATCAAAGCTAGCATCAAGGAGGAAGTCTCCAAGATGTTGGCTCTAGGGGTGATTGAGCCCTTAAACAGCCCTTGGGCCAGCCCAGTGGTCTTGGGCCAGAATGTTGCCGCACCTGGTGCCACGCCAGAATACCGGTTCTGTGTGGACTACCGAGGGCTCAATTCAATCACAAGGACTGATGCACACCCCATTCCCCAGAACAGGTGAGCTCAAAGATCCGTTGGGAGCTGCCAAGTACCTTAGTACGTTTGAGTTAACGTCTGGGTACTGGCAGATATCCTTAACTGATGGGGCCAAGGAGAGGTCTGCATTTTCAACCCCAGAGGGGCACTTCCAATTCCAGGTGATGCCCTTTGGGTTGAAGAATGCCCCTGCCACCTTTCAGAGGTTGGTCAACCAGGTGTTGGCTGAATTGGAGGATTTCAGTACTGCCTACCTGGATGACATTGCAGTGTTCAGTACCACTTGGGAGGAACATCTGCACCACCTCTGGGAAGTGTTGAAGGCCCTGCAGAGGGTAGGCCTCACGGTCAAGGCCAGAAACTGCCAGATCGGGCAGAGCTCAGCGGTGTACTTAGGACACCAAGTAGGAAGCGGCCGGCTGGCGCCCCTACAGCCTAAGATTGACACAATTCTGGCTTGGGAACCCCCCAAAGACCTAGACAGAGGTGAGAGCCTTTTTAGGCCTCACTGGGTACTACAGGAGATTTGTCAAGGGGTATGGCACCATTGTTGCCCCCCTGACTGAGCTGATTACCAGGAAGCAGCCCAGGAAGGTGAACTGGACTGACGCCTTTCAGAAAGCTTTTGGTGCCCTGAAATCTGCCATGTGCACGGCGCCCATCCTCAAGGAGCCCAACTTCTCAAAAGAATTCGAGCTGCAGACAGATGCTTCAGAGCATGGTGTGGGGGCTGTTCTCTCACAACTAAATGATGAGGGCCTAGACCAACCCGTAGCCTTCATTAGTACCAGGTGACTGCCACAGGAACAGAGGTGGAGTGTGATTGAGTGTGATGCTTTTGTTGTGGTCTGGGCGCTGAAGAAGCTGAGGCCCTTCTTGTTTGGGACTCACTTCCGGGTTCAGACCGACCAGAGGCCCTTCAGAAGGTTGATGCAGATGAGGGGGGAGAACCCAAAACTGTTGAGGTGGTCCATTTCCCTATACGGGATGGACTTTACGGTGGAACACCGATCTGGTACAGAACATGCCAATGCTGATGGTCTGTCCAGATTTTTCCACCTTAGTGAAGATAACTCCCAGGAGGGTGGGTAGTTCTCCCCACTTTTCAACTAGAGGGGACACGTGTTAGACCTGGCATCCTTGGCTTGGTTTCCCCCTGTATTTTTGCCTCTGCCTCCTGTGTTTTTGCTGTGTGCTGGACCCCGTTTATGCTGGTCTGGATGTTTTGGCCACTTTGCCACTGCTTATCAGTGCTACCTCTGTAGATTGTGCCTATGGATTGGTGTTTCCATGATTGGTGTGTTTGACTTACTACTAAGTCCCTACTACAATGCACTGTGTGTGCCCAGGGCGTGTGAGTCAAATGCTGCTAGTGGGACTGCAGCACTGATTGTGCCACCCACACAAGCAGCCTTGCAAAAGGTTCTCAGACCTGCCACAGCAGTGTCTGTGCGCAGTTTGATACTGACATGTCGATCTGGCAAGTGCACCCACTTGCCAGGCCCTAACTGTCCCTTTTCTGACATGTGAGTCCACCCGAAGGTAAGCCCAAGGTACCCCTGTGGGCAGGGTGCAGTGTCTATGAAAGGTAGGACATGTTGTGAGGTGTGTAACATGTCCTGATAGTGAACTACAGGGAATTTCATTTTTCACTATTGAAAGGCTATCTGTCCCATAGGATAGAATGGGAGTTTATATATAACATCTTATAAATATAACTTTCCAGAGGAAGGCAAAGTTTAGTATGCCTGAACTCAGAATATAAGGATGCATCTTTTAGTAAGGATGATTTTTACATTCTGTGTTTGAAAATACCACTTTTAGAAAGTGGGTATCTTCTTGCTTAGCCATCCTGTGTGCCTCTGCTGGTTTGTGAATTGGCTGTCTGGCTTTGGAATGACAGGGACTGCGGATGAGCATTCACAGTAGACAGACACTGTGGGGGTTGAGGTGTGTCCTGCCTTTCCTGGATGAGACAGAGCTGGGCTGAATAGACCTGGGCTGCATTTAGAGTAGGGGGAGGAGATTTCCTTTCACCTGAATGGGCCAGGTCTGGCTTACACAATGCTGTCTCCACCTCCTGCCGGGAAGCTGGACCAGAGAGGACAGAACTGGGTTTGACTGAGCACAGATCCTCTCTGCCACCAGAGAACAAAGGAAAATGCTGTATAAATATTGGGGCCCAGACCCCAGAGATTTAGATCATTTCTGGAATTCAAAAGGAACCTTTACCAAGGAGAAGAGCTGGAGAAACTGAAGGAGAAGTACTGTCCCTTTGCTGTGTGCTGTCTGGGGTTGGCCTGCAGTGGCTGTTTCTGCCAAGGAAAGGACAAGGACTTTGCTGTGTGCTGTGTCCCCTGATTGAGGAAGATCTCCAAGGGATTGAAGTAGAGTTTGCCTCCTGTTCTGTAGTCTCAGGGACACATAGACTTCACCACCAGCTCCCCTGAATGTCCTTGCTGAGAGTTCTGACCTGCCAAGAGGTGCCTATTGCTGAGTTGGGCCTCTGGAGGTTGTCCCTGCTGTTGGGAGCTGGAAAAGAGACGCAACTACGAGAAGCGCAACGCATCCGCACCTGTTTCTGACGCATCGCCGCCATGCGGGTTGAATTTCCACGCATTGCCATAGTGCCGCTGAAGAAACCTACTCAGCACTTGCCTGTGACTGGAGAAATCGCTGCAAGCCGCATCAAGTGCACCGATCTACGAAGTCCGAGATCACTGCACCGATTCTATTGCAAGCCCTGCTGTGCAGCTGCAAGAACTAACGCACTGCGGGACCGCGGCTGGAGAGGCCAATGCAGCGCCGTTGCCTCCGCCGCCACATCGAGAACAACACATCCCCGATCCCCACGCATCGCACCGGGGCGCCAAATCTATAAGGACACCGGGGCTACAGTAAGAAACAAACACATCACCTCCCCACACAGTAAGAAACCGACGCATCACCTCCCCTTCAGTAAGGAACCGATGCAACACCTTACCTGCGCGTAAGGAACCGACGCATCACCTTCCCTGCGGCTGTTTTTGTTTATGATTATGACGCATCCAAGGTACTTTGTGTTCAAAGTGTTGCATCTATAGTTTGCTATGGACAGAACTGTTTGTACCTTCTAAGAATCCCAATTTGATTATTGTATGTTGGATTTTTGTCATTTTGGTCTTGTTTGGTTTAGATAAAGATTACTTATTTTTCTAAACTGGTGTGTTGTCCATTTGTAGTGTTTTCACTGTATTACTCTATGTGTGCACAAATGCTTTACACACTGCCTCTGATATAAGCCTGTCTGCTCGTGCCAAGCTACCAAGGGGGTGAGCAGGGGTTATTTTAGAAGTGTATCCCCCTTACCCTAACTAGGTAGCACGGTCCCTACTTGGACAATGGTGCAAACCATTGCCAACTATAGACCCCATTTCTAACACTATGCCTCAGCAAGATTGTGAGATAGTTCACTTTACAAAATCCTCTAACTTTGCAGTCAGAGAATGAAAAGTAAACACCGATCTATATGTTAAAAGAATAAGCAGCAGTTTGTCAGAAGACATAGCCCGACAAATGACCTCTCTCTATGAACACACAGGAAATGTGACAAGATAAGTACAAAATGTAGAGGCATCGTTATTGCCTATCCACCTTCTGAACTCCAGCATGTTTATTTTGGGGGTGCTGCAGCACCCTCTGCACCCCCTACGTCCAGTGCCTATGCACTTGGGCCAAATGCAAAAACAACAGTTGATGGACAGAATGCAGAACAATGTCATACATTCACCCCATGTGGGCCAGCACATGTACTGGGATGGTAATAGGGCTTTAGTCTCATAAAGAATTTTCAAAGCTGGTCAAAAACTGGTTTGTTTATTTCACTGTTAGGATTCGCCTCTGGTTTACTTTCGGGTTGGTGGCCAGAGTCTGTCTTCATGGACTCATACTGTGCCAGACCCTGCTTTTGCTCTTTCTGATGCCTGCATGTCTAAAGATGTCAATGGCCTGGTTTTACACATTATCACTGAAAGGTCCACCACCAGATCCTTTGCGTATTGCTGATTCTAAAACCCATTCAACTTTACTTTTATCATCCTGATTGGTGAATTGCTCATGTACTTAGGTGAGGTATTCGAACAGGACACCTTTGACTTTCATCTCACTGTTTTTCAGCGGGGTCAAAGAACTGTCTTTTGTACATTCACACGTGCAGCTCCTGGTGTCTGTATCTGCAGTAGGAAGCATTATGATCCTCATTAAGAATGGCTATTACAAACTCTCATCCACTCCTGAATTACCATTACCATGGGTCTTGGATATTCCAGGGTCTAGGAATACTGGGCATTTCAGATAGAACTTGTGGGAATCAGAATTAACGGGCAAAGTTCAGCATATATCGTCCTCGTTTTTTAGCATAGATATTTCTTCTAATGGTGGCAGGTGAAATCTCTAGGAGAAGAGCCCTGCCATGCGATGTTCCCTCATAACTCCCAACTCCTGCTATCATCTGCATCAGAATTAATAGGACATTCATAATGAGGTTATTCGTGATTTTTCAAGATGGCAATCAATTGCTGGTTGGACTTTGTAGTTTCAAAACCCACTGGATATTTACCATATTATCATGATGGAGTGGCAGTTTTCTAGATGGGATCAAATTCAAGCCATCATGGATAATGGTATATCTTTCTTTCCCTGTCAGATATTTCCTTTTTGCATAATATAAGTATTTTTGGAGTTTGCTTTTCTGATCTATTGGGTTCTTTGCTCATGGGTGCCTATCTTTCTCCAGTTCACTCTAGTCCTGGTTTAATATGTTGAAAGGCCAGACTCCTAAGCTGATGTTCCAGTTCTAATTGCACCAACCCTTTTAGCATAGGCCTCTTCAAATTTCCTGGTACAGATTATTTTCTTATGCCATTCTAGATATGTAGGGACTCTATTTGTCTTCCAGTTCTGCAGAATCAAAGATCGAGGCACTAGGGTCGTAATAAAAATAAAAACGTCCTTGCCTTTTATATTTGAGGAAATTTGTGTCTGTTTGACAGGCCAAAAAGTGCCACTGCAGCCTCTGGATCAATTTGACTCTGTAAGCCTCTACTAAGAGCACAAAATATTTTTTGCCAAAATTGGGTCAGAAATGGGCAGGTGAAGAATGTATGGAGCCAATCTCCTCCGCCTAATTGCCGGCAACGAAAACATCTATCTTCCAATTCCTGATACATTCTATGGAGGGCCTTAGGTGTATAATACGCCACCCATTGTGACAAAAAAGACATACACTTAAAATTAGCAGCCCATAAGGATTTATTTCCAAATTCTGAGATCTTCTGCCACTCGACCTCAGAAATAGAGCATTGCGTTGTCTCTGCAATTTTTCCTAAAACATTCTTTATTAAATGGTTTTCCCCTTGACTCTGCAGAAATCTATACCAATTTCCGACCCCACTCAACCTTGCTTTAAAAAGAGTGGCCGCTAATGATGATGGACCAGTGGAGGATATCAGACAATACTTTTTGACTAAATGGATCATTTGTATAAATCTCCCCAAAAATAGCTTACTACGATCCCCGCACCTAGCTAAAATTTCCTGCCATGTGATACATCTCCCTCACAGCAGAAAATGGCCCAGCTCGCTGAAGCCATTTCCATTCCAGAACCTTAAGTGACTAGACTGAATATATAGCCCTAAGACCCTACATTCCTTTAATTGCAGATATTCAATAGGCGCAGTCAAAGCGTTAATAGATTATAGGGGTCGATTCCGATTCGGGCCGGAAAAAGCACCGACCGACTCGGATCCGGAAAAAATACCGACCGACACGTACCAGTGGCGCCCGACACGCCAAGTACGATGCAAGCCGCGATAAATCCGACCGACACGTCAGGAAACCAAGCCGACCGACCGAGCCGCTCGGAAAATAGCAATCCGGCCGGAAAAACACGCGAATCCAACCGACCGACACGCACCCGGAACAAATCCGACCGAATCGTACCCGCCAACTCCAACCCGCAAAGTACGATGCAAGGCGCGAAAAACACGACCGAGTCGGACGGAGGACAAGCCGTACGACCGACACGCATACAAAACCGAGCCGAAGCAACACAATACACCGCGACCGACGCGTACGCAGCATACAAAACTGCACAAACACAGCGTGAACGAAACGGAAAACACCGTACGAGACCAATGCAGGGTCCGACTCGGTCACAAGAACGTTTCCAACATACACAAACAGCACAAAGGAAAAATCTACCAAAAAAGGCCAAACAAGCAATTACCAAGCCAATAAACACTGGGGG